>WHYT01017610.1:430257-444249 GCA_009806455.1 Tetrax tetrax
CCCTTGCGGGGTGACCGCCCCCGCTCCCCCCGCACCGGGCTGGGGTTCCTGGTCCGGTGTGTAGATCACAGGTAAGGGCGATGTGCCTCGGCAGCCCCGAGTTACAAACACCAGGGGAACAGACATTAACGATTGCCCGAGTCGGCCAGCACACGCCAAAACAACGTGAGCAGTGTGATCCAAACATAACTCCCGAGGAGGCCACGAAGATGGTCAGAAGGCTGGAGCACCTCTCCTATGAGGACAGGCTGAGAGAGTTGGGGCTGTTCAGCCTGGAGAAGAGGAGGCTCCGGGGAGACCTGATAGCGGTCTTCCAGTACCTAAAGGGAGCCGACAGGAAAGATGGGGAGAGGCTGTTCAGTAGGGCCTGTTGTGATAGGACAAGGGGTAATGGTTTTAAAATAGATGGAAGTACATGCAGACTGGATAGAAAGAAGAAGTTCTTTACAATGAAGGTGGTGGAACACTGGCACAGATTGCCCAGAGAGGTGGTTGATGCCTCATCCCTCGAAACATTCAAGGCCAGGTGTCACAGTGCAGCCCCGATAGCGACCAGACTACACAGTCTCTCTCTCACTCCCCCCACCTTACAAGAGAATAGGGAGAGATAATATAAGAAAAACGGCTCAAGGTTTGAGATAAGGACAGGGAAAAATCCTTAAAGGATGGGCAAAACAGACTTCACTTGGGGAAAACTATTCATTTATTACTAAAACTAGCAGGATAATGAGACAGAGAAACAAGATAAACCTCCTCCCCACCCCTCCCTCTTCCCGAGCTTAACATTATCTCTACCACCTTCCCCCCGGCCTCCCCGAGTGGCAGAGGTGGGGAAGAGGGAATGGGGGTCGCGGTCAGTTCATCACGCATTGTTTTACTCCACTGCTTCATTGTCAGGGGAAGAAATCACATTCCTCCCCTGCTCCAGTGTGGGGTCCCACCCATACGCCACAGTCCTTCATTAAACTGCTCCGGCGTGGGTCGTCTCGTCCACGGGGTGCAGTCTCTCCAGAACAGCTGCCCCAGTGGGCCCTCCACAGGCCACAGCCACATTCAGGCATCCACCTCCCCTGGTGTGGGGTCCTCCCCAGGCTGCAGGTGGATCTCTGCTCCTCCCTGGACCTCCATGGGCTGCAGGGGGACAACCTGCTCCACCATGGTCGTCACCACAGGCTGCAGGGGAATCTTGGCCAGGAGCCGCATTACTCCTCCCCCTGCTTCTTCACTGATCTTGGCGTCTACAGCCATTCCTCTCACAAGAAAAGTTCTTTACAACAGGCTGGCAGACGCCTCTCAGGATCTCTTCACATCATCCATCTCATCTCCTCTCCACCTCTTGCAGCCGGACTGGGCTGAGTCCGGCCCAGTCGGCCACCTGGCGAGAGGCCAGAGGGTGAGGCCTGCAAGGCCCACAAGGCTCGCACCTCCCCCTCTGCGCCTCTGCCCCCTCTCAGCTTCTTCACATCTTCTCTTCTCTTTTTTTCTGTTTTCCCCTTCTTAAATACATTATGGCAGAGGCGTTATCACGGAACATTCTGCTGCCAATCAGCTCGGCCTTGGCCAGCAGCGGGTCCGCCGTAGGCCTGGCTGAGTCCACTGAACAAAGGGGAGCAACTTCTAGCAGTTTCCTACAGAAGCTGCCACCTTAGCCCCCCCCTTCTCCCCCCCGCCCCAAACAAAACCGCAACACCAGGTTGGATGAGGCTCTGAGCAACCTGATCCAGTTGGAGATGTCCCTGCTCCTTGCAGAGGGGTTGGACTAGATGGCCTTAACAGTCCCTTCCAACCCAAACCATTCCATGATTCTGTGATCCTTTTCTGCAGGCTGGACCAGTCACTGAATATGTATGCTGCAAATTAGCATGACCCAGGTGCACAAAGCTCTCGTCAGCTGGTTGAAAGCAGCCATGCTATGTTGGCTTTGTAATCCCATCACAAGAAACACTCAACACAAGCTCATTAGATGAGATGACAGCGATTTCAGAAGTACCTAAAGCTGTTTCTAAATTCCGTGTGGATTCACCATGGTGCACCACACAGGCTTTGTGCAGCTAGCCAAGCTGCGCTGCCGCATTCTTCAGGCCACGCATCGTCTCAGCTCTATGAGTTATGATGGAAGCAACCATGCCACGTACCTGGGCATCCAGAGGCAGGGTAATGCCTCCAGATCACTGAGTTTTACTGCCTTAATGCAGTTCTGGGAAACAACTTGCAATGAGGGAAAGGATCTTGAACATGAGTCACATCAGTGCTTTTGGAAATATTACCAAAGTTGTTCATTGTGAAGAATGGCAAACAAAGAATATCACTCTGCTCACTGTAGCGTGGGACGTCCTAACAGCCTGGTCCTGGGCACAGTGGGAGGCACCGCTTTCTGGCCTAGTCTCAAGTTCCGCATAGAAACGCTTCCATCCACTTCAGCATTAATATTATTTTAAAGGATGAAAACTGAGACCATATGGAGATTCCAGGCAAGGAGTGGGAGTTTCTTGTGCTAGCCATTGTGCTTTTGACAGAAAAGTCCCATTGTACCCAGTACTTGGGAAAGGGCACTGCAGTCTGCAAACATAGTGAGAGGCAGAAAGCAGAACTATGAAAATTATAACTGTCGTAGTTTCAATTACCTATATAAAATGAAGAATATATTTCTATGTCACTAAATAACTGGAATTGAACGGTTACATTTCAGGATCTGGCATTTGCTGGCTACTTCGAAAGAGTACATTCCTGTCTGCTACAAATTTTACGTGAAAATTGTATGAATAGAAGAATGGGTAAGAGATAGTGTGAGCATAGAGAAGCCCACCAAATTCAGTTCCTGGGTGATAAGCTGGAGATACAAGGCCACATTTTCAAGGGTGTTATGCCCTTGCAGCTCCCACTGCACATAGATATCACAAGTGTGCTGTCTGGCTGTAAATCAACCCAAGCAGCAGTTGAATGCCCTGCCTCACCTTATATTACTGGCTGTGCATACTTGTACTCTCACAGCTGATTCTAACACTTTTACTTGTGCTCACACTTCTTTTTCTTTCTTTCTAGAACATCTATATTCCTGGGAGCGGAAAGTATTATCTTTATTAAAACACAGTTTATGTGTGTCAGTGTCAATGGATTTACAACTACTTTGAGTAAATTGAATGGTGACACTTCTCAGCCAAAGACAACTTAATTTAGTGTCTGCTCTTCAGTATATCACGTCACTTGTGACTTCTGGAGCAATCTACGTTAATGATGCTTTGAAACCAGCTTCAGTGAGATTACTTCTGTTTTTAATGAACTGTGGTGAACAGTAACAAATGATGTTTCCCTATAATGTATTATATATCATTTTACAATGTGTATGTGTATATTTACAATATTTGTGTATATTCCAAATCCCATTTTAACATAAATAAATAAAACATTTTTATTCCCTATGGCAAAATAAGATTCTAACAATAAAAAAATAAACTAAGAGAATGTCATAGTTACATATCCAAGCAATAACCAAACGCATGAAGTACTTTCGTAGGTGCACCCTAATCCTGTCTTTTGTTAAGTTAAATATCACTTTGACAAACTATATGTTGATACCATACTAGGTGGTACAGCTAACTGCATTCTGAAAGTCATTTTGTGAAATAAGTGGAAAAATTCATTTCAGTGGATCACAAATACTGCCAGTTGTGAGCCCCATCCAACTTGGCCTTGAATGTTTCCAGGGATGGGGCATCCACCACCTCTCTGGGCAACCTGTTCCAGTGTTCCACCACCCTACCATCATCATAACAATTAAGGTGTATCAGACAAATGCCTGCAGACAAGACACAGCCCTTTGGCCAGTAGGTCTAGCACAAGTTTTTAGCTAGGGCAGCTAGCAGCACAGAATAGCCTAGCTCAATTTTAGAGATGCTGGAGCATCTTATACAGCTGCTCTGCTTGTATGCTTCCTGCATAGTCTAGGCATTCGTGTCTTAGTAGTCCAGAAATCCTGAGAGTGGATTTTGGATAATTTCAGGTTTTTCTTCTGCAGCCAAGAGGCATGAACACACACACGTGTGTTTGTGTGTGTGCAGCAGAAGAAAAAACCTGCCTTGGGTATGCAGCTACCTCAGATTTTTTAATCAAAAACTTAATCAGCAGAAGAGTCGGGCTTAATTGCTCGTGTTTTGTCACTTGCCTATTTGCAGCAGACTATCAGCTACTAAGCTGCACAGATGTTAGCACAGCCACATCCCCAATTCGCAGGAGGCAGAGCACAGCAAAAAGGTAAGCATTGGTCTCTTCCTGACGAAATTAACGAGTGCTCCTCGTAATCTCTGTGTCGATGAGCAGTCCCTCGCAGTACTGTATCAGCAAGACTGTCATAAATAAAGCACTGCGACAAGCACAGTCTTCTTTCAGATAACTTAATTTAATGTACGCATAGTGTTACATTTCATCTATTTTTTTCATTACGGCTTACATTACGTATAGATAAATAAAGATATGTTCAGAAAGAGATTGTGCAGAGTGAGAACTCATCACAAGTACTTGGATGGACTGATATATATATACATGTTGCAAATTTTTCAGTTTTTCATTTCTGTGCTATAATTCCACTTGTACCTAAGTAATAGTTTTAGTAAATAGTAAATAGTAAATATATAGTAAAAAAAGTATAGTAAATAGTAAATGTTTGCTTTCGATTTTAGTCCATTAGAGGTGTTTTTAAGCATTTTAAGTTTTAACAACTTTTAGCTAATACGACTTATGTAGACCTAAAGAAACTTCTGGCTCCTGATACTACAAACCCTGAGAATCAGTAACTGGCCAGTTTTTCCAGACTTTTGTCTTACCTTTCAAATTTATTTTCTTTTGTGGAAGTGTAGGTTGGTCAATAGAGGACAAAACATTTCAGGTAGGTGAGATGGGAGAGAATTACAGAAATACTAGATGGAACTGAGAAACATCCAATGTACTCTTTTTGGGGGGACATTATTAAGGTGAAAATATCTTCAGAGATGCAAATTACCAGTGCAATCAGCACACAACAACCAAAGTTTCGTAGCAAGTTATATTAGAATATGAGCTTTGAAGAACAAACAGCTCTTCCAGCTCTGCAGCAATAGCTGAAGCAGTGAATTCTGGTTCGATGATGGGCCATTAGCTCTTAACCTCTGTCAGAGCAAAATGCACACTTTCTTGCCCACTTATGTGTGTTTCACAGTATTACCGCACATCTGTGTGAGGTTTTGGGCACAGACTGGTCCTTCTGTACTGTTGAATGTCCAATAATAACTGAGAAGAAAGCATTAAAATCATATTGTGTCCCGTTGTTGCTGTTGTTGTCCACTGGTTCAGAAGCTATCCCGTCTGTGCCTATCTGATGTACTGAGAATATTTATCTGCCACCCTTGACATAGATTAGTAATGAAGTTCTCAGATGTTATGACCTATGCCCAGTGGTCCTTAATGCAAGAAAGATGTTAAGAGATTAATGCCAGCATATGGCTCCACAAGCTTGAAAATTAACATTAGTTTGGTCTAATTGCAGAAAGAGTGTTTCTGAGATCAAATAGACCAGACAAGGGACAACAGACACAATGAAAGGGTGATTAGTGTATTCAAAGGCTTCAGCTGAAACAAGATGATCCTGGAACATCTTGATTTTGACCTGCTGCTTTGGATATTTAGTAGTGTGAATGAAACACCCAGATCCTTCTCCCTCCTTTCCTAGCTTTCTCTTCGTTTTTCCCTTTTTTTCTTTTCCTTTTCACTATTTAGGTAAGGATTACCAGCTCTAGTAAAAACCTTGCAGTGATTATCCCCCAGGAATGCTATGTACCCTACCACGTAACAGGTCCCAGCTAAGTGCTGAGCCATGGACCTCAGTCACAACAAACACATGCCCCTTGAGTTCTCCAGCCTCAATGTTCAAGCTGAGAAGAAAGAGGCCTTTGCTCTGCTCATGCTCCCATTGAGTGGAATGTTCCTACACTCACTTGGTTGGTGCTGCAAAAGCCCCTATGTTACCATGAGCCTAGGATGCCCCAGGTTCTCAGGCCTGTGCTAGCCTCACCTTAGTGAGCAAACTCGCACACATTGCTGGGTAAGAGAAGTTGAAACTGGGAGAGCATCCAAACCACAGCTTGGCATCACCAACACAGATTTCACTTTATAGATTCCTTTCTGTTAATTAAGTAATCAGTATATAATTGATATTTTTATATATAGATAATTTATTAGGAATCATAGTTTGGACTAACCTGAAGGCTTAAACCAGAGAGGAAAAGAAAAAGGAATAAATTTTACTACTTCTACAAAAACAAAACAGATAACAAACAAGTCCCCCACCTCCACTGTCTACAGAAAATAAGAAACAGTTCTGGTCTTATGCTATGGAAACAAAGATTATTTCTTTCTTCCCTATAGCCTCTGCTCCTTTCCTACAGGGCTTCTCAGGCATTGTCCCCCAAAATTGGAACAGACTAACTCACAAAAATGTTCTGGTGTTATCAAGCTGTATTTTCTCATAACCTTTTCTACACCTGCATGAGGGAATCAACTCAACCTGAGCAGGCAGGGTGAAACAGGCAGAGTTCCCGTATGCCTTTTCCGAGCTTGCACTGCTTTGTAGAAGAGATGGAGCTGCAGAAAAGCAGGAAGTGGACTCTTGCCAGAGCACAATGTTTGTTTTTTTTAGAAAGGCTTCAGTATTTAGACTTCATTAACTTCAGAAGTGCAATAATGTAGATAGCAGGGCAAGTGTTCAGGACTCTGTAAAAATAGATATAAATGCCCCACAAGAAATGGGAGCAGCAAGTCAATGAGAAAAGAGTGAATCTTGAGCGGTGTGCAAACTTCTCAATCCATTATTTGCTGAGCAGCCTAAAGAGGTCATGACTAGGTTTTCCAATATGGCATCATGCCTGGTATTCTATGATCTCCCTGAAGCACTGTCTAGCTCGTCTTATTCCTTCTTGCCTGGATTATAGCAAAAAATTTACAGTTTTGTGTTTCCTGTCCCACAACAAACATCCTTATTCCAGAGTGCAACCGTGATGCTTTTGAGGAGAATACAGAAATTAGCTAGTTCTCATGAGTCTACTTATGCCAGAGGTTTAATATCCAACTATAGCAGGGATTCATAACAACTTCCATCTGTAATTTCAGAAACATGCATTTTTTTTTCCGCATGCTGTAACTGCATTTCTCTATTCTTGTATAGTCATCCGTGTAACGTTTGAACCACAACTCCTTGCACAGAAGAAACAAGTTAGGCAAGAAAAGTGTCTTTTATTGTTCAGTGGTGAATTATACAGTCCGAAGACACAATATTTAGCAAACTCATAAGCATTTTCCTATTTTTCCCAATGAGCCAGCCTTCCTCTACTTTCTGTTCAAGTGTGATGTCACAAGGCTAAACTCACTGTCTTGTAAGTACAACCCTGATTTTTGTGAAGGTGCTGCAGTATGGAAGGCTATGGAAATCCATAAAGTGGAAAAAAATTTACATCCTCAATTTGTGTAAACATATTGTATTCAAAACAAGAAAAAAAAAAGTTGTAAACATTCAGGAATAGTCCTCTTCTCACCTGATTTTAGATATACACAGCAGAAACATAGACTCATAGAACGGTTTGGGTTGGAAGGGACCTTAAAGATCATCCAGTTCCAACCCCCCTGCCATGGGCAGGGACACCTTCCACTAGACCAGGTCGCCCAATGGCCCATCCAACCTGGTCTTGAACACTTCCAGGCCCATCTTTCTAGCCTATCAAGGTCCCTCTGCTCCTTCCATCCCTTCCCTCCAGCATGTTGACTGCATCACAAAGCTTGAAGAAATCCACAGACTTTTGAGGGTACGTCTAAGCTATCTCTACAGACTTTCTTTTTAATTAATAAAGAGAGATATTTACTTCTAGAGCAGAAGTAAGTTACCTATTTATCTGTCTGTTTTCAGGTTACATGAATTGCTTTCCAGATGTGCCTGTTCTCTCTCATTGGACTCTAAAAGATAACTAGACAATCAGCTTAGATGTAGACTTTTTACAGAGCAGATGCCTAAAATTAGGTGGCAATAATATTGCTGGGGACAGAGAAGAGAAGACAGCGTGGGTGGAAGAGGGTGAGTACATTTATTCTTAGTATCAAAAGTACAATAGATATGCCAAAGATAGATTTTTCACAATGGTAGAAGTACAAATAGAGATGTTTCCACTTACTGCTAAGCAGATGTTGTATAATTAAACCAGTTGCTGACATTCACATATCAGGCAATGTTAGGCTCTCAAGATGTAGAACTCAGACAGGTTTTTCAGAACTTACTTGATAAGCCTACAGGATGCATTTCCTTCCCTAGGGACACTCTGCAAACTACTATTAAGAGATTATTTAATTAATTACAAAAATAACCCTAAAACCTCATCATAATGGAGAAGAAAAGGAGAGGCTGAAGAGCAAATTAGAGAAGTAATTAGATTTTAATTTGTCTTGGCTATTTTATAGTATTTGTGGAACCTTTGAAGTTTGAAAATTCCTCCTCTTTATTTTTCATTAGTTTTGGGTTTTTTTTAAGTTTGCAGCTATTTCAGATGCTCTTCAGTCTAGTTTACCATTTGAAGACTGCAGCTACTTGTTGAAAAACTCACATTTTATGTTGTTTGGTTTTTTGAGCTTATAAATGATCTGTATTTCCTGCCCAATAGCAAGTTTAAAGAGGCAAGTCTAGAACTGAAGGCTGCTTACATCACATCTGGAAGAAAGTTATTGAAATAAGAAGTCAATAACCTAAACCCAAAAATGTATGATACTTTTGGAAGCAGAAATCTCCTTCTAATCATGCCTTTTCCGCGTGGCTTGAAAGAAACATTGTTTGTGGGTTTGTACTTAACACAACGTCTCTCTGTGCTCTTTGCCAGTGATACCACATTCACTACTGATCATCAAATTTGTTATTTACATGTAGCATCAACTTACACTGAGGTTCTTCTACACTGCCAAAACAATACCTCAAAATCAATAGGAACTATGCTTTTATAAATGTTACACATTTTAAAATAATATTTTTGCTGGAAGGTTTTTCACTTTCTAAAAGAAGCGTCAGGTGGGAATGAGGAAGAAAAATTGCAGGCTGATGAGTAGATTGATTAATAAATCCAGTTCACGTGTTAGGAAATGGATGGTGTCTTCCCTCTCAGTTAAACAAATGGTTTGCTGAAATCTCAGTGAGGCTTCCATAAGAGATAACCACTGTATATGTAAACAGCAAAAGTGACGTGTATTTAATTGAGTACCTATGATATATGCACAGAGTATATTTTATAGGTGAGTTATTAGAATAAAGGATATGGTTGGGAAAATCAGGCAGGTTTTTGGTACTTTTAGGAGCCTCAATGGCTTTGTGCAGAAGACTTCTTTATCCAAGTATGCCAATCTGGATATCTAATAAAAGGGAATACACCTTTCTGCATACTTGAGGGACCTTCTAAAACATGGTTTTAACCTTTCAGGGGTGTGGCACTTGCTCAGCACATGAACTAAAACATAGTACTGACATTCTGCCCTGAACTCTGCTTCTGTTACTTCTTAGCCTATGCTTCTTCAATTAAATGTCCATATTAAAAGGAAAACTCATTTTAAGAATCCCTATTTTTGTGCACACTTTCCTTTGAAAACTGAATTTTAAGCCTAGTGAGAAAGTCAGGCCTGCTGCAAAGGAGATGGAAGTAGTGAAGAATCAGTGTCTTCCCCTAAGATTCTATTTGGGTTCTTGAAGTTAAATTTAAAATACGAACAAAAAAAAGATAGGTAGATTCTGCAGTGAACTAATCAAAGCACTAAAAACTACTTCTTTAATTTCTTTTTCTGAAGAACAATGACTTGCCTTAGGACTGCTCTGAAGAGAAATGCTTTAGATGCTCCTTTCCATCTGTTGTTTGGTCTTTCAGAGCCCATTAGGGTCTCTAGAACTGTTCAAAGTGGTACTGTCCTGCCCTTGCCTCTGCCATAATGCTTTAAAATTGGAAACTGACCTTGGAGCATGGGTCATGTAGCATAGTACTGTCATCAGACCATTCTTCCTAATGTAATTTTAAAAACCCTGTTAACATTAGTACATAAAAGATAAAATAGGCCAGCTGCTCCCAGATGTTGATGCTGTGCCAAGAGTCCAAGCAGATAGTCAGAAGTGAACAATTGAAGGAAGCACTTACTGCTTTCCCATTCAACATCCAAGACTTCAGGCAGTGCCAAACTATAAGTATCTTCAGCTCAAGCTGCTTAAGGTCAGTGAATTAGCATCAACGATGAACAATCATTAGTGCATTAAACTCACATCATCGCAATAAGTGGACCTGCTTAGAGAGCAAAAAAGTATAGAATGACTGCCATCAAGGGATTAAATCCTTCAACTGTATGTTGATTGTGTGCTCAAAGCATAATAGGCTAAATTTTTTTCAGCTTTGTTCTTACAGCTCTTAAAAGGTTCTTATTTTAGACCACTTCCAAAATCTCAGCATCATGCTTTCTGGAGTTCTTCATAGCATGTGGGAAAGCGCCAAGCACAAGTGTTATTCTAAGGTGTACTAAGTCCCAAACCCAAATCTTCCCAAGTCCTATTTTATGTGATCTCTCCATTATGTATTGCTTGTAACATTACTTTTATCATGTGTTTAGCTAGTTCCAGTTATGCCGCAGATAAAAAGAGCCTAAAAAACTGTAGTATATCAGATAAATTGTATTAATCATCCAAAGAGCCATCTTTCACATAAATTTTCAAAACAGTCATTGACAAACTCACAGCCATGAAAGATGTCTTTCCTCCTGACCCTCATTCACTAGACAAACTATTTTCTTACTGTCTTTTTCTTTGTGTTCTTTCAGAATCATTCTTTCCCCGCATATTTTATCTTCTAGGTGCCATGTTATACTTCTGCCTTGATTCCTCTTGACAGCTTTTGACAACTTTTTGGCTCTCCAGTTCAAGTGCTAGATTTGACTGCGTCTGTATGCCATCTTTGCCCTTTGCTCTTTCCATTTCTTTCCCTTCAGTCACAAGGATGTGGTAGAAAGCCACCTGCATCTGGTAGGAGGATACCGTTCTGTCTCATAGTGGAGAGAAAGGAAACTAGAAAAATTGATGTCCACATCTTCAAACAAACTTGTTTAAAAATAATGGCCTGTGATTACGGGTTCCTTCAGAGATAAAGCTTGGGGATTAGTGACTCCAAATACATCATCATCTTAAAGAAATAGATAACTTTTTTTTTTTGTCTGGTCTCATTCAACCCACAAGTAAGATTTTCATGTGTATGCTTCTACCAGATAATGATTACCAATATTTTTTTTTAATTTGACATATAAAAGCCAATAAATGGAGGGGCTTCAGAAGGAAATTTACACACTGCCTTACTTAGTAGATGAAGGCAAGATTAGTGTGAGATTTTGATTACTGCAAAATGATTCTTTGAATATAAGAAATAGCATATTATCTGTACAAAAGTGACAGATTCATTGCCAAAGGGGAGGCAGAATAACAGGATGATTTCCAAAGCTATTTCCTCTTTGATGATTGCAGTGATCTTAATCTGCATGGAGTTTCCAAAAAGAAAATAGAACACAACAGAAGAGCAATTTGCCAATTTTGAATCCGTTATGACTTAGTTATCAGGGGATAAACACCTATTCTTTTTAGCTGGAAATAAAGAAAGAGAAAGAAGACTTTGGGATTTGCCTTTTAGAACACATATATGAAGCATTATTCTCTTTCATTTCTACTCCTTGTATATTTACAAATTTTGTAGCAATATCCTGTGATTAGATTACAAATTAAAACACCTTGTTTCACTTAAGAGCAATTTCAGCATCGCTAGCTAACCTCAAGGCACTCTCCTTCTTTGTGCCATGATCCGTACAATGGGGGGTATGACTGTTCACATAGACCTTGGCATTCTAGTACCTTCCTCCGAGAACAAGAAATATAAAAATTATGTGCTGTTATTTTGGTGTTTTGAGAACTGGTCTGAAAGGAAGAAAAGTTTTTCAAACACAAACAATTTTAATTTACCATGGTAGAGTAAAACAGCTTGAAACTGTGTGTTACAAAGTAGTTTTGAACATTGTTATAACAACATTTTATTTGTTGGTTTTTTTTTTTAAATGAGACTGGGCACTCACTGTTTTAATGCCTGCAATGACATTAGCACTTACTGAAACTGGGCTTTGAGTGCCATTTAATCCAAAGCTTCCTGGAGCTAACAATTTTTCTATTGGACTTAAGAGTAACTTGTTCCTTTCTGAATGTTTCTGCCGGTATTTGGGACCTCACAGGGAATTTCTACAGTAGGGTAAATTTGCAGGAGGCACCTGGAAAGTTCCATGGTGCATTTGCTGAACTGTTCCCGTTACACTGCTGTGAGGTGACCTACTAAATCTGCAGCGTAGACACATCCATGAGGTCGGAATCAGAGCCAAAACCATCTGTGCACCCAAAGGTAAAACCGAGGGCTGCGTTCATAAAGCTCCGTGTTTCCACAGTGGGACTATCCTGTTTGCCCGTACTACTTTGTCCACGGTATATGAAAACTGTAGCTTTCTACAGGTTGCTATCAATTGTGCTTTTGGGATCTTCTCCAGCCTTCAAGAGTGCTTAAACATATTGAAAGATATGTTTAGCACTCAGCAACAAACAAGGACTATTTGAATTCCTATGTTCCCCAAAGTGAAATCTTTATTCTATGTAGATCAAAGGAGGATTTACATCTGAAGCCAAAAGAATCTGACCCATATCTTCGTTCTTGCTGAACAGGAGAACCTGAATTTAGAAGCCCGGTATTATATCTGGGTCTGGACAGGGCGCCTTGTTATACCAAGGCTTTTTCAGGTGAACACAAAGTAGATCTCTAGCAGGAAGATTATGACGTGAGGATAAAGTTCCTGCCACTTCTTCCTCCTCTCCAAGCTTGTATTTTTTCTTCCCTTGTTCCCTCCGTTTCCCTGCTGTGACTGATGTGCACATCTCTACAGCAAACTGGGTCAGAAAACTGACACAGCTTGAAAGTAACCAAAGGAAAGGAAAAAGGTTCAGTTTGCATTTTCCTGCATTTACCGCTAGCGCTAGCCCAAAGGGAGTAGCAGGACATGCAGGCAAAGCAGGGAGTGATGGAGAGCTCATCGCTTTTAACGGCAGCCAGCATTTCTACTGGTTTAGGGTAACTGCAAAACCACAACTTGAGCAATGCCTTGTCACCACTTAGAGAGGGAAGAAACCCTAATGGGGAAGATGGAGCCCTGAAAAGCCCCACTATAGTTTGAAATCTGTGCAGATGAGTACAGACTTTGAGTCTGTGCAGATGGGTATTGGAAAAGTTTTAAACAAAATGTTACTTTGCAAGCAGACAAGAATATCATCTTTGGCTTTGAAGTATATGATGAATTAAATGCCTTTTAGCTAAGCTGGGCAATAGCAACTGAATTCTATGAAACCAGGGAGAATGGCACTCCTCAAAAAAGTGAAATGTAAGAAAGTAGTTTTATTTTAAGCAACGTGCAAAGAGACCATGTGGCTAATCTCATTTAAAAACAAACCAAAACAAAAACCGACAAACTGGTCTTATGATTTTGGAGATCAGGACCAGGTTCTGGGACAAGAAGCTCAGAAAAGTTATTGGCGTCAGGCAGGGAGGAGGGAACATAATGAATTCCGGACAGAAAAATAAGACTTTGTCAGGGATAGGAAGTCAGAGTCTGTAGAGAACTTATATGAGCATTCACAGTGCTATGTAACTGAGCATCCAATACTACCAGAGACGATATCTGAGGACGACAGATGTTACAGCCTGTCCCCAGTGGGCAGCTGAGCCCCACGCAGCCACTCGCTCACTCCCCTCAGTGGGATGGGGAAGAGAATCAGAAAGATGAAAGGGAGAAAACTCATGTGTTGAGATATAAGCAGTTTAGTAGGGAAAACAAAAGCTGCATGTATAACGAAAAAAAAAAAAAAAAAAAAAAAACACCCAAAGAAATAAA
>WHYT01017610.1:444269-479073 GCA_009806455.1 Tetrax tetrax
AAAAAAAAAAAAAAAAAAAAAAAAAAAAAAAAAAAAAGCCCTGAGGAATTAATTCACTACTTCCCATCGGCAGGCAGGTGTTTGGCCATCCCTAGGAAAGCAGGGCTCCATCACTCTTAACAGTTACTCGGGAAGACAAATGCCGTCAGTCCAAACATCTCCTCTTCCTCATTCTTTCCTCCAGATTTTCTTGCTGATCATGATGTCCTATGGTATGGGCTATGCCTTTGTGGTCAGCTGTCCTGGCTATGTCCCCTACCAACCTCTGTGCACCTCCAGCCAACTTGCTGGGGGGAGAGTCTGAGAAACAGAGAAGGCCTTGATGCTGTGCAAGCGTTGCTGGCAATAGCTAAAACATTGGTTTGTTAACACTCTTAATCACAATCTAAAACACAACACTGTACAAGCTGCTATGAAGCAAATTTAACTCTATTCCAGCCAAAACAAGTAAAAAAAAAGTTAGATGTGTAAAAGTTACATAAAAGAAGAAAAAGCAGAAACATATATCTAATATGGTCAAGTGCTCAAGTGAGTTTGTGTGGCAATGGAATAAGGCTGGACAATTGTGGCACTTATGCATCAGACACTGGAGGCAGAAATAGTGTCACAGCAAAGCAGAAGGTATGGTAGAGGAGGTGAATAAGATTCAAACTGATAAGCTTATCCTAATCTAACAATACTATCATAATTTAAATAAATTAATTCTGTTCTGTGCACGTTCCCCTTCAGCTACCACTAGTATCAAAACCACCATCTAAATCAATCATCTCATTCATGGGTTAACGAGCCAGCAAGGTATCCTTGACTGCTGCTCTTTGGTCATAAATTGTTGCCCAAATGTAAAGAATTCAGAATTATCCCATTCCCAGAGTGAACTCACTCATTTATCCCATGACTTGAATTTGATTAGGAATCAACTTCTAAAGCATAGTTCTCCTCTTCGTTACATGGTATCACTTCTTCCTGATTGCCTTCTTGGATTTATGGTGGGTTATAAAATTTTAACATCAATATTAGTAATTATTAGTTAATAAGCTGATCAAAATAATTATGACCAAAGAATTTTCTCTAAGAAAATGTTTTTTTTCGTCAATGATACCTAGTATTTTTTTCCTAAGCAGAATTAGGAGAGGTAGCTTGGATGGGCAACTGTATGAAGCTTAGACTACATCTAATACCTAGAATACATCTAATACAAAGTTTAACTCACAGCAGTTATCAAATGGTTTATATTTTCTTTTTGCTTTAAGGTGGTTGTTATGGCAAAAGAAGGCTACAAAACCATGAGCTCATTAGGAAGAGTCAAGGGCAGACAAGGGAGAACATACACATGTATATTTCATTAAGCCAATAGAAGTGATATATAAACCACTGCAATGTCAGAAGCAATTTACTGCTACTCAGGGTTGAACTCCAGTGAAAATTTCATGAGCATTGATCAGGATTATTTTGTGGGACCATCTACAGACATGTTAAAATTGATTTATTTTCCTCTCTCTATTTTCATAGACTGCTGTGTAACGGCCATGAAGTAAGCGACATCAGATATTTCACAAAAAGGGAGGTTTGTTTTTCTATCCATCCATAGTTCCTTTTAAACCAAGACATTGATTACTTAGAGGTCATCAGGAACCGGTGAAAAGGTGAGACACTTTTCATGCACTAGTTGGAAAGTCACTATATTTTTAGCAGTATTTTAGGATTTATGACTCCAATCTACAGACTGTAACAAGAGGCATTTGCTTTTTGGTTTATGCATGTAGCATTTCACACATTATCAACAACTCCACTCTCCTGAGACTCCACCTGCGGTACTGTGTCCAGCTCTGGAGCCACCAACCTAAGAAGGACATGGACCAGTTGGAGAAGGTCCAGAGGAGGGCCACAAAGATGATCAGAGGGCTGGAGCACCTCTCCTGTGAGGACAGGCTGAGAGAGTTGGGGCTGTTCAGCCTGGAGAAGAGGAGGCTCCGGGGAGACCTGATAGCGGTCTTCCAGTACCTAAAGGGAGCTTGTAAGAAAGTATGGGAGAAGCTCTTTAGCAGGGCCTGTTGTGATAGGACAAGGGGTTCTGGTTTTAAAATAGAAGGAAGCAGATTCAGATTTGATTTAAGGATGAAATTTTTTACACTGAAGGTGGTGGACCGCAGGCACAAGTTGCCCAGAGAGGTGGTGGATGCCCCATCCCTGGAAACATTCAAGGCCAGGTTTGATGGGGCTCTGAGCAACCTGATCTGGTTGGAGATGTCCCTGCTTCTCGCAGAGGGGTTGGGCTAAGTGACCTTTAAAGGTCTCTTCCAACTCAAGCTATTCAACTATTTTATGATTTTAAATCTTGCACACTAAAGACTCACACACAAGAACAATAAGTCACTACTCTTTTTCAGTCAGTAGGTTTCAGAGGAATAGAGCTTAAAGGCGAATAGTTTGATCCTGTCACAAAACCTTCTTAAAAGTTTGTAGAGAATAGCTGAATAGTGAAGGAGTGAGTCACTGACGTTGAATTTTATTACTCGATAATGTAAAAGTTATGTTATAATTATGGCAGATTTGCATCTCAGTTTATGAATTATTAAAACATTTTAAACTCATATTCTTTATCAGTGTGCTTTTTTTTTTCTAGTAATTGTTTGTAAAAGACATAATATGTCTACTAAAAAGTGCTTCTCAGGTTATCTCCTTGCTACAGATTTTTCCCATCCTTGTCATAGTATCTGCACAGACTTACAGTACTTTGAGCATAGATTCAGAACAGAATCACTGCTTATTCAGGTTTAGGTATCTGAAGTGCAACCAGCCAGCACAGAACACTGTGCAGCAGAGCAACACGACAGGAGTAAAATGTAGGAAAAGCAGTGTGGGCGCCCATCTCAGCTGACAGAAACATGAACTTCTCAGGCTGTCACATCTGATTATGGTCTGTGATCTGCGTGGTACAGCACTGGAAAACAGAGTTCTGTTTTTTTATGCCTGACTTGGACTACAAGTGATTCATTCCGTACCTGTGGAGGCAATACAGTAGTCTTGTCCCAGATTTCAGTTTCTCAGGTGTAAAGTGTTCCTCAGATGTAGGACATAAAAAATACTAGATGGCTCATATCTGTGTGTTGGCTTTTATCATTGAGTTTAAATATTAATCACCAGTCAGATGCTGATGCCAGTCTGGTTCCAGATGCTGTCACCATGTGCCAGTCTCCATCACACAACTCTGTAGATTAAAACTTACTGATCCCAATAGTTTGCGGACAGCGGTGCTTCTTAGCTTGAGGGTGTCAGAATTTATGAATACTGAAATCTGCCTCTTAAACACAGACCATTTATTCCACTCTCAACAAACTGCACATGTCAGTTGGTAGGTAAGGAAGACTCCTATGAAACCACACAGAAAGTTAGTCTGCATGTATTAGGAGAGAGTCTGTGCTCTGCCTTGAAGTCTCAATCTAAATTATTAAATCATCACTATGCCAAGTGTCTGCTAAGTTTCTGTCATAATGCCAGGATTAATTCTGAATCAGACCTCACAAATGACTTATAAATCCTCTTTGCATAGAACCTTAAATACAGATGCTATTTTGGGAGAGGTTAATACTAGGAAAACCCCTTATCCAGTTAATTCCATGCAAAAAGAAGCCTTGAAATGGAACTTAGCCACTTCCAGCACCCTTCTTGGCTTCATAGTGTGTACTTCAGTGCCATCCAGTGTTAGACACAAGGTCATTTACCTAAAAAAAAAGTAATCTCTGCTTCTTTAATACTTCAGTTCCTGGTTTACCTCCTCAGGTTTACAGCACATAAGTCCAATGTTCACCCACTTACTATTTTAAAATCTTTTAGAAACATTCAATATTTAATTCAATTACAGAATTTCAAGTGCTAAAAATAGAAAAGGAAGAGGATCACAGTGATCTGAGCAATTCTGTGTCCTGAAAAAGTAAAAGATCATTTGAATCCTATTTGTCTTAGTGGCAATTCAGGTCCGTTGCGAACAGTGTGCTCCCTGTTCATTCATTGCTTGGAAGGGAAGTCTGTACTATCTGGGGGATGTGGCTGTTTCAGTCTTAGAAGACTGAGAATTTCTTCTGTAACCACTTCCTTCCACAGGAAGCTCCACTAAAGTCTTCCACAGAAGGAAAGTATTTTATGGACAGAATATTTAAAAAAAACTATCACTGCTTATTTTTCAATGTGAACTGACAGAGGAAGAGACCTATGACATTTCATTTTCGTGTCTCTTAAAGACAGTGATTGTCAGGCAGTGCTGAACTGATGTTTTAGTTTCTTCATGAAGTCTAGTAGCTCAGTCTCACACTTCACAGCCATTCGTAGCTAGTATGCATTACTTCTAAAATAATATACGAAGACAACAACAATTAGATCAGTGACATATGGACACTCGTTAACTTCACAGCCATGTAATCCTGCCTGTGAAAGCTTGGAAACCCATATCAGGATGAGAGCAGGAATCAAGAAAGAACAAGGAATCGAAGCAGAGCTAAGAGAAGACAACCCAAGAGGCCCTTCTGGAAGGTGGGTGAAAGGAAGTGACAGCTGCTCTGCAGGGAAAGCAAGGAAAAGTGTCATCAGACCCATGAGGCTCTTCTGGGAACTTCCACTCAGCACCCTCAGCCCCTCAGTCCAGGAGCCCAGCTGAGCTCAGGCTCAGGCACCCATTCCTGGGCTGAGCTATGCCATAGGAGTGCTCTCCTCCAGTCCCGTCCTCTGCTGCTGATAAATTGTTGTTTGGCTCTCCTGGGCTGACGTTGGACATGAGCCATCACTTCACGCTGCCTGATGACTGCAGGGCCGTCACTCACGCAGTGGCTGTCGGCACCCTGCTCTCACAGCTGTCCAGCACACACTACAGGAGACATCTCACCATGGGCACTGGAGGAGGAGGCTGGGCTTCTGGAGTAAGCACATGGCCTCGTCGCAGGCATGGCAGGGCCCAGGAAGGTCAATGGGATGGAGCCCTAGTTCACCGTTATCTTTGGTTTTTCAGGGCATTTAGCTGGTCTGTTGTGTCAGAAAGGCATCACAGGTCCCTGGAGCTATCTCATGTCTTGCTTGTGCCAGCTAGTAGCCTCATTTGCTTTTTAGTGCTGGGAAAACATGCGTGACAAGAAGAGAAATTGACAAGAGAAATTCCTGTCTTAAGCCAGATGCTGAAGGTAGGCTCTATGAAGAACACAGCAAAGCACTCCCAAATCAGTAAATTTCTTACGTGTATGATATTCTGCTAGTACAAGCAGTTTTCATTTTGAATGTATTATTTTTCTTCAGATGTTAGAAGTCTAATTTTGAAAAACTACTGCAGAATCAGGAGCTTCACTATATGAACATGTTAAATTAAATTTAATAGGAATAGTAAGTTACATAAGTAAGCATTTAACTGACCATTCATCCTAGCTTTTCCATAAGGTCAATATTATCCTCCCATTTACATTTGTAAAAGGTACACCATAGAGAAAATCAATATTCTTAGAGTAAAATCATTGTATTTTCAATTGACACTTGTAAACCCTGATTTGCACATTGATAAGCTATAGGTAAAGCTCCTGTTGACTTCAGTTATTTCTGAGGTGTGGTCGTAAACAGAAGAAAAAAGATCTTGGCCATACTTACAGAAGGAGGATTAATCCCTTGAAATAACCAGTTCAACATGAGTTCCTAATACAAAGTTGTCGCTAACAGTGATGCGATCCTTGCATGTATAACTAGAGAAAGATCAAATAGAACAGGGAAATAGTGCTGCCTTTTGAATAATAATCATGTAGTGAGACCATTACTTGGCATATATTTTAACCAGTTTTTCTGCAGAATGAGCCGCGCGTAAAGATGTAGCAAAGATGTATTACAATGATTGTGGTCCACTCCTGCCCCTCCTCCTCTCATGCACACCATGACTTATAATTAAAGTTCTGTCAAGCTCACAGCCTTGGTTACCTGCACGGGGGAATTTGTTTGATAGTCATAAATGTCAGGCTTTGAAATTGAATCTACACACTTTCAAAGGGAAATCTCAAGTTGTGAGAGTTACTGATCATAGGACGACTGTGCTGGATTCTCCATCACATCAATTCTTCAGCCCAGGTTGAGCACCTTTTTAAATACAAATCATAGCATTTTATGCTATAAGTTTTGTTTTGTTTAACAACAACCAACCATGAGGGAAATCTGATGGCCATCCTTCAAAATCTAGGACTGATTAAATTACAGATGATGATGTGTGATTACTTCACCAAGGGAGTTACCCCGTTTCAGGAAGATGTCAAATCTGTGCTCTGCAATAGGCTCAATTGGTTGGAATTATCTGAACAACTTCTCTATATCATCTGGTATAGATACCAGGATAAGCTGTTAGTTCGGTAAGTTTGGTGAGCTCTTTCACAGAGACAGGAGCCTTAAATTTCTCCAGCCAGTTAAACATACTGTAAAATGGCCCTTACAGAAAACTGGACTTTTATACAGCTGAGCAAGGCGCAAAGGCACTTATCTCAGAAATGTTGTTATCTTGAGTGAAAAATCTAAAGATATCGAATCAATATCCTCAAAAACTGGTCCCTTTCCTTATCTGGCTCTGGACCTGTTTGGAAACAATATTCCTTGCACGTACTAGTTTCATATCCAGTTTTAATCATACCACACCATTTAATCACGGTGGTGCGTAAACTGTGTACAATGGCACACAACTATTGAAATTAGCTTCCTTTTTCCTCATTCTGATCTTCAGCTTGTAGTTTAGCTAAATATTAATTCAATTGTGGAGGTGAAACAGAAAAGGCAATTAACCTATCTGAAGGAATGACAGCCAGAATTAAAATACAGATCTTCCTGACTCCATAGCCTCTGTGCATTCCTGAAGATAACGAGAAAAACTCATACACAGCTAGCAACACAACTGAATTTATTTCTAAATTCGTGTTTACAGCAGAAGTCAGGGAGTGTTCCCAGCTCTCTCAATCATTCATTATACCACAGCGAATTTTAAAAAATTATACCCTGGGAATTCTCAAATCTCACATCAGGAAATCTCAAAAATAGACCCTTATTTTATGTATGAGAATAGTGCATAATTAAACAAAGCGAAGCATGGAAATAAATGAAGTGTTCAAGGATTTGTAGATCTAGAATAATATTTGATCCCACTGAGTGCAATGTATCTTATTTCAAGGCACTACAGAGAAAAAATAATGGTGTAAATATGTTTGTACTTCTCTTCCAAGAGCATGAGGAGTGAGATGCTGCATGATGGCTACATTAACATTTTGGAACATTTTCGATTTCTCCCTGAACTCCTCTTTATTGTGACCGTTGGATCGTATCATATAACTGTGCTTACTAGCCAGAGTTCTATTCAGGTAAAGAATACCTAGCCTGAAAAGCTGCACCCCAGAAGATATCTGGATTATGTAGACAATGATGAAGCACTGAGGCACACGGAGAAATACACACAGTGCCTTCTCTAATGGAGAATCATCAGGACAGAAGCAGATGGAAACCTTATTTGTAATAAGAGATCTACATTTTGGAAGACTCCTGTCCTGCAGTCCTATCAAGGTAAATCAGGATTTGCGGGAGTTAAACAGATGGCAGTGCAGAAACATAGTGTGAGAAGTCACGACTGACAGCTGCTCTGCCTTCGATTTTGAAATTTTGACATGATGAAGATTTTTGAAAGGGTTAGAACATTTAAACAACTTTGAAGCTTTGCACAACTTTGAGGCTTTCCTGTTTGTACATGGATATCACATACACATGCACATACATGTGTGCACATATACGTACGTATGTATAAATCAAAAGTTGTCATATTTTAGGGGCTCACCCTTGTAACACTGTATGTATCGGCTTTAATTAGCCAATATATTTCACACGTTGAGATATCAGCTCTTGCTGCCCGAGGGAGCGGTCTGTCTGATACAGCATTTCAGAGCCTGCGGGAGTCAAAGGTCCCTGCCCGGCTGCGCGGGGGAGCCGCGCACCGGCTGCCGTGGGAAGCCCGAACTGAGCCCATTTTTTGGTGAAAGTTTGCCATCTAGAGGCCGTATCAGGAAGCACCAATATTTAACATGACTACTTTAATGAAAGAAAAAGAGATTAAGTGAATTTTCTGGATGTTCGTGGGTATAGTTAGTTCAAAACAGCACTGCCTTTAATATTTTTATGTTTGGCAATATAATCTTGAAAGTGTCGAGCTGATACTTCTCCTCAAACCAGAATCAGTTCTTCACTAAATTTGTAACATGCACACATAATCTGAGCCTGGTTCTAGTGAAAAGGCATTTTATAAATGTTCATTAAAAAAATCGACATAACTACTTTTAATCCTTTTACAGTAAGAAAGATTGTTTGAGAAGCCCTCTCTTCTTCTGCTGGCGGAGCAAAGATTAAATAAGCAGTGAAAACAAATGCATTCATTGCAGAGACAGAACTCAACATCTGTGACAGAGAAAGGTAAAAATTTGTTTTCTTCTTTGGAATATCAGCCTTTTTATTATCCTTACAAAAATATCTCGAATTTTTGATGAATTTAGATTTCTCCCTGAAAAAAAATGCCATGATATGGCCATTTTCACTTGTTTATATCAAAATAGAAGTGTTGAATGGAAATACCTTTAAAATACATTTAAAAGATTAAGAAACACCTTCAAAGATATTTGACAAGCTTTCCAGCAAAGTTTTCAGAAAGGAGCATCTGGGAAGTAGTGACAGTTCTTTTATTTCTTCATCATAAAATCGAATTTATAGGTTTGGGGTTTTCCCTCCTCTTTGGGGTTTTCCCACTAGGATACTTCGTTTCCATTTTCACCCTAAAAAATCTGTACTAACAATCTCTTGTCTTTCTAAAATGCAGGAAACTGTGCCTACCACCATTTAAAATGTAAGAACGAAGAAAATCTTTGCTGGAGTAGGTCTGATAATTTTAGGAGTAATGAGGTATTCAGCAGAGACACTGTTTTTATGTCAAATGATAATCACCCTCTTCCCATCCCAGACAAGTCATCCCAGGGGCTTTTACAGGGATAAACTGGTACCTGACAGTGCACATATTCTCTCTCTGGAAACATTTTCCTTGGTGACTCAAAATATGCTGTTTGGTACAATGTACAAAGAGGAACAGATAAGGTTACTTACTGTTGAATTTCATAAGCGGAAGACGACTGGCGTTTCACAGTCTTTAAAGACTGGGGTCATGACTGCTACCGAAACTGGTTTGCTGTAGCAACCTATGTCTTGCTGCAATGGGTGCTGCGGCATTGTCTATAGGCAGGTGTTGGAGTTGGAGCTCGAAGCATTTCACCGATGCCCATGACCCGTCTGTCCCACAGGGAAGGTGCCTTAAGGAGCAGCGAGGGAAATCCGAGCTCCTAGGCTCCAGGCCGAGTCTAGATCCAAGTGGGCTGATTCAGCATTTTCACTGCACAACTGAGACAGTAAATGATAATCTGAGCCTTGCTGCCCCAGATTGATGGTCTTGGAGGCTGGACACACCACTGACCCAAGGAAGTGATAAATGCCACGAAAGAAATACCAAATACAACAGAACCCAAGGGGAGAGATTTCTTAATCTGCATGCTCCTATTTTCAAAATGTTTTCTTTTTACATTTCAGAGAGGCCAAAGTAACAAGATATTAGTGCTGAGGGTAGGGTTTTAAAACCGTTTCTTAAAATATATGATTTGTTAATCCTCTCTGCATCAGAAGGAACAAGTTGGTGTAGCAAATAAAACATAAGGAGAGATTTCTTCTGCCTCTCTACACACATCTGCATTAAAGAGAAAGCACTAGCCAGAAACAGGCTGCTTGAGGGACTGAGGAAACAGACCTGGCAACCATTCATTTTGCATTTTTGCGGGCTTACAAGGCTTGTATTCACCAGCTTCTCTGAGCGGAACAGCAGGAATGGTAGAAATGGCCCGTATTTTGTAATTCTAAATTTAGAAACTGAAAAGGCAACACTATAGTGGCCATGACTTATTCTGAGAATTTAATTCACTCTGCTACTGTATTAGCAAGCGTTAAGACCTACGACAGCAGCCAGGTCTCCAGAACAGCTCTCTGAAGACTCCTTGCTAGAGCAGGCCAAAGACTGACACCCCCTCAAAATCCTAAAGCAGCAGCTGGGGATGCAATGCCATACAGGCCCAAGGTAGCTAAAATAATGCAGAAACTGCAAATTTTTGTAATTTTGTTTCCAACCTTTACATCAAGTACTTAACCACATGGCTCCTTGGTATAAGCCCGAGACCTTTCCTTAAAGTTTGGTGGTAAGCCTTCCAGGTTAACAGGCAGGCAGCAGCGACAGAGCATCCGTTTATGAGTGCACCGGGCACAACTGGCCAGTGTCGGTGGCAGCTGCAGATGATCTGTGTGAGACCAGGTCTGGGACTGCCCCAAACACTTGTTTATTTCTTGGTTTGCTCAATACCAGAATCAGTAATTAAAAGCTTGTTAATTGCCAATAAATTATTTTGATGGAAATTTCCCTACAGGAAGCTGTTTCGTTGCTCCTGACAAGATAGGTCAAAAGTCCTTCAAGTGATCTTTTCTAAAGGCTGTTTGCTGGAGCAACGGTGGAAATTTTACCTTCGTTGGAAGGGTGTGTGCAGTCCCCACATAGCCGGCCTTTTAGGCGCTTGATCATGGTGCTGTGCTGCTGCCAGCACCTGTGACTTGCTCGCTTTCCCAGAGTGAGCAGTCACGGAGCACAAGCGCTGACGGCAGCTCCGCAGGCTCACTTGTTAGCAAGTGAACGTTCACTTGAGGCGTTAAAGCCTTGTCAGAGAAGTAGCAGACAACTGTAGAAGACTCAGTGTCGTGGTTTAACCTTAGTCAGCAACTGAGTACCATGCAGCCGCACACTCCCCCTCCACAGGGATGGGGGAGAATCGAGAAAACTCGTCAGTTGAGTTAAAGACAGTTTACTAGGATAGCAAAGGAAAAAATAATTTTATATATATATAAAAATGGTAATAATAATAGGAATAATAAAATATACAAAACAAACTATGCACAATTTCTCACCACCCGATGACCTGATGATTGATACAGCCTGTCCCAAGCAGCAATCACAGAACAAAAACTGAAAACAATCCCAGAATGGTTCCAAATCCAAGAGAAAAAGTGAGTCAGCTCACTGGCCAATCCCCACTTACATACTGAGCATTACATTTATGGCATGGAATACTCTCTTTGGCCAGTTTGGGTCAACTGTACACCTGCCAGCTTCTTGCAACTGCACATCAGTGAGACTTGGGAAGCTGAGAAAAGCCCTTGGTCTCCTTAGCAACAACTCATAACATCAGAGTGTTATCAACATTCTTCACATACCAAATTCCATACTAAATCCAAAACACAGCAGCTACTGGGAGGAAATCAGCTCCATCCAAGTCGAAACCTCCGGACACTCGGATGAAAAGAAAGAAATGTATCTGTACTGAGGTACATCCTGCAGAATTTGATAAAGAGTCCAAATATGATGTTTTGGCCAACTAAACTTATCAGACTTACTGACCCTAATAATTTTCAAAAGAGGGAGAAAATAAACCCCACCCTTAAGGATGAGGCTACAGAGATTTATGGAGGAATAATTTTATTTGTAGAGCATTTTGGATCTCTTGTGACATGATGAACAAGGGAAACAGCTGCAAATAAATAGCACTTCTTGTACTTCACATTCTTTGAAAAAATGGTGATAATTCTGGCTCCACCTGATTTAAGGGTTTTGTTTTGCTCTCTCTCTCTCTCTTCAGATGAAGTAGATAATAATTTGATTCTGCAGAATTCACTGCTCTTGTTTACTCATGGTCCAAGAAAAGAGCTCTCTCCACACTCAGGTGCCCAGGAGATGCAGAGATTTCCAGGGCCAGTAAAGCAAGATGTTTAAGTTATGAGGAAAAGGTACTAGTCTGGGAAATTTTCTCAGAAAGTTCTTTGTTTTCCATGTGAATTAGCTGATGTTCCCTGCTCTTTCACTAAGACAAGAGATCAGCAAGCGCTAAGATCCACACCAAGATCAGACTTGCACCAGCAGGTCTTGCAGAGCATGGAAACTAAGACAAAGCAGCTCATCTTCACACAGGTTTGACCTCATGAAGTTCTTTCTACTGCCCAGCAATAGACATTAAGTTGACATTATTTTCAGATACATTTTGCTAGCATTGCTAAAAATAATGAGAACATGGTTTCCAAGTATTTTGATAGACTTATCTTCCATAATTTTTTATTTAGCATAATTTTATTGGCATTGGAGATCATGTAAATATTTAGCTTTAGTAAAATCCTGAGGCAGTATTTCCACAGCTCAATTCCCTTTGCATAGGAGTGGCTTCTTTTTGCTTGCTTTGAATATGTCACCTGACAGTTTCCTGTAATGTCCCTTATTTCTTGCTTTGGAAAAGGTGGTGGTCAACTGCTCCTAAAAATGTGTTGCTTCTTTTATACAGGGCTAGTTCTAGGTCTTAATTTACAGGTGCAGGTGGAATATTTTTGCATGATTTTCAGTAATTACAATAAAAATTCTCTCAAACCCCCATTATCACCATGTGTAACTGAGCAGAACTTTAAGGATGTCTTCACTACCTTCTCCTTTTCCTAGAGACATCAGATAGTGTACCCCATAAATTAAAAGAAGCACAATGACATCCTAGGAAAAGCACTGGACTGACATGCAGATAACTTTTCGGTTTCATGCTTCTGTTGAGTGATCTTAGGCCAAATAGGTCTTGCTTCTGATTCCTCACCGAATATGAGTAATGATAATGATATCTGTTGTAAAACAACTTGATATCCACAGATTAGGAGCCGTATAAGAGCTAAATGTTATTACCACATGAATTCAGAAACTTGGGTCTTTCTTTTTTACAGGTGGGTTGGTCCAGAGGAACACAAGCTCTTAAGATCAAAGTTGTGCAAGCAGCAATAACTTGTTAGTACTGCCAGAGAAATCTTGGTGGATACAACTGACTAAAATATACCATTTTTCCAAGGAAAGTGAGGGCTTGCAGCTTGGTGTTAGCTGAGAAAGAACTGGGACTACTAATGAAAAAAAAAACCACACTGGAAATAACTTTATTGTATTGAATTTTTAAAATACAATTAAATACATTGTACACAATACACTCCAACTCAGAAGAAAACAGAGCTTTTCCCAGGAGTATTACTCTACATGGAATATTTCTTTTCTACAATCATTTATTTTCTCCTTTTTTCCCAACAGAAAGAAAGCATACCTTTTTATGTAGCATATATCATAAAGCTGGCATTTACCAAGAATCTAAAATAAATCAAGTATTCAAAATCCCAATGATATTTACCATTTCTTTGTAAATCCTGTTTCTAAGGTTCTGACTAGTACAACCAGGAATTACTTGGCTGATTTTTGTGCCTTTGAATTTTACAGATGCCTACTGGTCATATAAAAACCATCCTCTCTCTACAAAGCCTGCACTGGTGTTCACTGATAATGCCTTTAATAGAAAACCATTTTTAACTTTGCATTGATTTGCAGCAATTTTTGTCTTCAGGAATCAAGCATCA
Organism: Tetrax tetrax; assembly: GCA_009806455.1. Lineage (NCBI taxonomy): Eukaryota > Metazoa > Chordata > Aves > Otidiformes > Otididae > Tetrax > Tetrax tetrax. The sequence continues at coordinate 457,809 of WHYT01017610.1, forward strand.
CACTACTTTCTAAATAGGAACATAATTAATTCCTGTTGTTCAACAATTAATTAGTTCACAGTTTCTATTAACGTATTGAACATGCATATTGACAGTTCTTTATGTGAAGACATGAGGAAACAACACACATATTCTAGTCACACTTTGCAAATATAGGTCTTCATCATACAGTGTGTTTCATGAGAGAACTGTACTCTTCTACCAGTTTCTTCTTCTCATGTAATTTTTCCAGTACAGCATCCGTTAAGTGTGAGGCAAAAGGACACTAAAAAAGAAACATAGTAAGAAAAATTATCATTGAACTTTATTTTCTTCATGTGAAAAACATTTACGAAATATCTTTAAACCTTTTGATTTCGCTTAGTTCTGACAACTACCACACATGCACACATCTGATCTTTAAAGTTCATCCGCCTGGTTAGTGTCTGAAAATTTGCTCCCTATCATAAAAATGATAAAAGAACAGAGTAAAATGAAAAAAGATAAACGCCTTATTGAACAATTCATGCTTTACTGACCATGTTAATGATGTAAACTGCAGTACCAGCATCTCTGTCATTTATCTTCAATCAGCTGATCAATAACAGGTTACAGTCAACTCTAGGGCACGCAGAAATGGTAGTGTATGTTCACTACTCTCAGGAGGACGAGGCAAAACTACCAGTACAGCTCTCAATGCTGTGGCAACTGCCTTAGACTCACACGTGAAAACTTGTAAATAAAAAAAACCCAAAGCAAAACAAAGCCCCAAGCTCCTAAAGCTGCAATTGCATTGACTGGGATATTACACAAACATCTGCTTCTCTAAAACACAATATAAAAAAAATGTATTTACATATTTACAGAGAAAAGTGAAAACCTCTTTTATATCTCCTCTGATACAAAAGATGTATTTGCACAATTGATGTCTTCAAAGAAAGAGATTGGGTACATTTCTCAGTGTCGTTGCTTTGATGTTGAAAGAGGTTTTCTTTCACAGTCTTGGTGCATCAGTGCACATATGCTGCAAAGTACTTTTGGAGGTGGCACAAAACACTAGTCACTGCAGCTCCACCCGGAGAGTGGTCCGTGCTGTGCCAGAGGAGAGCAGAACAGTTCTCGTTCACCCTCGGAAAATCCCTGTCAGCTTCACGGAGCTCTGTCAGATCCCCTGAACTCCTGGTGAGACCAGTGGTGACCGAGGTGTTAGTCCCACACCAAAAGTAACAGCTGACGCTCACATCAGAGAGATAATTTTACTGTAATAAGGCCACCAGAAACAAATTAGGTAAAATAAAGCAGGTGGTTGTGCAGGCCAATCACCACCTTCCTCTGCTTTTCACAACTGTAATTCAAGGGATACTTTTGCATCTAGAACCACTCTCTAGTTCCACACTATAATATTGTTGCTCTGATTTTAATTTCTCACTTCAATATTCTATCTTAAAGAGAAAACTGTATGGTACTTATATCAGACAGAGTATTGCCTGTTTTGTAGATATATGAAAAAACCAAACCAAACCAACCAAACAAAAGGACCCAGACATAAAAGTACATCAAATACAAATGTCTGAACTGATATACACACATGAATCTATGTACTGATACATATAATTACCAACAAGTCAGAAAAAAAATCTGAAATGCTAGTAAGGAAAATCTTGTTAATAGCAAGCATCTGTCATGAAGTGACTGTAATGGCAATCCTACATGTTGCTCAACAGCCACTGCAGTTACAGAAAAAGGACGATAATATGCATTATTTTGCTTTTCTACAGGAAAGCGGGTTTTGAAGGGCTGGTACTTGCTGGCCAGACATGTCTCCATCTGTCAGAAATAACTTCTGTCTATAGTAAGAATTTTCTAGTAGTCATGTACACCTGTCAGCTTTCTCCTGTATGCTATTGTGATGACTTTGGGGGGAATAGAGGGATCCAATTCACTGAGCACAAATTTATTCAGAGTAATACAAGACATAATCTTATCTGAAATTTTGTGACACTTACTTGCCACTGTGCTTTAGAAACCCTGACCCCAGCATCCTATTCACTCTAATTGCTTTTTTTTTATGAGAACGCTATACCATTATCTCAAAGTCTCTAATTCTTCTTGCCTAGCTTGACTACATTTATTTCTTGCCTAGCTTGACTACATTTATTTCTGATACATTTCACCTCCTTAATGTTGTGCCTGAGATGAATGGTTTCTTATTGATGTCTCTGGCTCATATCATTCTAGCTGCATTTCACTTGTTCACTACTCTCTGTGGCTTCCATGTCATAGTAAAGTGATCTTTCAGGAACTCTTCCCATTTAGATCATCCATTTATATCAAGAGCATTTGAAAGTTGAATGTTATGTCATTCTTTCAACATTTGTTGGCTTCAGAGAAAGTGCTGTATGTTTTTATCTGGTTTTCCTTCCATACAGACACCCAGAACTAGATGATCTCTACAGTCTTCATCTTTAATAGAAGCCTGTCAGATTTACTTTTAATGATGGCTCTGTAACTATCCTGGGAAGCTTCCCTCTACATTTCTCCCCAGGACTTTACAACCGTTGAAGATGTCTCTACTCCAAAGTATTCATCGCAGCTTCCAAACCTGGCAGATGCTTGGGGAAGGCTTTGGGAGTTCAGTGAGTGCTAAGTGCACACCTAAGGAGTGAAAACTTGTTTATACCACTGATAATTATATATTTTAATACAGAATGATAATTCCTTCAAATGTTTTCCAGTTATCTGTGCCACAACCAATTTATCTGAACACTAAGCACTAACAACGATAGTGATCCTAAATCAGTACACTATGGTAGGCTTTAGGACAAGTAGTATTTAATGGACTTAAATAAATTCAGAAAATTTGATAGTACAAAGTACATGTGAATTTTAAATTTATTTATTTATTTATTCATCTTTACCAGAATCGTAGATTTCTTCTTTGATACTAGAAAGCCATATGAATGAATGGCTTATGTCTTACACTACTTATCAGACAGATTTCTTGGTACATGGATAATTGTAAGGTAATATGATGCTAAAGAGTCAGAAATGCTGACAGTTATTTCTGTTTCTCTCACCTATTTATTCTGACCTTGAGTATACCTCTTCTGGAGATCCCTTCTGTAAAAAATAAACTAGTAATAGTTATCAACCTTACTCAACAGGACTGAGTCTCACTCAGCACAAGTGCCTACCGGTGAAAAGACTAATTAATGAATGCAAACCAATGTTGCTATTCCAATGAGACCCACTGTCTCCATTCATAGAGGACATTGTTACTTGGCCTCTGCTTCACGAAGTCTAAAAGGTGTTAACATAAAAATAAATTTCTGGAATACATGAATTAGTGGTTACACCTATTTTAAATCTCCCTGTATGAGTGATCAGTATAATACATTTGCCCAACCAAACTATCCAAACACACTGCAGAACTGCCTCAAATTGAATTAAGTGAACCACAAAGAATAACCTGAAATAAAACTAAAGAAACTCAGATTATAATGATCAAAATATCCTAATTTCACTACAACCTAAAAGTCAAAGTTTAAAAAAAAAATTAGAGAAATGCTTCACTTCACTATTTATTGCTCTTTGTAGATTCTGCTTTGTGATGGCTGTATATATGTGATTTATATAAATATAAATGTGCCTGTCTGTATTCTTATCCTGAGTAATCAAGCCAATCTCTCCTTATTTTCAGTCCAGGACAAGTGATGTAATGTGGTTTTCTTTCTGTGCATGAGATAAAACATAGATTTATACCATAATGGATTGTTAGTGCACAGGAACGAGCTCTTACGCTTCTAATGACAAGAAAATAATGGTTACTATGTGATGGTCTGACACGATGTTAATAGTGCCCAGGATATGGTTCAGACAGCATTTGTGCCGCTTCGTAAGGTGCAGGTACTTGAAACGCCTGGTGATGCTGGCAGTGGTGAGTGTGCACATGTGTGTGTTTGTGCAGAGGGTGAACACAAGCATGGCACGCGAGCAGAGGACAGGCAATGCGCAGAGACCCGTTCAAAGAGAAGAAAGACACAGGCTGGAGGGAGACTAATGAAAGCAAAGCAGGCAAGTTCCAGCCCGAGAAATTTGAAAGGAAACAACCGTAGCTGTTAGTGCACATTCCCAGATGACACCAGAAGAAATCTATATTTAGAAGCCAGTGCAAATCCTAAAAAGGGGTTGGGGAAAATCCCTGCTCATGAAGAGTGAATATACTGTTTCAAACTCTGTTCTAAGAGATGGATTATACACATACCTACAGAGAGTCCACAGAACAGAGAGGAGGGAGTTTTTCTGAAAGTTTTCACCATTGGAATATGATTTGTAGATTCATAATGAGGTCATGAGAGGAAAGATTTTACTAGGCAGCTTTGTTTATGTGAGATGTGATATCCTGAGGAGTACATGAGGAGGGAGGGAAGGCAAGTGCTGCTGTATATCTGATAAGGGACATGCTAAATCAATGCTGTCATTTGGTTCAATGCTTGGAAGAGTTAGGCAGACGATTTTATTTTATTAAAAAATATTTTTTTGAGACTTTAGGCAATGATCTGGATTGGGCTAACATGCTGTACTCTCATACAAAATTATTAACGGATTGTTCAGAAATGCTGTTCCTTACAATCAGTCACAACGAATGAAAGCGTTGGGTGGTACAAGAAATATTATCTAAGCCATGTGAAAAGAAGTCATCCTCTTGATTTAGCTATATAAGTTTCCTATCATAGGAAAAAGCTAGAGAAATTGCTGGTTTGGGGTTGGTTTTTTTTTAATGATTATAAAAAGAGAGTGCTACTATACTGTGACAAATTCAAATAATAAGACGTAGACACCCAGACGTGAGGAATAAAGTAGATAAAAGCCTCATCACTTGCCATGCAAGCTGAAAACACACATACAGGAGGTAATAATACTTGTTCCTTCCTCTGCCAAATACCATGAATTGCTAAAAACTGAATGGTCTATAATGTGACACCCGTCCCAGGTTCTCTCTCCCATGCCGAGTCACTAATGCATAATCTGACTGGTGTCTCTACACAACTCAGATATCCCTGTGCAGGCAGCAGACACCTGCATGTGTTCCTGTGAAGCCTCTCCACATACAGATTCTTCATAGGCAAGAAAACCTTCTACCTTTTATCCTAATGTCAGTTGTTACAACATTTCATTTTTATACCTTTGTGAGAACACTCTAGTCATTGGATGGTAATGTCCAAATACAAAAAAAGGCAACTGGAAAAACACTTGTTGCCCATTCAAGAAGCAGGTTTAGACAATAAATGATTTCTACTAGCTCTGCAGGTTTCAGAACATGGCCGTGCTTTTCAATTATAGGATTCTTATTTATATAATAACATCTTGATGCAGATATGTCTCCACCAAACTAAGCTTCTTGGCAGTGGTGTAGTTCCTTCACATGTGTTTCTACGGGAGTTGATAAAATAAGGACACACAACCTCTGACTAGGGGCTGTAAGCTTCAGGAATGCAAAAATATTTATCACTGAAATACTAACATTCTTGTAAAGCTGACAGAAATTAGTATTTTTCAGGTCATAAGAGTATGGAAAATAAAGGTACAGATGAAGTGTAAAACAGAGGTATGCTATCCTTTATCAGTACACTTTAGAGAATCTATAAAATGACAGTAAAAAGCAACTAGAGCTTCCCTCAGTCCCCCCAAAAATTCTAATGCAGTAGTAAAATGACGTATGTCAGTAATAAAAATAAAATGTCTATGACATTTTAAATGTTATGGTACTGTCACAGTGGAATAAAATTAGCTTGAAGAATGATCTAAAGGGATATGATGCAGTTCATTATGTATAACAGCAACAGCAGCCGTTTCCCAGTGTTCATAAAGGTTTCTCCATTAAATTTACCTCCAGTCAATAATTAGGAGTCCACAAATAAACCTAGGCAATTAAATCAATACTGCTGGGCAATTATGTTCCAAAGTCCTGGCTCAATGGCACAAAAAGACACTATATCAAACTGCAATATTAAGTGATCTGATGCAATTTTCAACCGAACATTTTCTCAGAATAACAGAAAAGGGCAAGCCTGCATCTTTGTTCAAGATGCAAACAGGTACACAGTTTGCCAATCTGTATCATTAAGTGAGCAGCCTGTTATGAGCAAAGTCCTGACAGAAAGTTTTCATTTCACCACGAGCTTTAGTTTTCTGATCAGAAATATTACCAATGCCTGTTAAAGGAAACCATAACTAAACTCTTTACAAGGTATAAGTTAAGCATTTTAAAAGCCACAGGGCTCTTTCGTGAGCTGCTCCCAAACAGAGACCAAGAAATCTTAACAATTTCCATCCATGTGACTTAGCATGGACAGAAATGAAAAGCAGAGCTGGCTGGTCCCAAAAAAACACTGATCTTGTGATTCTAAAGACGATCAGCTTGCCAAGAATTACTTTTACCCTCCGAGTTCCTCCTGAAGACCCCCACAAGATGGAGCAAAAATCACTGAAAACCACTACTAACTCGTACACAGACTGATACAGCTAAGAGCACTGAGCTCCTCTATCCTTATCTAACATTTGCAATCCTAATATAACTGGTTATATAGTCAACAATCTCCTCACTCTCTGTGCCCTGGTTTTTGCTGTCTGTTTTTATCAGACGAAGAGAGGTGATAAAATTCTACTTAGGATTTTTTAATTATCTGCCAAAGAATGGTAACAAGAAATAGCGAAAGAATCCTCCATTGTATTCCATTAATCTGATTCCTATTTTGGAGTCCAAAATATGGACAGAATCTTGAAATTTACAGATTTTTAAAAAGTTCTTAAGGCAATTTAGTGAAGAGAAATATTTGTGCTTTTATTGCTGAGTTCCATGTAACATTACGGGGTTAAATTAAAATGCCAGTATTTCTGACAAAGCCAGTAAAAGCAAACTGGTATTTCCATCTCAATTAAGCAGTCTTAATGGTAGTAAGTTTTGATAATGAAAGAGGAAAAAAACTGTCATTTCTTAAAAATCTGGTCATAGGACACAATCTAGACACAAAAACTATTAATAATATAATACATAAATCTGAATCTGATTGTTCCCTTGAAATGGCTTTCAAAATATTTTCAATCATTCACATTGTTAACAGAAATTAACTACACCGCTAATGGGCCCATGCTAGTGAATATGCATTAAGAACACTGGATTTACAAATCAAATTTTATTTCTTTTCAGACATCAGCTACCCATCATCTGAATAAAGGAGACAACTAAAATATAACGGAAAAGTTTTAAGAGTCAGTGTATGTTGTCAGTGATGTCCAAACAAAAGCTGACTACGGCTAGAAAAGCAGGGCTCTCACCTGCCAATAAACTGCCCTTGATCACTTACAAGAGGGGAGCATCCCAGCAGACACTGTGTGTATTAAAAAAAATACTTGAAAGAGAAGAAAAAGTATCACACAGGTCACAGCGGCAGTCTCAATGGACCCCTCAGGGATTTCTGCTAGTCTCAGCCTTGTCATCCTCTATGCAGCTTTCCTCTCTGCCCAGAAAATGTCGATAGGAAAATGTTTGAGGGGCCTCTCGTGGAAATTTTTTCATTCTTTCTGCATTGACAGGATGCCAAATCAATATTTACTTCCCACTAACAAGCTGCTCGAGGTCTCAGTAGAAAATATTGTAGAGAATGTGGGAAGACACGATAATAAACAGCTGTCTGGCTATGAGGAAAACATGAATTGACTGGAAACAGGTCCACAGTAAAAGGTCACTGAAACCCATGAACTCCTCAGGTGTCCATATCAACTACTAACTTTAAAGGCAGATAATAAAAAACCTCTTTTTCCTAAGAGGTATGAGAGAATGGATCCTTTTCACTCTAGCAAGCATTACATAGTGTCTCAATAATTCAATTAACATATTTGCCAAGATCTGTGCTGGTTTTCTCCAGTTTTGTTTCACTGGTTTCAGCTGTTAAGTTAGGTATCATGAATCCTTGATTAGTATCTCTTCAGTTTTAGCCAGTGACTTTTATTTTAAGATAAATAAAAAGGAAATGCTACAAACCAAGGATTTTACATTGCCTTACCACAGTATAGTTTGGGATCATCAATGGCAACATAATTACAAACGCAACAGATTAATTACAACCTAAAACCACTTAGCTACTCAGAGTAGACAGTTACAATTCATCAAGGAAAGATGTAAATTTAGCACCTGTGCTTCAAGAAGTTTCTGTATATACTGCAGCCATTCTTTATCTTTTTCAAATTCCATTTTTGTCTTTGCTGTTTCCTAAAAATAGAAAAATATAACAGACACAATATTTTGATACCACCTGAGAAGAACATAATGAACAATAACGGAAATGTGTAACTGGATATACCTTTAATAAACAGCATGTGAAAGTGAGAACTATGCTTGGAAAACTAGTTATCTGAAGCATATCCACCAAGTATGAGGGCTCTGTTAAATTTATAAACCTATCCTCGTCTGTGATTGTCCCTAGAAACGTGCACTGCATGTTCTTCTCACATGAATATACAGGTGTATGTGATCTATGTGCAAATTTTATGAGTTCAATGTAAAGGTTCCTGAGTCTATACACTGTTAAATGCAATATGTATCTAAAAATTGTATAGTGTAAATTCATCACCTGTATTTTAAATTTGTTTTCTATTTATAGTTAAGTACACACGTTTGTATGTTTTACACATATATTCAGAACAGTGATTACAACAAAGTATATAGGATATAGAAATTACTCTGAGAATGAGGTAAGCATAGGACAATTCTGCCAAAGTGAATCGCTTTACAGGGGTGTATAAAAGTTAGTAAACAGGGCAGGGATTGCTCCATTTTATTTGTATTCATAAATGTAATCCATATCAGCGCATAAACATACAATGCACCTTTATTTAATCAACGTGAAAACTCTCTTTTGTGACTTATCTAATATAAAGCTGCAAGAAGGCTAAACCTAAGTCATCACCTGAGTACTGTTACAGCCCAATAATGGTCAACTCCTAGACACTCTCATTAAACTAAGTGTACAGGCTTTTTCATGTATTATTTGTTCAGGCCTAAGTAAAACTGGATAAAAAATCCTATTACTGTATCTATTTATTTTAGAGTGATTTGATGAAATACTATCAAATATTTCATAGTAAAATGTATGACAGAATCAACAAAAAAAGGCAATGGATTCCCCCAGCAACCATCTGTCTACTAGAAATACCTTTAATAGGTATCACAATTCAAGAAGGGAAGCATCAATGGGATCAATCTGGCACAGCAAGACACATTCTGATTTTGTTTTCATTAATGCAGTAGCCTATTTAAAATGTATAACCTTGCCAAATAGTCTCATGAAAAAGGAAACTACTAAAGATTTTCAAATAATGTCTCTATATCTACATGCTCAAACCAGTATATTTATATTTTATTTATGTATGCCCAAAGTCTTGCCACTTTATGAGTCTCTAACCTGACTTTTTTATTTAAATTCAACTGTTTGATTTTTTTTTTGTGCTGGATGCTGCACAATGAAATTCCAGTATTTACTTGGAAATCCTTTTCCTCAAGAACATAAATATATAGTACCTTCTGATCTAGCCCCTTTTTACTGAAGAGTCCTTAAAACAACTTACCTCATCATCTTCTACTTCTAATATTTCCTCAAGATCAGTTGTTGAAACATTAAGGATAGACGCTGCCAACTGAACAGACTCGTGGGAAAGACCCTTTTTGCACGCTCTCACTTCTTCCATTTTTTTTGCCTGTTTGATTTTTGTTCTCAGTTCCTGTACGCTGTGCTGTAACTCTCTGGCTAGAGCCTGGAAAATGCAAGTGAAAAATACATGGTTGCAATTTTTCTTAAAGTGCAAACTCTATGGAAAACCCAGCATCATTTAAAGAAAGCTCCTTTAGATGAGAGTTATCTTCATTCCGTGTTACTGATTCAATAAGATATGAGCCGTAATATTAAACAATGTGATATTTAGAACACAAAATATGAATTAACACATTAAAACAGCAAATGCTCTTAAATACAGGTACAATTTGTTTTAATGTCTTTAGCAAAATAGGTATATTCATAATGCCATCGGTAATAAGACGAAGCAGCTTCTGCAGAATCAATTAAAAATCATTTCCTGATCCAGCCTACCAGAAATGTTCTTGAAACAACAGAAGTCTCAGGCTTTACTGTGGTCAAACAGAGACCTTTTTAAAGCCTATTCATACCTCACTGCACGGAGAAACACCACTATACCTCTATCATAAACCTGAAATTTCAGTTCCCACCAAGACAGGGTAATTCAAAACTGCCCTGGCTACTGACTCTTCCTACTACAATTCCTACACCCGGCACCATCACAGTAGCGGTTACTCACTGCTGATCAGCCGCCTCCCCTTGGGGCACACAAGTCCACCGTTCTATCACTCAAGGTTGGCACGGGAAGGGTTGCATTCTGTAAGCAGCGGGCCCACACAGAAGGCCCGGCCAGCCTGGCAATCTCTTCGCAAGGATGCTCTTAGCAGAGAGTAGGTGTTTTAAACAGACACCGACTCCTGCGGCGGGGGGAAGATCGGGCGCCAGACCAGAACCACTGCAACTGTGCTTCAACTCTGGCTTTGACCCGCTCTCAAGCAGGAGTGCCAAGAGAAGCCTCAGTTTAGATCCTATTTCTGCTGTTAGGACTCTTAGTTAGTTTTAAATAAGAACTAGAGGATGTCAGACAGGATGTCTGATGCTGCTAATGCTGCATAATTAAACTGCCATTATTATCATTACTCCTATTACTGGTGATTAATAAAGACCATAATAATAAAGGAAAATTCTGTGATAATTTCTGAAATGGGGCATACATTGTTAAGCCAGAAAGATGCTCGCAGCTTAAAAAAAATAATCCAGAAAAACAGAAGAATACTATTAAAAAAAAAAAACCCAAACAACTGTTTGAAAGATTTAAATGAAAGGAAAGGAGAACCATTACATGGAGTCGAAAAAACAGACTACCGGGATTTAGTACAGCTGATTTAAAAACCAAGGAAAAGTGAAAAATAGAGAGATGACTAGACAAAATATTGTATTTGCAGTTAACAGGAAAGAAGAAACCCAGAAGGGCAAGACCACTCTCCTTTGTTTATTTAAAACCAGAATAAAAGAAACAGTATGAAACATCCAGCTGAAAAGACTTTGTTGACCTGAATGACAGCTGAAGGGAACACAAATCTGATTTTGGTTTTTGTTCCCCAATACCACAAAAGTGTTGGGCTTGAATAATACCTTCCACAACTGAACACGAGACATACTGCACAACACAGAACTGAAGGTTCAAGTTCCTACCTCTCCTGTTCCTAAAGTTCTCTGGTTTAGTGAAATAACACTAAGTATTAGCATAAATCATTGGTTGTATAACTGAAATTATTTTGTGTCAATATTTATGTAAGTACCACAAAAGCATTTTGTCAAAAGAAGAGCAAGACAGTTTTATTTCAAAATTGTTGGCTAAGAGACAAGGGCAGTAACTCGTTGTCAGAAGATCCTCCTACCATATTCAACTTCCATGACTCAAGCAGAACTATGACTGTCAATACAGACACCTTGTCTGAGTTTAAAATGAGAGAATAAATCTTTCTTTCGATCGTCATACGTGGGGCTCATCTTATTAAACTATCTCTCAGCAGCAGCTGATAAACTCCTGAAAATTCTTTTTTCTGCGGAATGCCTTCATCTCATAGAAACTGACTGCAGAATTATGAGGTTGTTTATTGGCATTTGTGGTAAAGTACTCTACAGCCTCTAGTATCCAAAATACAGTCAAGACTCATATGTGAAAAATAAGGCTCCTTTATGGACTTTCAAACTGGATCCTCAGAGGTCAGCTATGTTTGAACTTGTCTTCTTCACATTATTGGATAACTGCCTTAAAAAAATATAGTCTCCTTATGATTTTAAGTTGCTTGTTCTGTTGATATATCCTCATCAGTCATGTACAAGTATATTCATGTGCTAAATTGTTTACTTACTAGTGATTTCACTTATATGTCAGTTCTGTCATACATTAATGTTCAATGTCAAAGCCACACAAGTCTTTAACTGCATTACAAAGACCCATTTTCAAACTGAAAATGACAAAAACCCTGAGTTAACCAACACAGGTTTTGTTGGTGAGTGCACTGAGGCCAGTATAATACCATTCTTTGATTAAGAAATTGATCCGATGCATTCTGGAGCTAAGTGTAGGATTTTAAACGAAAACATTTCCCACTGTGCATTTCAGAATTGCTTGTTTTTAAACTTATATGCATACATAGGTGATACAAACTGCCCACAATGAAATCAATGTAGAATATGACTTCAGTACTATAATGATGTATGATAAAAATGCCTGTATTGGTACTAGTAATACTAGGATTTGATCTTTTCTCTTTGTTTTTCTTTGGTGTCAAATCTAGGGGATATTTTGTTAGTAAAGCCATTTTCCCAACTTAGATGTTACCGTCAGAGTTATTCCTGTGGGACACACTTAGCTGCTACCAGTCAACTAGAATAGGAATCCCTGATTAATTCCTGAAGACAAATCTACAACACATCTTGTCAGACCAGTGCAATTGCTACTAGTCTGCTAGAAAAAAAGCTACTAGAAAAAAAGCTTAAAATTCTAACAACGTGAGCTTAAAGTATCTAGTTCTTTTTAATCAGTAGCAATTGTTGCATTATATATCAACTCCATATGTTGCACTATGTTATGCTGTACGTATTACATGTACTGGGTTCTGTACTGCATACAGTTCTAAAATATCTCCCTTAAAAGCCTTTTTCACTTTGTTTTCACAATCAAGTACCAAACATTCATTCTTAAGAAAATAGTTTTCAGTTTTGGTCTCAGCATGCAAACGCTTTTTAGCCAGTTTTTGCCAGATGCATAAGGACAAAGGTCTTTTTTTTTTTTTTTCATTTAGAAGGTCATATTTAATTAAACACTCAAAGAAGCTGTGGTGATACACAGACTACACAGACTACACAGACCCTGACAACACACTGTTAATAAGGTCTTTACATCCCCAAAAGCTCTGACACTAGTTGATCCTGGAATTGACATAAATTGATCAATGGACCCAAGTAATGCCATATGACCAAGTCAATGCCTAGAATTATTCTCGTAATTACCATGTTAATTTACACACTCTACTGTTATTGTCTGTAGTATAATAAAAGTTAATGGCCCCAAGACAGACCAAAGTCTGATGCTAGCACTGTAGCTATGTATAGCTAGATTTTGGTCTTGCACTCGTGCAGATCTTGTGGCAGAAGCCATGTCTCACACTACTTATGGAAAGTTTTAAGCTTCACTGTGCTTTGTGAAATAGTAATAATGTTGTGCTGGGTCTGACTGGGATAGAGTTAACTGTCTTCTAGCAGCTTCTACGGTGCAGTGTTTTGGATTCCTGACTAAAACAGTGTTGATAACACACCAGCTATTGCTGAGCAGTGCTTGCACAGCACCAAGGCCTTCTCTGTTTCCCATCCTGCCACCTCAGTGAGTAGGCTGGAGTGCACAAGAATAGGGAGGGGACACTGCTGGGACAGATGACCTGAACTGACCAAAGAGACATTTCACACCATAAAACGTCTTGCTCAACAATAAAAACTGAGGGGGACTGGTCTGGCAGGTAGCTGCTGATGAGTGCCTGGGCACTGGTCTACATCCCTTAGGGTTTTTTTTTCCCCTTTTTCCTTCACTTCTTAAACTGTCTTTACTTCAACACATGAATTTTCTTGCATTTACTCTTCCTATTCTCTTCCCAGTCTCGCTGGTGGCAGTGAATGAGCAAGCAACTATGTGGTGTTTTAGTTGCTGGCTAGGGTCAAACAACCACAAATGTGTAGAACAGTATAATATACAGAACAATTCTATACATAGTATTTTGCATGTAGTTCAATATGAAAGTGTCTTTAGATACAAGTAATGTGTTCTTAGAAATTAATTTGTTTTGTAGACTGAGGTGGTGTAAGGGTGTGAGCCAGAATATTACATAAAAAATGTTATGGAAAATCTTTTCTGATAGAAGATTGGCTTTCTAAAGGAACAAAAGTATTTCGAAGATGTTGCAGCTGTCTGTGGAAAACAAGATCGAAATTTCACAGAACTGAATGGTAAGTTTAAAGAACTTTTCTGCTTTTGTGGTGAGACAATTATTGCTGGCCTAAGGTTAGGGCAGATCCTAGTGCTACAAAAGGTTAAGAGAGAATTACCATCCCAAATAGCTCATGATTAACAAGGCAAAATAGAATGAATGGACAAAGCGACACAAAGAGATGATGTCATGCACTGTTTCAGCAGCTGAAACAAGCATTCGAGTTTCTTCAATGAAAGTATAGTTATTTGGTCCTCTCTAAAAATGACTTTCAAAATACTTTCAGTAATAACGTTTAAACTGATCTCACAGCATGAACAGAAAAAAAAATCCCTCTCTTCTACAGTAATTTCATTTTTAATGTATTTTATTTAAGTTATTTCAACCAGCTCCTTCACTTGAACAAATACACCTAGGTATAACTTTTTTTCAATCAGAAAAGGGACAAAAGTGTAGCGAAGAAATGAAGACAGACCACTACAAGAGATTTGTCTGGCTAAGGGCTCTAACATGTAGCATTGTGACCCATGGGACTGAGTCAGCCTCAGGAGGTTAACTTAACTTTTATGATCCCCAGAGATCACATGGGATTTCAGACTCTAGCAGATGCCCTGAAAGTAGAGTTAAAAGTATAGAAAGATATAGACCAGACTTATCTTCTTCCACTAAGTTCAGTATGCAGTAACAATCAAGAATGCTATTGCCGAGTATTAAAGTGGTAGTAAGATTATCTTACCAATGCCACACAGGGCACATTTACAATGTGGTGTGTTAGTTTTATTTATCTACCTTCAATCACAGTTTCTGCCTTAGTTCTAAAATTTATTCAAGTTACATACCTCAGCTCTTGGATTTATTTGTACATATTTGTAGGAATTAAGATAGGCTTTCATTATCTTTTCCTTTAAGAATAAAGTAAACAAACAAGCTGTAGAATGAATTAAAACCCAAACAAAACAAAAAGATACACTCAAGGGAATATCAGAGTGACAATATTATCTAAAAGCTGGCGGAGCCGTAAAGTTTCAAAGGCTAATTAAATAAAGAGTTGCAAGGGAGAAATACATACAGTAAAACTAGGTATCAGATTTATATATATGATTTAAAATAAACAATCTTACGTCAATTGGGACTGAGAATAGTTCTCACAACTTCATAGAGATCTGTGGAAGTCAAAAGGATAAATAAAAAAAAAAAAGAAATACCTTACCTCATGACCTATAGGAATTCCATTTTTACATGAAGATTGAGAAATTGCAGTATGTACATAAAAAATAATGCGATACTGCAATTGCATCTACAACCTGATTTTCTACATCGATTAACACAAGCAGATCGGAACACATATGAGTGTAGCTAAAGATCTAAAAGACAAGACCTGTAACATTAATTTAAGTAATTTAAAATATTACCAGCCTCTTCTACCCTTGCGGCAAAAGCAATCTCCAGTTTGCAGACCAACATCCTATCCCAACCCTGCCTTCTTCACGGCTTTCAGCTATGGATGATAGACTGTGAACTAGAAAAGGTGAACTCAATAATATCCCAAATCCAAGTATAGTAAGAACATCTGGAGAAGAGTAGACAGATTTGCACAGTATCGTTTTTCAACTATGAAAGCTAAACTCACCATGCCTTTCCTAACAAAGGCCTTGAGTCACACAGTATAAGAGAGGTCTCAGGATTTCACTCAGCTTCCAGGCATTTAGAACTGCAGACCCAAAAACCAGTTAAAATGCAATAAGGAAGAACAATGTTAAGGTACAATGACAGAAATCAGAAACTGTATTGCATAAAATTTGATAATCTGATTCCTATCACAGGTAAGATTTGAATTTGTACAACTATGCTTGCTTAAGTTATGTTATTCCTGCTTGCCACGAGGAGAGCAGAGGGAAGAAAGTCTCACTTGACTGACAACTATTTAAATAATATATTTCTTCATATTTCTTCAAAATACCTTTGCTACCAATCTCATCCTACATCCTCTACCAAAGTACCATTCCTTCTTGATTCAAAACCATTAAAAACAAATCATTTTTTTTAATAACAATTTATTTTTCAAGTACAAAATTGAGAATGTTCTTTTGACTGTATTTTTCTAAACAGCTCCAGGTGCCGAAAACCATAGGGAAGAATATTTAAAATATTTCAGCCTATGTTTGTTATTTATAAGAAAAGGAAATTGAATACATTGTGCTATGTCCTAAAAGGTAGTTCAATTTATCTACAAATTAATAGAAAAGTGACTTAAGTCACAGACAGTTTTTAGTTTTAGATTGTTTTCAAAACAAACCATATTTAAATAAAAATGCAGCAATAGACTTATTCAAGTCAATTATAATGCAGTTTATATTTCTGCAGAGAAGTATACAATATATCCTTAAAGAGTATACTTATGTGTTTTAAAATCCCCTTTGTTGTTCAAAATTAGATTTTTTTGTATTACTCGTCAGCTTTTTATCTTTCTTTTTGCTAATCTTTTCTTGATAACTGTTTAGCAGTCACATTTTGATTTATGCCTGAAATCCTGTCTTAAAAATTCAGTTCTTTTCATAGCATTCTTTATAACATGGCTTTATGTAGAATGAAGCTCTTCTTATTGCAACAGCTGGGTACTTCATTTATAGAACATTCAGTAGACACTTACTGATATGAGGGACATTTGGTCATATACAATATTATAGCTTTATAGTTATCTATTCTCTCCTGTACATTAAGCTTTAAGACCATCAAAAATTAAGTTGTAGACCCAAATGTTTTCAGACTGATGCTTTTTTTTAAAAAAAAAACTATCAACAAACACTCCATAGTTTTCATTGTACCGTTGCTAAATTTTCAACACAATTACCATGTTTTGTGACCTATAACAGGGAAAAAATAATAGTTTTCTTTATAGCAGAGAATGAGTTGAAATATGTATAATCAGCGTGGGATGACAGGCAAAATATTTCTGTCAAAATATATTGGTTTCTAAAATTATATTTATGTGAAATGGGTAATAATAATAATTTAAAGTCCTATTTACTTCAGCATTTAAGTCCTACCTCATTTACATTAATTTTTTCTCTGCTGTAAATTCTTTGGCTTGAACACAATTACCTCTGATTTACACAGGTGCTAGCAAAACTAGCATAATTCCTTTAAAACATCATATATTGCAGTTATTTACACAGAGGAAAAAAAAAAAAAGGCACTGACAGAGATCAGAGCTTCACACACGTGTAGCGAGAGATGCCTGGGATCTCAGAGAGTTTATTATCTGAGCAGTTAGGGCAGACAAAGTCAGCACAGTTATACCAGACAAAGAATATTCAGGGCAGACAAAGAAATAGTGAGGTGAAGCAACACTCCGAAGGTCACATAGCAGGTCAGTGACCAAGATGTGAAGAGCACCAAGATTTCCTGATACTTGGTTCACTGTGTGAGCTTATGCTATCTTTCTGCAGAAACACACGCAAAGCATAAAAACTATAAACCAGATGCCCTATGTAAGACCATGGCACTGCTGAAACAAACATGTTTGAAAACTAATTTAAGAGGTCAGCTCTGGCATTCCTTATACTCTTCAAAAAATTCCATAAATCTTACCAACTGTGTTTTCTTAAAATACTGTCACTTGTTGGTTTTTACGATTCCACCCTCCTAGAGCTCTACCGACCTCTCTGTAACTCTTTCTGCATGTCCATTGGGGAATCCCAACTCCCACCTTTCTAAACTATTGTGGAGACTTCACAAGGCTCTGTATATGGGTGCCTTCTGTTGTTTCTACTTCACCTTGTGTTCTAAGTAATCTAATCAATATACATTGAACAATTACTTCTACATGAACTCTTAAATAAATCATTACTGGAGACCTTTCTCCTCCTTTCCAAATTTTGCTACTTTTCCTGTCATTTTGTCAAAAAGTTTTCCAATCACTTCAAGCCCAGAGCCTTGTGCTATGTGCTTTGTACTCATGTGTCTACCCCCAAGTCTTCCAGCTAGCCCTTTTTCTAGCCAACGTTGTTCCTACCTTTCAGATCCCAAACTGACCATTATCTTTAAATTAGGCATCTTTCTAACTATCTCCAGATTATGCACAGGGCTGAGTATCAGCTTTAAAAAGCAGTCTCTCCAAGCCGTTTAAAGGAATCACAGGTGGATCTATACCCTTCCAGGGAATGCACTGCAGAGTCTCCAAGTAGGTCCCAGATGAGCCTATTGCTGTCTCATTCTCTGGAAAATTTAGATTTTTTTTTTCTTTTCCCAGAGGCAGAAAAGGAACTTATTTGCAACCTGATGAAAAAACTTTCCTGCTCAGCTCTAGGTTGTTGGATCTGTTCACACAGTATCTACTATTAGAGAGTCACAGCCTATGACAGTGGTTCCTAGGGACGGCACGAAAAATGGAAGTAGCACTAGTATCAACAAAATCACCTGTGTGAGTCAGACATGCATCTAAACTTTGCATAAGACATACCTGCACAGCTACGCAAACGTGGCATACCTTGCAATTTGGTTACATAGGTTGAATCATTTAAATAAATACCTCTAAACTCCTAGTATAGAGGGAAATATATTTTTAAAAAATCAACATATTTTATGCTACATCTGTTATCATCTTTACCCATTGTAGTCCAAAACCAATGTGAAGTGCTATTCTCCTAAGCCTAAAAAGCAAAGAAAAAGAAGAGTAGGGAAAAGCTTTTAAAAATCTTTCTATTTACCCTTCATTTTTAGTAATCAGGATTTTATCCATTAAGACATCTACATTATATGCTGTTCCTGGCATACTGTATGCATCACTAACCATATGCCTTCTGTAAGCTATAAGAGATCAGCCATTCACTTCATTCATTAAAATTCACAGGACCTATTATTCTGTTTACAGTCTAATAGATATTCACTGTCACTATTCAGGCTTCTGATTCAATTTGCCTAAATCCCAGATGCAGAGTAATCCTGATGGAGATTAGCTTAATTTATCACCAATTTCTTCTCCGAACCAAGAAAGGTTGGTATTTCATAATAAAAGCTTTGTTTCTCCTTTTTTCCCTAAAGTAGTGTGCATAGTGAAAAAGAAGCAATAAATGTCTGACTTTTTTTAATGGTGAGATTTTTTTGTTTACACAAATTTTGCTTTGCATATAGCACATCTTCTCTGAAAGGTGTGCAGATAAGAATACTGATTCTCATCAGACTGGAACACATCCCTGTAACCAAATATTATGCTGATTCTGACTGAACACAGATTGGCAGACTCATCATCTACTCCATACCATACAAAATAATCACTCTGGGTATACTTTTCTAGGTAAAGTGTTGACAGTTTGGAGTGTAATAAATGAAATATACTTATCTTTTGGCTTTTAAGTGTTCCCAGTGGGGAACATTTTCTAGCAACTTGAAGTCATATTAAAGGTGTCCAGTTCCAAATCAAAACTGACAGCGCTGATTTACCTAAGTGATACTATCTGCTGTCGTTTGCAAAATGTCCCAGGGATCTGCTGAAGAAACCTTTGTTTGGTCAAACAACACTTCCAGATTGGCAGAGTTTATATACAATTGTTTAAACTTTTCAAAATAAATCGGTTTTCATCTTCACAGCAATCTACAGTCTATTTCAATAAAAAGTTAGCCCACTATTGCCAAATATAAAATTTTACAATTACCTACTACGCTTAGGATTTTTAGATGAAGAAACAAATGCCATCCTCCAAATGGCATTCTGTATCTGATTTGGGTACCCATGTAAGAATTATGTTCTACACACCCTGGGGCTGGAAGAAGTTGAAGCAGTAGTACTGCCAAGGACACTGAATCTACAGGGTTTGAAAATATATTCACCAATGGAAATGTCCTATGAAGAACATTTCTTTCTGTCTTACCATAACTGGAGAATTCTGAGAGTCCCTTGCAAGGATTTACTTCTATCCAAAGAACTGATTTTGGCCTTTGTAGCTAGAGGTATAGGCAGTAACAGTGTACTGGTGTTGCTCTCTTGTTGGAAAGGAGCTGATAAAAACCAACAGAATATTTCCCAAATAATTGAGCCTCCCAACCCAACTACTAATTATCTCTAATTTTGGAGTGTAGTGTTGGTTTGTTTGTTTTTTTTTAGATAGAGAGCAAATAGCATGTCATCTGCATATGGCCATTCTGAGAACAACATGTTTCCTGGCAATGCTTTATCTTACACAACACAGAACAGTTCAAGAGAAAAAGAAAACAATGGTAAGTAACAGGAATTTGCCAACTGATAGGAATTTTTAACGCAAAAATGGTGAGTAGTTAATTAGGCTTATTCTTTGTAGCAGGAAGAAGTTTTATGTGACATTTTCAATTAGCACTGCCACTAAAGGGCAATCCCAGCATCTCTCACCTGTGACCATGTAAACCTGTCCCTGCTCTGAACCTCTGTGGTACACAAAAGGTGGTGCTCTGGGTTTCAGAAGGTTAACTGCCTTTTCATGAGCTAGCTCACAATTAACCCATATAATGTTTACCAGGACATTTAATAAATGGAGAAGGGAGGAAGTTTCACAGGGGCAGAAATGAACAGTGAGGGTCACTCAGAGGTGCAACTTTTTAGTAGAAGTGTTAACTGTCTTAAACTGCATATTAAACTACAGCCCAAGATAGCAGTGAGAAAATATGCCATGGTAAAACTGATGCCGTGACTCAAGGTAAACTGCAAAAAGATAAGAGACTGACATACATTGGGATATAAGGTAAGCTGACTAAAAATGGCAAATGACTGGCAGAACATCACTCAGCCAAGCAGAGGTGGAGTAAGACCTTTGATGTGTGGCTGCAGGTAGCTGTATAACAAACAAGAGAGCAAGGGGGAAATATATCCAGCCTAAATCCTACTCTGAGTAGCAGAAATGAAGGCAGATGTCTTAAGAGAGTGAGTGTTAGATCCCCAAGTAGATCCATTAAGCTTGCCAAGTAAACTGCCATGGGTCTTGATTTTGGCAGTAAATTCTATCAGATGGTTATACTGGAGACCTATCAAGAACAATGCCAGAACCGACCAGATGTGAACTGTGCTTCGGTAGGTATCCTCTGTTGAGAGCACACAAGTCCCAAATTGCAGAGGCATTACGGAAGTGAGAAATGCATTCAGCTGACTTTGAAGCATTCAGCCGCCATCACCTATTTATTGCAGCTGCAGTGGAA
>WHYT01017610.1:508311-530389 GCA_009806455.1 Tetrax tetrax
CTGAACATGGAATGTTTGTAGAGTGATTTGTTAACTGATGATGACAGAAAGAAGCTAAAATCCACAAGTACTTAAGTTATATTTCATTCCACAATGGAAAGTTATTAATTAAGAGATAACTATATATATATGCCTTCTTTTTACAGTGCATCAAAATATTGCTGGTTTTTACTTTCGATGCTATCAGACTTGCTCAAACATGTAGGAAAGCAGCTCACCTCCACAGAAATCCAAGAACAGTAGAGAAGTGGATCTGTTTCACAGATTTGTAAGAGAGAACCTTGTCTGAAAATAGGTATATAGTAGAGGTATGCTAAATTCAAGACAGATATCTACTGAGCAGGCATTATAATTCTTACTTACATGGTGGATATTTCAGAAAAATAAATAATATTTATATTTCAACTATTAAGTTACAAAACACAGATTAGTCCACTCTGCAGAGCTTCACACTGAATTAGTATGATGAAGTGATCTGTATAACACCACAGACACAGTATTATTGCACGATGCACTGTAGCAGGCTGTTAAGTATTTAACCAAAATAAGAAAAGAATATTGTACATACTGCTTTTAAAAGTGCTTTCAGTTTTGCAATATAGAAGTTTCCTTATTTAATATTTCTGCAATAAAAAGCAATGATGTAATTCATACTAATCAACAAATATGAATTATTTTCTGAAATGTGTTGGGAAATTTTTTTCTGCAGAATAATTTGCCATACAACTAAGCCCTTTTTCTTGGGAACAAGTACAGTGGTAGCCATATAGAAGAAGATGACCAATAAAGATTATGGAAGTCTACAGAAGTCTAGAAGAGAGACCTAGAGCCATTGACTCTTTCTCCCTGTTTAGACCAGTTCAGAGCTGACACTAGGCCAAGAAAGGAACTTCAAAGATTGTTCCAGAACAGGGAAAGCACCAAAGAATAGCCTCATTTAATCTTGTACGGTCTGCTTTCACTCAAGAATACCTTTACTTAGGTGAGCACTGAAAAGAAAATCAAAACTCAGACCTTCACAAATGTCATGAACTCTTCTACTTTGTCATTGGTGAGAAGTAGCTTCTTCTGTACAGTTTCCAAAGCTTGTCCACTCTGTTTAGCCAAGCCATGTAGTTGCTGAGATGCCGTACTCTCAAGTTCAGTCATGGCAGATTCAGTCTCAATCATTTTGCGCTCTAGACTAGTAAGCTTGAAATCCTGAAATACATCCACAGAGACACAGCAGTGATATAATAAAAGCTGATAGGCAGGTATAGTAGACCACAAACGAATGAATGAACAAACCAACCTCCCATACAACAGTTAACATCACAGAACATTCTACTTGCAACACAGAAAATGGAATTTCATGGGAAAAAGTAATTTCATTTTCAGTCATTACGTCCATGTTTCAGCATCTAAAATTTCAGTGATATGACCGAATTAAATCAGAGAAATACATTACCATTATTTTGCTCTTTTTTCCCTTTCTGTATTTAAAAATTCTAAGCTGATGACCTTGCAAGTTTTCATTTGAAAGTGAGGCATGAAAATGTTTCACAGTGGAGCCATCACAACTCTAATATACCTTTTTCTCCAACTCCTCTTTAGCCTTGTGATACATCTGCTCATACTGAGACTTCTCTTTTGTAGCTACATTAAGTCTTCGTTTCAGTGAGTCAATGGAAGTTTTTTTGTTTGAACAATCTTCAGCTAGTGTCTTTACCTGAAATAATGAAAGGCCAAGAGCAATTGTCTATTAAGATATAAAACTTAGAAATGCAGATAAAATCAAAACTAAGCTTACTTGTATAGCATAAACATACCTGTATTATATAAATCTCTTGATTAAAGTACCTTTTTCTGAAATTACAGACTTTAATCTCTACTGCAGTAGAGATCAGTTTGCGCACAATCTTAAGTGTAAAGAAAAGCTCTTCATTTGTAGAGCTATTTTTATATGTATTTTACTGTTACAGTGTGTCTAAAAGGGAGCAAACTACAACTTCCACTCATTTCTTCTATCAGAAGTAAAAACATTAATTAAAACTCATGCAGCTGTTTCTCAGCTGAGAAAATGATAACTGTCTACAAGTTCATGGTCTGTAAAGCCTCTTAGATAGTTATTATCATTTTGCCAGACAATGCAAACACTGATTTGGGGTGAAATAAAATAGACCAATGATCCTAGAAAAACATTCAGTTCTCTTGACAGTATTAACCACAAAGTTTTCCTGACAATGTTGAGTAACAGGGAATTTCTTTGATCTTCTGCTGCCGATAATGTAAAATTTATCAAGTTGATTTTCCACATGGAATAATCAAATTAATGTATGGAATTTGATCCTCTGGAATCTGAGAAATGCAGCACTTAAAATACTCAGAGAACAGCATTAAAGTACATAATTCCATTCTAAATCTTTCATCTAAAACCAAAATCAGGTATTTTTGTAATTTTATACTTCAGCTCCCTTGCTTACTTATGCTCTCATTCTCTGGCTGTGGATTTCTTAATAACACCTTATCTTTGGCATGGAGAGCAAGAGAGTATCTCTCTCTAGAGCTGAAAGTGCTACATGACTGCAAGCAGAGATAGTGCCTGTGGTATTCAGCAAGCACCGCATTCTAGGAAAACAAAAGCAAATTGGTAAATTGTTTATTTCTGTTTTGGGGTCATATGCTGCATAACCTCACAGACAACAAATATCATAATCTTTTTCTGGAATTAAAGGTCAAAGTGCAATACATTTGTTGGATAATACAGAAAGATGCAAAAACATACACAAGCTCTCCTAGTTTCAGTGAAATTGTCCTAGAATTTTGCAGGAGAAAATCATTTGCTATAGAAATTAAGCTCTACCTACACAGACAGAATTCCATTGAGCTAAGAACTGTGAATCATTCATAACATTGCAGTAGACAACAGATTAACATATTAAAGCATTTAACTACTATAGCCAGGAGAGGTGCATGTACTTCATTAGCATATGCCACGTAAAATCAGCCTTATTTCAGGTTTACTGTATTTTATGAACTTACAGTGCACAAAACTACATCTCACTACTTACAGCATGTCCTTGCAACTCAGTTAAATTTAACATTTAATTACACCTCTTATGAACATATATTAAATTATGCTAAATCCAGCAAAGCTATCACCATATACTGATTTCATACAAATTATAGTGGAGGGAATGACATCCTTAAATTAACTGTATGTTGTTTGCTTAAAGCAATATATTGATTTAGTATGTACAGTGTGTTGAAATAACTTCTGTAAATCCACCAGTTTTTGCTTTTCCTAAAGCTAACAGCAAGAAAGAAGTACCTTTCTCTCAAGACTTTCTAATGTTTCATTAGAGGTTTTCTCATTTTCTTGATTTGCTTTTAGACGAGACCTTAAGTCTTCTATCAAATGTCTTTTCATACTAATGTCCTTGTCCAGGCGAGAAATCCTAGAAGGTAAGGAGTCACACTGCATGTCAGTGTTAGAAAATATTGTTAATATGCAACTATGTTGAACTAAAAAGTATAAATGTAGACAAACTATCATTCCTGTAGCTTTAGAATATTATTTTAAGTAAAAGCTGATGCAATTTATCCTATTCTCAACCATTAAAACCAGTTTCAAGTGTCTTATTAAAGAGACTGATTTCTAAATATGCAATATATTTGTGATTTTCTTTTTGCTGTGTTTTACGCTCTAACTTATCTGATCTGAAATACTAACAATTCTTCTTAAGCTATTATCAAAAAAAGGAAAAAAAAACCTGTTGAAAATAAAAAAAATATTTAATTAAATTTCTTTGATATCTCAAGCAGGTATCACTCAAACACTATTTTGTACAAAATTATTTTTAAAAGAAAGTGAAAGGGAGAAATCAAACTGAGTAATACACAGAAATATATGAAAAACAATCTCTAATCTCTATAACATTTCAGATAAAATAATGATTCTTAAAAATGGCAAAACCTAGAAATAACATCAGCATTTTTCAGAAACTTCTCAAAAAAAGAAACTCTCATGTACAACAATGTAATCTCTGTTAAATAAGAAAATTATGCCTTATATAAAGCCTCCATCCTTATGATATAAATTAGTATTTTAAATATAAACATAAGCAATACCTGAATATGTTCAGACTTCTGGATTTTTTTAATGAAAGCAAAACTAGTGACAGAATAAAACATTGTTGGTACCACGTCAATATCATATTTAAAAACCCAGGAAAATAGTGCAACTTAAAATTTCCTGCATCTATTTCACATTTATATTATTATTGTTATTTTGGTGATTATATTTTATCTTTTATGAAAAATAGTATTTGTTTTATAAAGGAATTATGATAATCAGTAACTCTATTTTAAATTTAAATCTTATGGTGGAAAAATTCAGTTTCATTTTGAAATGGAAAATACACAATGTACACAATTTAACAATTTAAGAGTTCTCTTTTTTAAATGAACTAATTTGAGATAAATAAACTGCATTCTTTCTACAAATAAAAAAAAAAATCAGAATTGTTAGAGGAGTTAAACTCCGTGACAGGCAAGAAATTAACATATATACCAACAGGGTATGTTTATATATAAATGAATATAAATGAAGAATAGAATTTTATGTGAAAGTAGGTAGAATAAAAATCTCAGCTGCACACTTCATAACAATACCTGTGAATTTCAAAATGAGTAGTAAACCTTAATCAATTCAAACAGAAACAAATACAACTGTCCTTTTGAACTTTTTATGAATGTAAGACTGGATATTTAATCTTGTTTAAGCATCTGAACCTTGACACGTCTCTTAGCCCGTAGGCAAAGAATTATTGTATTTGAAAGACTGTGTTTAACAGTGCTGAGGAATTCATTTAGACTTACATCAAGGATAAAATCATCTACTCTAGGGCCTGGGTATTCTTATTGTAATACAGATACTATATCTAGGTAATCACTCATCAATTTAAACAAAACACAATTTTAGCATGTACTGCTCCACTTTCTTAAAAAAAAAAAATCAAAACCTGTAATAGTCTGCAAGATTGCAGTAAAAAGAATAAAACATTCTCTTAAAAATCTATTTCAGAATGGTCAATGCTGTAACAATTATACAGCTGCCACTGGGTGGCACCAAACACAATGGATAGAAGAGTGAACATACTTTGCTTGTAGTTCTTGAATCCGTTCTTCTTTTTCCTGGACTTCCTTTCTTAGTGACTTAATGGTGGTCAATAGCTTAGTGATTTCATTATTCGAATTCTATATTGCAAAGTATTAAAATATAAATAAAGCAGATTGAATTTTATTGCAGTCAACAGTAAATTTGTTTGAAATAATGGGCTGTGTAAACTTCCATATATTTTATGAATGTTCTTAAACAACTGATACAAAAGGAGCATTCTTACTTTTTAGCTACACTTAAGTAAAAGTACATTTCTTGAAAAATATTACCAAAATCAGTACTTTTTCACTGTTCTAATAATGTATGATTAACAACAGATGATCCCACTACACCTGCAAACTCAGAGCACCTATCAGGACCACATTTTCTCTTGCATAGCATGGTCAGCTGAAAAGGTAAAAGAAAATAAGAGAAATAAAATCAGATCTTCATTTGAACTACATCGTTGAATGGTATAGTTCTACAGTACAAGGGGCTCACATCCGTAGCGCAAGAATTTCCAATAATCCCTTTTATCTTGGGTATTTAGAAATACAAGACAATCTACAAGAACAGCTGGTTTTGTGTCCCTTGAAACTCAAAGCACAAGACAAAGACATTTCCATTTGGCCATACTAACACAAATCCTACACTTCAGTAACAAAAATGTATGATCCTAACTTTCAGGCATACGTATTTCCAGTGAAGAATTACACAGTTGTTGGACTTTCCTCATTGTATATAGTAGGAACTAAAAACCTTAAATTCCTCCATGCAAACACACAGATAATGCACCCAAGATTTCAATACAGAACAACTGAATCACTCTACAGAAACAAAAATATGAAATTTAACTAAGTAGCCACCTTAGCAACCTGAGCATACGCATTGAACACCAATGCTGAAAATGGCAGCTCAAACATATCACATACAGAGATTTCAGAACCCCAAAAGGTGTTCCCAAAAGATATGTATGCATTAAATGTACACACAACATATGTGTACACAGATGCTTTCATGTTCAGCCACTGTACTAAAGCTTTTAACTCATTATGTTAAACCAGTAAGTGAATAGATCAGACATGCCGTAAACAAAGATACTTTAGAATTTCTCTGCTCAGTGCTGACTTGTAATGCCTATTAACATTAATAGGAGTACTGTATATAACTCTGTGGACCTCAAGGGGAGTATATATTCTTGTGTGCATAGTTAGATGTAAAATATTGTTCTTAATAACTTGTCTAGTCTATTTACTATTATTATAATGTGTGGTAAAACCAGGAAATTGTTAAAATGATGAATGCTAGCAGAATACTCCTGAGTTTCCTGAGACCTGTTTGTCGAGCTTGTGCTTCATTAGCGTGAAGCACATCACCCAGTTACATGGTTTACACACCAGATACGAACTTGAATACTTAGGTGGGCCCCTGCACATGCTCAGAGGCAAAGACATATGCTTATGGTATTTCGCTTCCAAACTCACTACCCACACCTAACACATTTCTTCCTATTGGCAAAGATACAGGGAATCATTATATACAACATAAACAGACACTGCAAAGATAGCTCTGAGAAAAAAAAAAACAACTAACAAAACCAGGTACTTTGAGATTTTGAGCTATAAGGAAAGCTTTTCCTCCTTCCACATTCAGACATTTAGGAGAATAACTCCCTTTTAAGTACACTAGATAGCCTGGAACAAAAGTTGACAACTTTTGCCAATTTCTTCTGCTAAAAATGACTTGCAGGACCTAAATTTTTGAAAATTATTAGGTCAAAATAAAGCTAAGAATTTCCATAACTTGCTTGAAATAGCTTTTGAGGCCTTTAGAGTCAAAACTCTCATGCAATTCAGCAACAAGTGAATTTACTCTACTAATCTGGTTTGGGGTCACAGGCTATAGTTATTCTAAATGTAGTTTTGCATATATGGTTTATTTTTTACATTAAAAATGTAATAGATCTTTAAGAAGTAATTAGAAGTCTTGTTAGGATTTTTGACATCAGATTTATATATGCTTGTTAAATGTTTCCTCTGCTGCAGAAACAAAAAAAACCCTGATTTTTTAAGTATATATTTTGCAGTTCACATCTGGCAGACAAAGTAGGTTTCTGGCATGAGTGTTACTCTTAGAGTACTTTACAGAAAAAAAAAAATCCTCATTTTTAATTTTTCTTACTTTCATAGAGCAGTTGACTATGAGGTTTCTGCATAATGAGGATACTCATCTAAAAGGAACAATCCTAATTAACAGAAATTACCACTCACCAGTAACAGAAGCAGATTAGTCAAACCCAAATCTAAAATTAACACTCAAGAAGTCAGCGTGTATGCTTTCAAGATCTTTTTCTCATAATTAAAGTAGATCAAATTATGTGCCATTTCATGGCTACTCCCTGCTGCCCTCATTTCTTTATCAATGTGACCTACCTTTACTAATCCCTGAATTTAGATGTTATCCATCTCGTGTGCTATAGTCGAGAGCTATAGTACCATGATTACCATCAGCATCTAAGAGGTCTGAGCGCTACTCACATCACATGCGCTAGCACACCTAATCCAGTACCCAGAGCCAGAGCCAGCTATATTGCTCATGTAATATGGCCTTTTCTTCTAGTTGATCCTTTGGCAGTCAGTTTGCTAGTGTGTCTTTTCTTCTAGCAGCAGGAAGCTGTACTATTTTGACCTTTTCTCTTTCCTCAAATATTAAACACAAAATGCCAGAAAAAACAACTTTAAGACATTCCATTGCACATATATTTCCTCAAGTGAGAAGAGAGGAAGAGTTAACATGTTTGAGCCAGGCCACCTGCTGAGAAAGTTCCCAGATCAACATGGTCCAGCATCTACCTCATCCATATATAACAGAATCACTGGAGATTGAAACACAACACCATGAACAAGTTGTCTTTTCCTATCAGCTAATCCACAAAAATACAAATACAAAAAGAATGATGTCTCTTTGAAGATAAGAATACTAGCAACATATAGGTGAAATAATACTGTTACATTACATGAGCTGCCCCATCAGCTAGAGTTCTATGCTCCCCTTTCAGATAGCCATTGCTTACCTCCTTCTTAAAGGAAGCAAGGAACCAACACAATTCTCACTGAAGTAATTCCACAGCACCTTCCAACGAGACGTGTTTAATCATCATGTGAAAACCCAGCAAGCCTCCCTGTCTGGCCTATTTGATCTGAAAAATTGTTTCAATTTAACTTTTAATACTCCTGTTTATGACTATGTTTCTACTCAACATCAAAGGTTATCTAAGTTGCTAATCATTGGCTAAGATATATAAATTATATGCATATGTGTGTATACGTATATCTGCTTGACCCAGTTATGAAATACTGTTCATACAAATTATTCTCATCACTAATAAACTGTTCTGTCACCTTCAGTTTGCACTGCAACTGTTTCATCTGTGAATAAATGTTTTTTGAAGGGGCTGGAGTGGCTTCACTCTTGTCAGCAGTTTCAGATAGATATTCTCTTGACTTCAATTTTCCTTGTAAATCCTCCTTCTCCTGTTGCCACTTGGCCAGGTTGGAGGTCAACACCTGTTTTATAAACAGAAGAAACAATCACAATTGCATTCTAAAAATATTTCTGCTTGATCAGATGAGATGCTTCTCTGGTTCAGAATTCAAGAGGAATGAAACAGTATATATTATCTATAATTACATTGCATAGTGGGTGGTTGAATTGTTTAGTCCATGCAAAGATCAAATTTGGCAGCAAGGAGAAGTCAACTAACATTAAAAATAAGGAATTTTTTTAAAGGAAAGCTAATTCAATGTTGACTGTACACATTGCTATTTTTACCATGACAGGCAAAATTATCATACAAATCTTTAACAGTAGTTACTGCTGAAACTTGTTTACTTAGAGCCTCTCCAGGATTCAGCAATTATTTCCACACAGAGCGTGAAGAAATACCAAGGTGTCTCAGACACCAATGCGTATTAAAGGTGGTTAAATGTCAAATCTGTTTTAATGGTGACCACTGTAAGCTCACTTGAATCACCATGTTGACAACTGCTATAAAACACACACCCTTCCCTTGGCTTCTGTTTTGATATTTGTAGGGCTTGTAGAGGTTAAAGCAAAGTGGACCAGCTGCACTAAATATCTTCTGGTTGGCTGGTCTTCACTCATGTTGTGTTATTTCTTCCCTTTCACATATATGCACCATAGCCAGAGAACCACATATTCCATAACCTTGACTCTAGGGCTGAGGTACTTAAGTGGTAAAAGCCAAGCTGGAGCAGGACAGGATAACAGATGTTAGTTGTTTATTCCACTGGGTAGGTCTTACCACCCTATACTGCAGCCAAAACGCTTCTCATTTAGCAACATAAATGTGAAGTCCAATTAGCAGATGAGGCTTGTTAGGGATTTAGTTCAAATAAATAATATGCAAACAAATTCTCAGTCTTGTTGCACTTGATTGACAACTGACAAGACTTACTCAATCTTTGTAACACTATATTTTACAGTACTCATTACAGGGGTAATCTTTTAAATAAAATATTTGTTTTAATTTAAATAATATTGAATGTTGAGCTGCAAAAAGGGAAACGGAAATAATCTTGATGCTAGTGGTTAACTTTCACGAAGCTGTTGTCAGCCAAAAGCCACCAAGGGCCTAGCAACTCTTCACTCCTTAAGAGGGTAACTACAATACTGTATTATTATTCCAAAGAAGATTGAAATATGGTAGCGTAACATAAGGAACAATTATACAAAATTACAAAATGGCACTGAAATCTCTCAAAGGGCAAAAAACTCTTCCTTTGTGAAGAATCCTGATAAGAAACTGGAGAAGATACTACAGTTTGAAATGACTAAATGCATGTCCAATTACATGCTTGTACACAAACACACACGGATGAGAAGGTTAAAGACAGTGTTCTACTTCTGAGCATTTTATTATTTAACTAAAAAATAAATTTTACACTGTTTGATGTTATTAGAATTTTTTTTTCTACGTTCTATGTGTTTATATACACACACACCTCTATATCGATCATCTGAAGATCACATATATATCTAAATAAAAGAAAAACTACTTATGGTCATGTTTGTCCCCATTATGAATGACATGAGAATGCTTGTAGATTTTGCGTTAGGTTAAAAAAAATATGGACACAAGAAAATGCATCCCGTATTTAAAGTTAAACCTATAACAGTATTTCACACTTAAGTGCATTCATTAAAGTCAATGGGCAGTTTACATATTTATCTAAGTACTGTTCTTAATAAAGGGGTTACTCTTTCAATTTTCTTCTGTGTCTGCTGTCATTATTGAACAAGGGATAAATATTGTTAATGTATTTTCTAATTGGCTATTCCTTAATCTGATTTATTACTCTGACAATTCATATAGTCTGAGTAAAAGACAAAATGAAGGCTACTTTAATAAACAAAATCAGCAGTAGTACAGAAAGATATAGTATAGGAAGATATAAGGATTAGGTTAATTTGTCCAGTAGAGCCAATATTTCTACACGCAGAATTCCATGATTCAGTGTCTCTATAATAAATAATTCATAAAAAGAAAAGCAAAAAAAAAAATCATAGCTAGATCAATATCTGTGATTAAAATTAGAAATGCCTACATGTATGCCCAAGCTGGCTTGTGGCTCTCAGATGTTTCTCAGGCTACTGCTGCCACCAAAATGCATCTGGCTTAAAATGTCATGATCGCAGTGGCCACATTCCCCAAAATGACAGCAAACACATTGAAAAACAAAGGGCTTTACTGGGACAGATGCCAAAGAGGACAGTGCTACATTGGTTCTAGAATTTACTTAAGTGAGAAGGTAGAAAAAAAATATTTAAAATACTAACATAGATAAATTTAGAAGTAGCATCAGAACTACAGGGGTGAAGTGAAAGTAGTATATGATATACAAGACAAACACCTCCCAACTTGCAAAAGCAGATGAACATGGATATGCAATTGCAATTAGAGACATCAAGAAGGTTGTCTCTTAATAGCTCTGGAGATAATGTAAATAGTGTTAATGGGCTGATAATTCTATTGCATTATTCTTCTATTCACAATACATTTAAAGGGTATGTGGAAATTCTATATAAATCTATGCACAATGTGAAAAACAACCCCCTTGTCCTGGCAAGATATTTATGCCTAAAAGATATTCTTTGCATTTACTTAAAAAGCAAGGTCATTGCCCTGCTGTCCCTCACCGCTTGCTAAGTTTTAGGTCAAGTCTTTTGTTATTTTTTTCTTTTTTTAAGACACAAGGGGTTTTTTGTGTGTGTGTGTGCTACCATGCACACAAATCCTGAGTGACAGAGTAAAAAGGATTTACTCCAGGGGAAGAGGTCACCAGGATGAAAGGTAAAATCTTAAACACCAGCTAGACCAGATGTTGGTAAAGGCAGGCTACCGCTGTTCCTCCATGATGTAGCGGCCTTTGTCTGCTGCACCTCCTCCAGAGTGTTTTGGCTTAACAGATGTTTATAGATTCAATATTTTAACATCCATCTATCTTAATCTCCTTGCTCTTGTTATACCCATGACACTCTGTTCTGCTCTACACAAAGGGACATGTGATGAAATATCAGTTTCTGTGTAGTCAACGTAAAACTTTCAGTGACTCAGCAAGGCTTTCTACTGTAAGCCCTCTGCTCACAAAGTAAGCTACATGGAAGACCCAATGGATTAATGCAGGAAGCTCCTGGAACGGGGTTTATTGCTCCACAGCATCACAACAGCTCTATGAGGAGAGTTCACAGGGTTGCTGTCATGTTCAGGTGTGGTTCCATTTCCAGCAGTCACCCTCCTACTGCAACTGGCATGTATGAAAATGACATTCCTCTTGGTCATGGCTGCTATTGCACTGCCACTGCTGTACATGATCCCATACATTTTTATTTGCAGAATGTAGTACATAAAGTATATTTCTAGGCAAAATTATAAAATAGGATGTAAAGCAGGTATTCTTGAAACCCTTTTTAAGCAAAAACATAACCTTATTTTACTCCTCATTTTGTAACCCAACAATAACCAATCGAAATATCCTCATGTGTAAAAATAATATCTGCTATAAAGCTTCACACCCTAAAATCCTCGCAGATGAAAACATGACAATGTGTGCAGGGATGTCTGTAAGAAACTTGAAGTCAACATATTATTTTCTTTTCTCTAAGAAACCTTGCTACAGTGCATAATAAAATACATTTGCTATATGCATAGCTCCTGCACCAAGTTCTATTTTAAAATCTAACACTGCTCGCCTGAACGTTTTAAATAGAATGCTATTTTCGCACAGCTTTACCTCCATCATGAAAAATACGTAAGATAAGCAGTACTTGTTGCACACATAAACCATGAAAGAACTTTTCAAAACATATTTGCAAGCACCTATCTACAATATCCAAGGTAAAATTTCTTGTGTCAGTTCCACTAATCTGTTTTGTTCTCTCGAATCAAAATCTACCTCTGCCTGATGGGTAAAAGAAAAAAAAAATCTAAAATTAATAGAGATGGTATGTAGCTATCTGAAAATATAGAAAGATATATACCAGATTAAAAAGCCAACTGTACGGCATACTTAATGTGATCATATAGAAAAAAGGCAAATAACTCTAAATCCTCAAAGTTTTTTTCATGCAAGTGGTATAATTGGATGATTACTTAGTATTCCTGTCATAAAGACAAAATATGAAACCGAAGTCTTTGGTGACTTAATATCCTATCCCTACTTTGAAACAACGACACCCCAAAGCAGGAAAAAAATCTAAAATGTGAAAGTTATTTGTCATTTATTCTTCTGAAATTTTAGTATCACTCAGTTATATTTTTTTTTTCAGCTAAATGCATTTATCAGCAGCTGACTCTGTTTCACAAAATGTCAAGTAAATGAAGGTAATATAGAGGACTTTTTGCCAGTGCTTTAGCTAGTTGTTAGAATTCAGTAGCCTTTAGAGACCATTAAGTACCCTTTGGCTAATTGGCCAATGGTAGATTAATCCTCTTTTTATTCTAGCAGCACTATTTTAACACCCTTTGCACTCTGTCAGTGTAGTATCTGAATGACAAAATAATATTGTGCATGAATAATAAGCAGAAAAGTTAAATTAACATTTCATGTTTCACACGCCATACCTATGTGTCAGGAAAAAAAAAAAAAAACCAAAACTCTTAAAGCCACTGACATTCAACTTTTTTAAACAATCTCATGTTGACATCTTGCTGAAGTGAGTCTTCCTAATTACTGCTAATTGCCTATCAAGAAAAAAAAAAAAACCCTTTCCTTGAAGTGCAGTTGTCTACTGTAGATGAACACAGCTCCAATGTGCATAGTAAAGACAAGCATGACACTTGAGGTGTGCTACATTATTATGAGGTCATACTAAATACGGCTTGCAATGAACAAAGCAGCTTTTAAGGATGTTTAAGGCACTGAAAATGTCAATCTCCCATGAAGTGTTTAAATTAGTTCCCAGCAGAGAAATACAGATATCAGCATGCAGATAAGAGGTATATTTCTCATCTCAAGTATTTTACTAAAGAAAAAACACAGTTGTCCTACTGATAATGTCACTGTAGCACAATTGCCATTCATCAGCTTTATAAAAGCAACGTTTACACTGTTGTCTACAGAATGGCCCTTACACACATAGAAATTATAAATTCAGATATTATTGGGAATACAGTTGTAATCACTAACAAAGACTTATCAAAGTCTTTCAATGTCTTCTTAATCATGCGCTAGTATTGATGAGAGTACACACTGTTTATAAAAGACTATGAAGTGTACCACTTCATAAACAAATGTTTTACTTCTAATTTTAATTCAGTCATTTCACAGTTAAACTTACTCTATAACTTATAAAAGCCTAGTATTACAGCATGTGATCTGGCTACAGCATCTTATGAAATAATAAAGAAAATAAAATCAATAAAATCAGAGCAGATAGGTCCATTTTAAATATTGTTTTGTTTTGCTTTTTTCTTTCTGTAAAGAAAGATAATATCATATAGATCAAGATCAGAACACATATATCCATTCTAGAAAAACACACAAACACTCATGTACAAATGAACTGGAGTAATATATTCTGGTCCTAATTCTCCAAGAAATCATGTGCTGTTATAAACCACAGACAAGACTAAGTACAGAACTGCACATTGTGCAACCAATGATTTTTCAAATAAATTATGGAAAATAAGAAAAAACATAGTAATAATATAGGTAGCGATTCTTAATATGCTGAAAATGCTTCTGAAACTTGTCATCTGTATAATGATAACACCAATTCAAAGATAAGGGGTTTGACCTGCAGCAATTCTATTTTAGCTTGAATTTTCTATCACTTTAATTTCATGTCTCTGTATAAGTAAATATTGCTGTATCCCATGCCTAATTTCTGTACATATTAAAAACATTATCTCACTTTCACACGAAAGTAGATGCAGCACTCCATCTGTCCTTTCAAATTTCAAAGGAATACAAGGACTATTAATCATGTATGTAACATTACTTATATAAGTAGTTTCATTATGAACAATTATATGATCACAATTATGTGCTTTAATTTTTGTAGGGACTGAGTTTCCAGTGTGGAGATGCAAACTGACAGAATACATAGATGTGCAGAACCTGGCATGTAAAGCCTTAAGATTTTCAGATAAAAATTACAGAATTAAAAAAAATAATATTTCTTAAAAGGAAAATATTGAAATAACAGTATATTATACTATGTAGTTTAACTTATTTGACATATTAATATCCACACAGACACAATACGTTAAAATAAGTTTTACTACAATTAAATCAACAATGAAATACAACCAGAGACATTTCACAATACTTTATCCCACTTGAAAATATCCAAATGTTATAGCAAGCCATTTGTGAAGATGTGGCTGAAGTCCAAAACCAATGTTTCCAGGTACCCACCATTGCCATTTAAACAAATACAGGTTGACTTGGGTATTCCAACACCTAACATGCCTGTGCACATTAAGTACAAAGACTTCCATCTGATGCATAAAATTTGCCCCATGATTTCCACATCTTTGTACTTACTAGAAAAATTTCAATATGAGACATGGAATCCATGCAATCTTTTATAGTGAGGACCAGGTTTTACTGCAAGATTTTTTGCAGGGTTACATGGTATTTATCTGATTTTCACCAAACACGAGAGTTGAGGCAAACTCATAAAGCTAGAAATTTGAATTTTTCATCTAGGGTCAGGGATAGTGCTTGCCATATTCCCCCTGCTTAATCTTAACACATCTAAGCACTGCAAATGAACTACTTGCATGAGAGCCAGTCAGGGAATTTCACAATCCCTACAACTCATTACGAATTTAACAGCAGCAATACTAAGTATTCATATGTTTCAGATAACACATACAAATATGCTGCACTAAAACTCATTGGGGGAAAAAATTAATAATGCTTCCATCTGTTTTCCGTATAGCTCACATAAAATAGAGAGAAACCAAAATGAAAATGCTATTTTAAAGACTGTTTTTGAACTTTCTTTTGATTTACTCACTTAGTTCCAAAGTATATAATTTTATACCTTTAAAAATTAAAATTATTTTTAAAAGAATATATAAGCAAGAAAGAAACAAAACAGCTGAAAGAAGGTGAAATATTAATTTAACCTCTCCTCAAATCCATCTGTTTTAGAGAGTGAAACATTTTCTACATCTCAAATATATGTGGGCAGGAATTCTGTACTTGTATGGAAAGCTGTTCCATCTTCCATACTCCGGCCTCCTCTTTATATACTGTTTTCAATTGCTTAAATCTCAGCTTTCCAATTGTTAAGACTATTTTCTGTCAACTTACTGAAAATATGTCTGAAAGACACAAAGGTTTGAGGAAGTGATAAATATTTTCAAATTAATATTCCTAAAAATATGTACATCAGAGGAATTTTCAGAAGTGAGTTGCAATATTCAAGAAACAAAATTTATAAAGATAGCTCTATATTTAATTTTACATGATTATTTAAACACCTCATTTGTAACTGCTTCAGATATGAGCAAAAAGCTGAAAAAAATGTCTTCAGAAGATTTTTTGATTCTTTTATGTAGAGAGCTGTGTAAAAATAAAACATTTTAAGTGTAAACAGTATTAACAAATTTAATTACTGGAAAAGCTCTATGTTCTCACAGAGAAGGACAAAAATATAAATACACAAAAAAGAGTTGGGAAAAAAAGGTAAAAAACCTGGGAATTTTTAGTCACATAATGGTGATACTATACAAATATTAATGTGTTATTTACATTTCTATATAAGAAAACAAAGACATATTGCTATCCACTTCTGAAAGGTATGAGGAATCTGATGACAGAATTGTGCGAGGGATGCGAAGGCAGGGATATTTTTCAAAATCATGAATTGTACTTAAATATTATCTCAAAATTGTATTGCATACAAATTAAAGTGGTAATTCATCTCTGGATTCTTGTAAATGAACCTTCATAGTCTTATCTTTAATTTGTAATTTGTGTTATCATTGGAATCCTTGCTAAAATCACAGGCATAAATGAACAGTTTAGGGTAAAGTATTCCTCACATTACATATTAAACAGCTGAAAAGATCATCACAGGAAAAAGCCAAGTTTTCAGCCTAATGTATACAATGAAAGATACTCTCTCTTTATCATTATTATCACCAATATTATGACTTTTTTTCACACACATGAAGAGTTTCAGGACAACATTGTAGTTGTGCACAATCCCTGCAATTCAACGTCCCAGCTTGAACCAGACCAACAGCTGCTCTCTCTTAGTACTTCTCTCATTCTCTTCTGTTTGCTTTACTGAGATACGAGTATAGACAAAGTCACACATTTCTCTTCGGTGTACATAATACCCTAAAGATTACTGGACCATCATCAAATCTATGAATGAACAGCAGACTATGCAGAGGCAGACCAAAGAGTAAATCTTTCACCACCAAAGAGTAAATCTTTTTCCAATGCCTGTGAATCTTGTGAGATGTGCTATGGCTAGTCATACACTCTCCATGACTGAGAAAGAAAGTGGAGCTCTTGCCATATTAGACATCAAAGGTAGCCTGGAGTAGTGCAAAATAAACTTGAACATGACACAAGCTATGGGAACAGTCCATGATTACCACATTAATTAGCAAGGGAACTTTAGGAGAGCAAATTAGATTGTGCAAAGCATTAGCAAGGAAGTAGAAACGTTCTTCTACCTCCTCTAGCTGTAACTGAGTCCATGAGGTCTAGGCATTTCACACAAACAAACATGGCTTCAAAACCACAAAAACTCCTCCCTTGTGGTTACAAGGAGAGTATTAGTGCCTGACTTCTCCAGGGATGCCAAATAATCCTGCAAGCCAGTACTCATTGTCTGCAACAACTGGGGTATAAGGCAGAGAAAAATGAGGGCAATCCCAAGGAGGGAATGCTCTAGATAACCATTTTTTCAAAGAGATCTCAGGTGTAGTTCCCAGATAACATTTTTTGGTCTCAGAAGTAGTCTTAGTTGTAACACTTTCCTCTTCTACTGTTGTTGAAGATACCTCAGTTCTTGACTCCTATTCCTTTATGACTAGAAAGACAAAAAAGAAATCAGATGCAGTCTGAAGGCTCATGCATCTTCCTTGGTAAAGTGATGAGAATGCTTGTACTCTTCTGGTTTGTACTCCTGGCTGTGGATGTGATTTTTGA
Organism: Tetrax tetrax; assembly: GCA_009806455.1. Classification (NCBI taxonomy): domain Eukaryota; kingdom Metazoa; phylum Chordata; class Aves; order Otidiformes; family Otididae; genus Tetrax; species Tetrax tetrax. Next base: position 526,156 of record WHYT01017610.1, read on the forward strand.
AGTTTCTTGCTGTAGCAAAAGGGCATAGCCAGGACAACAGAGCAACAGCATTAACTTTGAACACACAAGCTTAAACAAGGGATTGTGGGAAGGAGGCAGCTGGAGTAAGATGCAAGCTCTAACAAAAATGCCAGTTCCCTTTGTGCAATTAATGACACAAAGAAATCTCAGTGTGGGATGGGTAAGAAAATAGGGTCAAAACATTTGACCCTTTGTGGAAGACCTAACAGTGCTGAACTGGTGAAGAAGATTCCCCTTCTGAAATCTGGAGCAGTTCAGAAGAATTCTAGGACCAAATATGTTTCTTTCTGACATTGTGCCCCCAAGGACAAGATGTGGGAGCTGTTGCCATGGTCCTGCTTTCTGATCATTGATACACCTTACTAGAAACCAAAGAGTAATAAGCTGCATGGAGGAAAAGGTGAACTTAGTGTCTATGAAGTAAAAGTTTGCAAAGACTAGCTGCTAGCTCCATCGTTCAATCTCTTCAGTACAAAAACATTGTTCCTGGGTTGGTTACTGAAAAAAAAGTCCTTCCATTTGAGAAGGAGGACAAAAAAATTAATTGCCACAAAAGTAAGACTAGTAATGATGTTAAGAATACATTAAATTTAGTACATGTACAAGAGTGTAAGTAGATTATTCTTGAAAATTCTAATTTAACTACAGACAACGTTCTCCCAGCAGCCTTCTGCAACTCTGCAGCACCCTCAGAAATAAAATTTGCCTTATATCTAAACTATCTTTCTTGAAAAATTAAATTATTCTCCTTAAAGGAGATGGAAGCACAAACTAATCACTAACCCTTTAAAACAATCTTTTATACATAGGAACATAGCTATTAGAGTCCTTCAGTCTTTACCATTGATCTGTTATTTTAGAGATTTCATTAGTTACATGCTTTCAATCTTTTCTCATAGTTAACAAGTTCAAAATTTCTTAGAATTCTTGGTCCTTTCTTCCAATATGTGTATTTTATGTGTGACACCTAAAACAAGATATGATATTTCACAGAGTGCCTTGACACTGCTAATTAGCAAAATAAATGTCCTTTGTGAAATTCTCTGCAAGAAATGTCTCACAATCTGGCAACAGCTCTACTATGAAGAGCTGTAAATTTGACATGCAGGTGGCCTTCATGCTATGAAATACCATCTTTGTCTTCCTGAGAAACAGACATCAGTATGTCCATCCTGTGGACTTTTGCAAAATAAACATGCATGTCCATAAGCCAAAAAAACCCAAGTCCCCAAACCAACCAACTGCAATTTTGTCCTTTTCCACAACTCATGAGTTTGCATCTCACATATGTCAATCTTGAAAAGGGAGGGATAACATATAAAAATATATGGAACATGTATGCAAATGTATTTTCACAACCAACAACTTTTCCCCTCTTGGCTTTCTATATTCTTACATACAAATGCAAGAATACATAAAAGTAGAGACTAAGCACATTTCAGTGGTCATTCACAGGTGATATTTCATTTAAATCTTGATTTGGTGTTGTGGAATTCAAACTACAGAAATTATCTTACAGAAATAAAAGAAAAAGCCTTGTTATACCTGGGAAAAAATCCCAAGATAGCCAAAATCAAACTTTTAACTTCAATAAAATCTGTTTCTTCTTGTCTTAACTGGTAACTGATTTTTAAGTCAAATTATCTAGAAGCTTTTCTAAATATTTTATTGTCTAAAATTGAAAAATGTTGGCAGATAGAGCAATAACTATTTTTTTCTTTATAACTAATTTTCAAATTGTTACTGTTACAGCTGTTTTAGAGCAGAAAATTTTTAATTTTAATAATTGCAGCTTTTTGTATCTTTGTTACACTTTAAAACAACTTTTTTTAAAATGAGAAGGTGCAACATCCATTTGCAGATAACAGCAAGTCTATTGCTGAAACACTACTAAAAAAATGTCTGGAAAAGTCATATTTGACACTTTACAAATACATAAATGGTGCATGGAAGCTTGCTTTTTTATTATTTACTTTAGTTTTCATTAATTTTTTACATGACATGCTCTTGATACTAATAAAAATGCACAAATTTTTAAAACTGTGATAAAGAAACAAAAAATGTAAATACCAGTATTTTGGCAGGTTTATGTGTAGAAACAGTCACATACCCCTGCTGACCACTACTGCTTACTCAGATCTTAATGACAAACTTGTACTGCCACATATCTCTGAAGATAAAGTAAAGTAAGACAAGTTAAAATCTTCAGAGAATATAAGCACAGTTTTCTTATTGGAGCTGTAAAGGAACTGTCATTTTGTTACAAACAGAACAGAAATTACAGACTTGTAATTTTTAGATAACTTTCACTGACTTAAAATATTGTTTTCCCAAGTGACCTAAATAACTAAGTAAAAAGAACAGTATCATTATATTGTACAGGGTGTTCCTAGTGATACTCATACTTTCTTCAGTACCTAATATAAACCACAAGCATCGTTTTAACAAATACCACTTGGCCGACCTAGAAGATAGGATGAAAAAAATAAGAGAATCGCGTCTAATTCCTCATGGATTCTCAGCTTGGATCCTGGTTTTTGCACAGTTTACCTTATGAACATGATCCGAGTGACATTTCACAAATTCCTGGATAAATGTTGCTACACTCTGCCAGCAGAGAGACAGGCTGTGTCATGCACAGATCAATAATAGCACTGTGTTTCATCAGCCTCAAAATCAAAAGTGCTTCATCTGGCAAAAGCCATGGCCCTAGAGGATCTGACATATATAAACTGAATACCCTACACAGGATGTCTACTACAAAAGCTGCCAGTGTAAAGACAAGTCTAGAGATACACACTAAGTATATGTAAATAAGAAAATATATACTTGTATATATAAGGAAGTTTTTATCTGCTTTTTATGAATAGTAAGAACAAATCACAAAGTAGCAGTTGAATAATGGAAAATGAGACTAAAATTTTACAATTCTTGACAGAAAAATAAAAATTCAGGATAATTCAATATTCATAATCTTTTGAGGAATTTACTATAAAATGCAGGTACCTTTTGAACTGTACACAATAATACGTATGACAGTAGGCTGCAATAAAATGCACTCTAAGCCATATGTAATGCCTTCTTATCAAAATTGTGTTCATTAAAAATATAGAATGTCAGAAAACTTTTATCTTCTTCAGGTAAACTACTCAAAGTAGAGGTCTTGAGACTATAAATCATCACATATTATCTGCAGTTTCAGGCCTTAATATACGCTTTCCTAAGAAAACAATGGAAATTTATGTCTCCTACTGATTAGTTTTCTTCACTGTTATCTTAACTTTATTTTTTATTGACAGAATTTTTAAAATTTATATCTACACTTAAGTGCAGCACCTGTATATTTTTATTTTAAATTACTATCAGAATGCATGTCCCTCAGTTGTTTCTTATAGTAAATTTAGATTTCTTTTTTCTGACAAAGTTTCTACTGCAAACAATACTTTGAAAAAATAAGTATTTTTATTCTTTGGAATTCAAGCCTTTAATAAAATATCTCACCTTGAGTCCTTTATCAAGATTTGACTCAAAAAAGATTAATCTGTCTATATGCCCCCAATTACAATGAAAAGCTTTCTCCTTTAAATATTTCACTACTACCTCACTCAAACACTGTTTTCTTATGCTCAACCCTACAGGTGGACAAAAGAATATGAAAGAAATACTGAAAACCAGTTATTTATCTTCTTCTTTTCTTAATTTCCCTCATCAAGCTATCCACTACCTTAATTGAAGAGCTTCAGTCTTCTCTCTGCTCTGCAATCAGCAGCTCAGACTAATGTAATCCTAAATTCTGTGTACATCACACCACAAAAGCTATTTTTCCTTCTCTTTGCATTTCTTCTGCGAAAGACTAATTCTTTTTAAAGTTCACATTGTTACTGAAATTCAGAACATACCTTCCTGTTTGTACTTTTCATGAATTCAGCTCACATCATTAAACATATCCTCTCTCTTCCTATTTTCCCCATGCTTCCTACAGAACAGACATTTTTTTTTATTCCCTTCAGAAAGACTGCCTTTATTTCTCTCTAATTCTTCCCTTTTAGATTAATTGTCCAATATCACTGCAGTTCTCTGACTCAAATTGCAATGGTCAATTACAGTCTCAGAAAAATTGCAGACCTCACATCTGGTATGATTCTATCTTGCTTCAGTTCTGTGTTCTTGAATCTTTTTTCAATCTTCCTTTTCTAGACTGAAGACTCTACAA
>WHYT01017610.1:548914-603660 GCA_009806455.1 Tetrax tetrax
GCCAGTTCCCTTTGTGCAATTAATGACACAAAGAAATCTCAGTGTGGGATGGGTAAGAAAATAGGGTCAAAACATTTGACCCTTTGTGGAAGACCTAACAGTGCTGAACTGGTGAAGAAGATTCCCCTTCTGAAATCTGGAGCAGTTCAGAAGAATTCTAGGACCAAATATGTTTCTTTCTGACATTGTGCCCCCAAGGACAAGATGTGGGAGCTGTTGCCATGGTCCTGCTTTCTGATCATTGATACACCTTACTAGAAACCAAAGAGTAATAAGCTGCATGGAGGAAAAGGTGAACTTAGTGTCTATGAAGTAAAAGTTTGCAAAGACTAGCTGCTAGCTCCATCGTTCAATCTCTTCAGTACAAAAACATTGTTCCTGGGTTGGTTACTGAAAAAAAAGTCCTTCCATTTGAGAAGGAGGACAAAAAAATTAATTGCCACAAAAGTAAGACTAGTAATGATGTTAAGAATACATTAAATTTAGTACATGTACAAGAGTGTAAGTAGATTATTCTTGAAAATTCTAATTTAACTACAGACAACGTTCTCCCAGCAGCCTTCTGCAACTCTGCAGCACCCTCAGAAATAAAATTTGCCTTATATCTAAACTATCTTTCTTGAAAAATTAAATTATTCTCCTTAAAGGAGATGGAAGCACAAACTAATCACTAACCCTTTAAAACAATCTTTTATACATAGGAACATAGCTATTAGAGTCCTTCAGTCTTTACCATTGATCTGTTATTTTAGAGATTTCATTAGTTACATGCTTTCAATCTTTTCTCATAGTTAACAAGTTCAAAATTTCTTAGAATTCTTGGTCCTTTCTTCCAATATGTGTATTTTATGTGTGACACCTAAAACAAGATATGATATTTCACAGAGTGCCTTGACACTGCTAATTAGCAAAATAAATGTCCTTTGTGAAATTCTCTGCAAGAAATGTCTCACAATCTGGCAACAGCTCTACTATGAAGAGCTGTAAATTTGACATGCAGGTGGCCTTCATGCTATGAAATACCATCTTTGTCTTCCTGAGAAACAGACATCAGTATGTCCATCCTGTGGACTTTTGCAAAATAAACATGCATGTCCATAAGCCAAAAAAACCCAAGTCCCCAAACCAACCAACTGCAATTTTGTCCTTTTCCACAACTCATGAGTTTGCATCTCACATATGTCAATCTTGAAAAGGGAGGGATAACATATAAAAATATATGGAACATGTATGCAAATGTATTTTCACAACCAACAACTTTTCCCCTCTTGGCTTTCTATATTCTTACATACAAATGCAAGAATACATAAAAGTAGAGACTAAGCACATTTCAGTGGTCATTCACAGGTGATATTTCATTTAAATCTTGATTTGGTGTTGTGGAATTCAAACTACAGAAATTATCTTACAGAAATAAAAGAAAAAGCCTTGTTATACCTGGGAAAAAATCCCAAGATAGCCAAAATCAAACTTTTAACTTCAATAAAATCTGTTTCTTCTTGTCTTAACTGGTAACTGATTTTTAAGTCAAATTATCTAGAAGCTTTTCTAAATATTTTATTGTCTAAAATTGAAAAATGTTGGCAGATAGAGCAATAACTATTTTTTTCTTTATAACTAATTTTCAAATTGTTACTGTTACAGCTGTTTTAGAGCAGAAAATTTTTAATTTTAATAATTGCAGCTTTTTGTATCTTTGTTACACTTTAAAACAACTTTTTTTAAAATGAGAAGGTGCAACATCCATTTGCAGATAACAGCAAGTCTATTGCTGAAACACTACTAAAAAAATGTCTGGAAAAGTCATATTTGACACTTTACAAATACATAAATGGTGCATGGAAGCTTGCTTTTTTATTATTTACTTTAGTTTTCATTAATTTTTTACATGACATGCTCTTGATACTAATAAAAATGCACAAATTTTTAAAACTGTGATAAAGAAACAAAAAATGTAAATACCAGTATTTTGGCAGGTTTATGTGTAGAAACAGTCACATACCCCTGCTGACCACTACTGCTTACTCAGATCTTAATGACAAACTTGTACTGCCACATATCTCTGAAGATAAAGTAAAGTAAGACAAGTTAAAATCTTCAGAGAATATAAGCACAGTTTTCTTATTGGAGCTGTAAAGGAACTGTCATTTTGTTACAAACAGAACAGAAATTACAGACTTGTAATTTTTAGATAACTTTCACTGACTTAAAATATTGTTTTCCCAAGTGACCTAAATAACTAAGTAAAAAGAACAGTATCATTATATTGTACAGGGTGTTCCTAGTGATACTCATACTTTCTTCAGTACCTAATATAAACCACAAGCATCGTTTTAACAAATACCACTTGGCCGACCTAGAAGATAGGATGAAAAAAATAAGAGAATCGCGTCTAATTCCTCATGGATTCTCAGCTTGGATCCTGGTTTTTGCACAGTTTACCTTATGAACATGATCCGAGTGACATTTCACAAATTCCTGGATAAATGTTGCTACACTCTGCCAGCAGAGAGACAGGCTGTGTCATGCACAGATCAATAATAGCACTGTGTTTCATCAGCCTCAAAATCAAAAGTGCTTCATCTGGCAAAAGCCATGGCCCTAGAGGATCTGACATATATAAACTGAATACCCTACACAGGATGTCTACTACAAAAGCTGCCAGTGTAAAGACAAGTCTAGAGATACACACTAAGTATATGTAAATAAGAAAATATATACTTGTATATATAAGGAAGTTTTTATCTGCTTTTTATGAATAGTAAGAACAAATCACAAAGTAGCAGTTGAATAATGGAAAATGAGACTAAAATTTTACAATTCTTGACAGAAAAATAAAAATTCAGGATAATTCAATATTCATAATCTTTTGAGGAATTTACTATAAAATGCAGGTACCTTTTGAACTGTACACAATAATACGTATGACAGTAGGCTGCAATAAAATGCACTCTAAGCCATATGTAATGCCTTCTTATCAAAATTGTGTTCATTAAAAATATAGAATGTCAGAAAACTTTTATCTTCTTCAGGTAAACTACTCAAAGTAGAGGTCTTGAGACTATAAATCATCACATATTATCTGCAGTTTCAGGCCTTAATATACGCTTTCCTAAGAAAACAATGGAAATTTATGTCTCCTACTGATTAGTTTTCTTCACTGTTATCTTAACTTTATTTTTTATTGACAGAATTTTTAAAATTTATATCTACACTTAAGTGCAGCACCTGTATATTTTTATTTTAAATTACTATCAGAATGCATGTCCCTCAGTTGTTTCTTATAGTAAATTTAGATTTCTTTTTTCTGACAAAGTTTCTACTGCAAACAATACTTTGAAAAAATAAGTATTTTTATTCTTTGGAATTCAAGCCTTTAATAAAATATCTCACCTTGAGTCCTTTATCAAGATTTGACTCAAAAAAGATTAATCTGTCTATATGCCCCCAATTACAATGAAAAGCTTTCTCCTTTAAATATTTCACTACTACCTCACTCAAACACTGTTTTCTTATGCTCAACCCTACAGGTGGACAAAAGAATATGAAAGAAATACTGAAAACCAGTTATTTATCTTCTTCTTTTCTTAATTTCCCTCATCAAGCTATCCACTACCTTAATTGAAGAGCTTCAGTCTTCTCTCTGCTCTGCAATCAGCAGCTCAGACTAATGTAATCCTAAATTCTGTGTACATCACACCACAAAAGCTATTTTTCCTTCTCTTTGCATTTCTTCTGCGAAAGACTAATTCTTTTTAAAGTTCACATTGTTACTGAAATTCAGAACATACCTTCCTGTTTGTACTTTTCATGAATTCAGCTCACATCATTAAACATATCCTCTCTCTTCCTATTTTCCCCATGCTTCCTACAGAACAGACATTTTTTTTTATTCCCTTCAGAAAGACTGCCTTTATTTCTCTCTAATTCTTCCCTTTTAGATTAATTGTCCAATATCACTGCAGTTCTCTGACTCAAATTGCAATGGTCAATTACAGTCTCAGAAAAATTGCAGACCTCACATCTGGTATGATTCTATCTTGCTTCAGTTCTGTGTTCTTGAATCTTTTTTCAATCTTCCTTTTCTAGACTGAAGACTCTACAAGCAAATTTATTTTTCTTAAGATACTTAAACTTGAGTTAGCTTTTAATCTCTTCTCTGAAAATGTCAAATTGTTCTCTGCAATAGTATATTTTCAAATACTTATCATAAGTCTTCTTCAAATTATTTTTACTTCCATTAATTTCTTTCTTGGATTGTGGGTATTAGAGCTACATAAAGTATTCTAAGAGCAGTCAAATAATGCCAAGTGAATGAAAACATATTCTCTCTGCTCCTATTGTATAACCTCCAGTTTATACATTCAAGGACTGTGCTAGTGTTTTTCACAATGGCTATGGGAGTTCATGCTCAGCTCATTACCTACTAGGACTCTCATTTTTCTTCAGAGTTCCTGGTTCCCAGGAGACAGCCATTCAGCCTCACTCAACATGAACTTGAGCAATGTATTGGTTTTCATTATGATGTAATGATTTCCTCATTAAAAACACTGTGAGGTCATAATGATCTATACTTTTCAATCAGTCTCTGGTAGATGATGAAAAGCTTAGAATAGCTGTCAATGACTGAAGATATCCTCTTGCACTAGCTTGGATTTTTTACATTGCCACTAATTTTTAAAAAATGATTGAAAGATCTTACCTCTAAAACAAACAGCAAAAAGACTGTCATATATTTCATAGTATATCAAAATAGAATAGATGTAAGGTGTAAACCATTATCTTGGGGAAAAAATAATGTTATCATTCATGTGAGAGATCAACTTAAAAATTAATTTCATGGTATGTGAGATCCTGAGTTAGTGAAAATGATTAAGTGGTACTTATATGCACCAACTTAACCTTAAGGCATGAATTGAGACATTGAGTCTACACTGTGTTCTGTGTGTCAGTGCCTAGCTTCAATTCAAATCCTAAGTAAAACTAATCATGATGAAGATCATTTTTTAATTTAATCTCCTATGTACATTTTAAAACAAGTAATCACTGTTGCACAGGGGCACACAACAAAAAATGAGTGGATGTGCTTAGAAGACTTGTAGACACTTCCAGGTCATAGACTCATTTTTGCAACCCCATGACCCTGTTCCTTCAAGTTCTCAGGAAATCCAACTCCTTAAATAAGGAACAAAATCCTCTCTTACCAATTCACCTATGACATTTATCTACCTCACTATCCATAATGAGCACCCTGCTCCACCAATCTTATGTTCTCTAACTTCACAAGGGAAATTTATTTAACATACTAGGACAGAAGCAAAGGAAAGGGAAGTAAGGTGAAAGAATGCATTAGGCAAGCGCAAAAGAATCAACTCACTCAACTTTCACAATATAAAGGAATTCAAAAGTATTTCTCCAATTTCTCATGACTCTTGAAAACTTTTCATAAGAACATAATAAGGAAAAGCTTTGCCTAGGCCAGGAAAGAGAGGAAAGAGACTATCGGGTAAAAATCCATCATGAAATAGATAATTGCAAACAAGGGGACATAATTCAAACTTCCAATGTAAGCTATATGGCTGACAGAAATCCAGGGCATCTATTTCTGGCATTTTAGTAGCACTTATATAGAATGGACCACAGATGTGTTATTGCATAGTCAATCAGAATACTAAATCATACAATATTAAAAAGATTATGCAGCTACATCTTCTATGGTAATTTCTTCCTTGCAAGTTCAAAATGCAAAAGAATCTCTCACCATAGAAGGGTCTATATTCAAGATTAAAGCAAATAAAACTCATTTTTACCATGATACCCAAGAGGACTCGAAATTTCATTGAATTCAGTGGAAATAAGCATATATATAAAGTGATTAATAAAATCACTTTCATAATTAATACTGGTAGTTACTAATAATGAATAACTTAGGCTTGTTCATTGGAACGGTCCATAAGAGTACTGATCCAAATGCAACCCAAACTGGCTTTCTATGACAATCTACGAGAAAAATCAGACTGCCAGAGCTGAAGTGTAATCTCTTGTCTACATATGAATAATTATTCAGAAATCAATGAATTTTTGGCGTTGGGATTTGATGGTGAATAAATATTACCTGACAAAATACATTAGCCACAGAAATTTGCATAGGAGAGAAGGTTCAAGAACCCAGTCTAGTTCTATGCCTAGCTTTAATTAAATGAGCAGATCACACTGAATTCAATGAAGGCATTTCTGTAAGCACAAAAGAAAATCCTGTTATGACAGTATTTGTTGAGCTTTTCCAGATCTCACATAGTATTTTATTTAGGAAATTTTTGGGGAAAAAACTAGAACGTGGCTTCTATTTTTTGTTTAATAAGATACAATTCAATACATAAGGAAAGTTTGATCAAATCACATGAAGGTGAATAAAAATAGCCACACATCACATGAAATCCATAAAGTAAAACTTACAGAATGACATCTTCCAGTGTTTAATGTAATATATATAAAAGTATACTCTATGATATAAATATATTAGATATTATATATATAGATACATATATATTAGAGATGCTTACAAATACCTGTACTATCTCTATTTGTAACATTACAAGAACATGCTAATCCTTGTAATGCAAGTTCTTTCTTTTAATATAGGAATATAATTTTTAGGATTTCTACATTATACAGCAATAAAAATGGTATTGATTCTAAGTATATTCTATGAACTTCATGTAGTCTCCATAATTTTTTCTTTACAATATATTTTTCTAGAATTTACCTATCTCTAAGTTATTTCATTTTGACAGCAATCTAATACAACTCTCACAGTTCTAATTCATGCCAACTGTTCTCTTTAATTTATGAATGAGACTCATTTCCTACATCCAATGTACTTCAACTGTTGTTCATCAATAATTCAACAGGTCTACTACAATTTTTCTTCAGAGATCAATATAAATGTAAAAGGTATTTTGCTTTATTTTTGTTTTGTAATGAAAGCACAGTTTCATGGTAACTATATTTTACAGTATAGTTCTGTTAACAGAACAGACTTATGAATGCTGTAAGTTTGCAATGCAGCAAACTATAAAAATAAATAAAATAATTTAAAAAAAATTTGGAGTATATGCATTTTTAAAGGGCAGTTACTTTCATGTTTTCTATTTGACAATTCCTCATTTTATTTCCAAGTCAACTTCTCTGACAGAGCAGAAAATAGAAATTTGAGAACTGTTTTGTATCAGCAGCAATGCTGAATCAGTAGTTTACCAGAGGAAAAATTACATATACATTTCCCCATTCAGTAACTAAAAAGTTTGAACAAACGTAATGAAGTAGCTGATCACGTATCATTCCAAGCAGAATTTTGGACTAGGACTTGAAAAAGGTCAATTCTAGTCTCACAGAGTCACAGAGTATTGTCTGTCTCAATTTCCAGCATTGTAATTGTGACATCATAGCCTGATTTTCAATGTATTAGGCTCAGTAAAGCTCTAATGAAACTACAATATATCAGAATCTATTCTTCTCAATAGTGTAATTTTAAAGCCTTCAAAAACTGCAGGTAAAGCCCATAAATTGAACTTAAATTCAATAATATTTAAGTTTGAAGTACATTACAGACAATTTTTCCTTCCTACAGATAATGTTATTCACATCTGGAACACTGTGGTGAGTCCAGGAAGAATGGCTTTCTCTCAAAAATACAGAGACTGGGGGTTTGTTCTGAGTTTTTAATTATTTACTGTGCCCACAAAGAGTTCTCTTCAAGGCATGCATACACAATGTTAACGGCAGTGTGACCTCAGAAGAATAAAACATAGAATTTACACCAAATCAAATTTTGAGAAGACTTCAGTCTCATACTGGCACATAGTTTGTTAAATTATTAGATAAACCTCTGCTGTCTTAGACTGCATTTGCAAACTCTGGAAAGGTCACGTAGTATATCACACTGCTTTATCACACTTTTATCCCTTCTGGTTTAACTTTTCACTTGTGCTGCATTTTAAGAAAAAGTAGAATAGAAAATTTGCTGGTGTGATTATTAAATATTTTTGAGAAACTGTCTCTACTTCTTTTTCAATATTGTGCCCAAAGATTATAGTTCCTGCAAATTAACCAAGATTACTCTTATTCAAAGTACTTAGGAAAGCATAATCTGTATGCTTTAAAGAAGTACAGGAGTAGAAAGCACTTTTCTCCTAATGTTTGTGGGACCAGACATTTCCTAAACAGCTTCACAGAATTCTTTGATTGTTTCATTACATTTTGTGACAAAAGTGGAGAGTTGTAAAAACGATTTTGCATTGAGTATATTTAGGTTTTTATTTTTATTTTCAAGATGGATACAATTAAGATGTTCCAGACTTCAGTGTGCCCTGTAAGGATGGAAAGGGTCATTGTTGAACAGTACAGAAATAAACTGAATTCTTATTAGATTATTTTTTATCTATTAAAATATGAGGTCATTATAGCAACTCTGCTTTGACATTTTTTTACTACTTCTATATATGAAAATCAGAATTCCTGCATATGCTATTGATGTAGCATAATCTCTTGCAGTTTATCTGTAAAAATTACCATTTATGCTTAACTTAAAGTCTTCTGAATTTTAATTCTTCTAAAACTTTTTATATAATTTTATCACTCAGATATTCTGTAGGTATGATTAGTATTATCTATTGCGCATAATGAAAAATATCTTTTCATGCTGCCAGAGGGAAAATAAACCCACTTAATTTAAAAAAGATGACACTGAATGCTGAAGTCTTATGAACTTAATGAAAAAAAAAAAGTACAAATGCTCTGGAGTATTTCCATGAAAGAGCAGTCAAAAAGATAAATCCAAGACATATGTAAAAGTGTTTTGGGAGAAAACAATTGGATGCGTCTATGAGAATTTCTAACCAGACAATGTTTACGTAGAAAGCCCCCCAAAACTGGCAAAACAATTACACATTTGCTGCAATGAACAAAAGTGAGGAAGTTCCAAAAGCAGTTTTAGCTTATTGCAGGGTAATTACAAACAGCATTCATTTTATAATTTCAAGTTCCTTATTCTTAAAATTTACTTTAAGGAAACCACAGACATGAAAAACTGTTATGTAAACAATGATACATCTTTAAAGAGTGAAAAATCCCCTCAGGAAAACCAGAGTCAAAGTGAGATCTCTGTGCAAGTAATAGTTAACAATTTACAATGCATCTAAACCCATGATCGGTTTCTTTTTTGTTTCAGTGTAATTGAATAATGCTAAATTGTCTAGTTTACTCATATTTGAGTACTATAAGAAGCAGTGGTGCTGAATTTGCAGGTGCAACTCTGAATTCTGAGCTGTTCTCTCATAGATTGGGCAGTAAGAAATAGTCAAGAAAAAATATAAAGAAAGTCACAAATAAACTTGAAACAATAAAAAGCTTTATCTAGCCTGTTATTCTTCCATTTTTCATAATCATATCTTTCTATACTTGAGATAAGCAAACTTTTGGCAAGCAAATTGTATTTTAAAAGCTATGAGCTTTCAAAATGTATGAGCTCACAGTATTAGCTCAGGGAAAAAAAGTTCCCTTAAAACTCAAAGAAAATTGAAAAGTGAATGGCTAAGATAAATTCTGGAGAGATTTAAAAAATGGTATCAGAAAAAGAAATCATAGGCTGCGTTACAGCTAAAATGTGCAGAGGCTTCTAAAAAAAAAAAAAAGTTCCTTTTCTTCCCAAGAAAGGAGTTACATATCCGCAGGAGCGCATCTGAAAAACTTTACTTAAACCTTCACACTATCCTCTCCAAAGGATCTGTCAGTATTTGACTGGTTAACTTGTTCCCATTCTTTGAGATGCAGGTTTACACAGGCACTTTGCAAATGCCTGCCTTTAAGAAATGCAGCTTTTCCTTTGACATCACCTGAGAAACACTGAAGAGGTGATGCAAAGGATCCTGTGGTACTTTTGAACAGTGGATCTGTGAGTGGCCTTGACATGAATAAGACATGCATTAATGACTTAACTTGTTTATGATTTTAATTTCTTGTTCAATACACTTTTTCTGAACTTCTGCAACAAAAATGACACCTGCTGCATAAAATTAATTATAATTACTGTGCTGTATGCAATAAACACACTCTTCTTAAAAGCAGTCACTTAGTGACAGAAATGCGCAGAGAGGGGAATAAATCTTAGAAAAAAAAATTTCCTAGGTACTTCCAACAACTCTTTTCAGATGTTTTTCTAAGAAACTAAGGAAATGCAAAATCTCTTTGCTTCTACATTACATATCACCTCCAACTGTGATTTCTGTACACTGATAGCAGAAGGTAACTACTGTACTTCTGTACAGATAGTCTTGACTCAGTGTTGATGTGAATTCCTGGAGAATGTAAGCTTTGATTCTCACACCTGCAGTCACTTTACAGCCATTTTTTTGCATAAATATGCAAAGAATTGATTTTGCAGAAACAGAACAAAGCAAGAAATCTACATTACTGCAAAGATTTTAGAAAGCCAAACAAAAAAAAGAACTTGAATCCAGCATTCTGAACTCCTACAAGCAGACAGATAAATACATACATACATATCTGGTTTTTTTCAAGAAAAATACACAAAACCATATATGTACATACATCCTGAAAATCAACAGATGCCAGACAGTCCTTAGGTTGTATGAACTGTAAAATCTGTCTCAAAATGAACATCTGGAACCTTTAAATCTTAAATCCAAAGTTGATCTTCTAGCACTAGATTCCTTGGGGAGTATAATGAAAGACTGACTGCACAAACATCTGCCCTTGCCTGCTAATGGATTTATTTTCTTAGCTAAATTCAGGCAACATGGCATCTTGTCACATCATGATGTTAGTTTACAGTTGCTAGAACGCTACACTTACCTTAGCCCAGCATTACAAGTTCACTTTCAATGTAAGATTACTCAGAACTTTATGATTACATATGGAAACTTTTTTTTGGATATCAGTTATTTCAACACTCTTGAAGCATTTAAGGGTCTCCCTAAATCCAAACATTGTCTCAACCTTTTAGTTTTTTATGGTTTGTTCACCTCTTTTTTACCTTACATCTGTGCAAGAAAATCCTAAAATCTAAAGTAATAGAAGCATTAAGAAGAAACAGTGACAACAGTGTTTTTACTACTTAAAAAATTATTTTTAAAAAGGTAATTTCCCTTGCAACATCTTAAAACTTCACTTTTAGATAGTATTTCTTGTAAAAACACACAAAACTCCAACACATACATGTGCTTTACAACCATTTGATCTAAGTCATGGTTCTCTCTCTAAAACATACATGTACCCTGCAGTGGCTGTGTAGGTTCTTTACCTCCTTAATTTTCACTTGGCAAGTAGCCCAAGCCTCTGCTTTAAATTTCCCACTTGGTAGCACTACTATGGCACCTGAAGAGTAATTAGCTGTAAGAAAGGGAATTTGAATTGGTTGCTGAGAAGGAAAAAAAAATGTGCATGCCTACTAAAGATTTTTCCTTGAGTACTTGCAACACCATTTATTTATCTTTGCTTAGAATGCACCACCCTTTAAATAGACCAGTAACCATTTTTTATCTTTCTTTTTAAATTTTTTAATTTTCCTGAGAAATTGAGTGAACTGAGTGGTTTGGTTTTAAGACCATGCTATTTCACTTTTAGTTAGTCTTTTACATTACAGCAGCACTTATCTTGACACAAAATTTGCCTTTTTTTTGGTTTTGTTTTTAAACAGTTTCCTGGTTTAAGGAAAGGCCTTTTTAATTTCATTTCTCACATTGCTCTCCTATGGACATCTAAGGCGCAATCTTCTAGGAAGGCAAATCATGAAGATGTTTGAGCTAGCAGACTATTTTACCTAAATTACACATATAACTCTCTGTGAAGTTTATACTGTCGATGAAACTTTACATTATGATACTGTTTGTGAGGCAGGCAGATTCCACTGGTTCCAATGACCTTGGAAACTCTTTTCGAACAATTCATTACATACGCATAGTTATGCAAAATAAGTAACAGAAATGAGGTTTTCCCTCCTCTAGAAATTGGCAGTTCCCCAGCCCTAAGAAAGTGAGAAGTGCTGCTCTTGATACTGCTTCTGCCTTCTGTGCAAAGATAGAAATGCAGAGAAGTTTGAGGGGGAGGGGATTTGATTTCTTTTTTAATGTCTGCCTCCTTCCAGCAAGTCCATCTGTTGTAGCACTATAATTCTGGAAGCAGGATGTGTGTGTGACCAACAGGAGACAATTACTGCAGAAGTGTTTGTTGATTCAGCTCTATAAAGGGCAGGCCAATCACTACAGTATGAATAGAAAAGAATTCCAGCTGAGGAGCTGCATATAGATTAACACAAAATATATATATATAAAAATAAGAATGGGGAAAACCAGAAATGAGTAATAGTATGGGAAAAGATTAGGCAGGAATGAAGACTGAAGTAGAGAAGCAAGTTGGCATCTTTGGAGCTGTTAACCAGTTACTAGTCTCTGTTTTCATAAATCTTGTTCTCTGGCTTTCCACCTTGACAGAGAGAGATGAGATTACATAGATATGGAACTCATCTAATCCCCCTTTGGAAGAAAACTCCAGTTGCCTTGAGCACTCCACTCCACTCTTGGGGTGCATGGAGACAGTTTCTCCAAAAGTGCCTATTCTTCACAGAGGAATGGGTGCTAGTTCATGTGGACTGCCCAGTTCTCAGGAAAGTTCTCAGACCACAGGTGAAAATGAAACTTCTCTCACTCATGAGAATGAAGCTAAAATGTTACTATGAAGACCGTTGCTTTTTCAGAAGGATTAATGAATTGGGTTGATGTAATAGTAAATCAGGCCTCAATATTATTTGTACATAAAAACTGATTCAGAGTCTCATATAAAGCATGCTAATACATAACATTTCATAAGTCTAATCATAACAAATTAAGAGATAAAAATCAATGCTATCGAAATGTCACAGAATTACAACAGAATTAAGCTGAACATTGTAAGACACCATAATGAAAAGCACTTTACCTCTATGGTCAGTTTACTAGTTTGAAGTCTCTTATCAGCCAAATGTAGCTGAGTTGTTAGTTTTTCATTGGTTTCTTTAAATTCCTTCACAGAAGACACTGCTGTCTTTTTTTCATTCTGTAAAACAGCTATCTGCTGCTGCAATGATACAATTCTTTCCTGCAGTAGAGTAACAGAGTAGCCCGGTTTCTGGACAATTATATTTCTCCTTTTTGTTCTGTTCACTAAAAATAAAACAGCATATTACTAAACTGACAGATCATCATAAATAAGACAATTTCTGATTTCTCTTTGGCTCTTCAAAACACTGTTCTAGCCCCTAAAATATTTTTCAGTAAGCAAACTGGTAAATTAATTCAGCTAAGCTATGAGTGCTCTATGTTGTTCTTTTTCTAAAGTGCCAACACTGCAAACTCAACAAGGACTTGGAAGTTAAATGTGGCTCAAGTTTCTGATAGGTATTACCGGAAATAAAGGCTTCGGTACCTTGTTAATAGATTTATTTTTTTTTTTTTTAAGGTGTAAGCCAAAATACAGTTACATTTTGTCTCATTGGCTGCATCAGTTACAAGGGGCAAAAAGATCAAAGGAATGAAAAGACCGTATTTTAGTCAGTAGATTCAACAGATGGTACTTAGTAAAAACAGAGTATATTGTCACTATATGAAAAGATGCTGTTTGACAGTCACTTTTTGTAAGACAATTTCACTTCAAAATAATGAGCTAAATGCTTGGAAATATACCCATGCAACTTCGAACAAGTAAATCGTGCAACAGCATATAAGTTGGTTTGTGTAATATAGAAGAGGTTTTGGAGTACTCAGGCAGAAATGCTTTGTCAATTTTACTTATCAAGTTGCCAAAAATATAGAACATTCCTACCTTTGCTTAGAACTGATGGATAAGATGTTATGAGATAGCAGATCCTCCTCCTCTTGGAATGTAACTTTTCTAGGTCTTTCTTCTGTGAATGGCCCTAAACAAAAAATAGAAGCACAAAGCTAGCAACTCCTCATTACAGCACATCAATTGCAATACTCCAAAGTTTTCTAGTTTGTACTGAAAAAAACCAAAAATTACTTCCAAAAACACACAAAATTCTAATGAATTTTAATTTGAAAATCAGTCTTACCACATCAGCTAGTGAAAAGTAGAAATTTCTATCTTTCCTATCAAATATAGAAGAAATAACAAACTGTTATAGGTAAATCATAACCTTTTCCAAAGAATCCCAGAGAAAAAAGAAGTGTTTGTTAATGGCCACATTATTTCTTTAGATATGAACTTACTCGTAGGGGAAAAAGATGGTATGCATTACTTGAAAGCCTAAAATATAATATTTTTCAAGATATTTAAGTGAAAATAAAAAGGAATAGCAGTCTTGGTAGTTCAAAAGGAGGACTATCAGATTAGACATTGAGCTATAACTGGGAGATGCATGGTTATATATGAACATGGAAATACAATTCCTGTGTTTGTACAGGGTTTAACGTAAGTCAGCTGCATGCCTTTTAAATATCGGATTTGAAAAAATCAGCTATTTCCAGAACCTATCAAATGTTCAATGACAGAGGCAGAGGCTGAAGAAGAATGCTGCTTCCAATATGTAACATGAAAATGACCAGAGCATGGCTTACTCCAAAATCAAAGTATTGTTTCCCTGGCTCTTAAATGCTCAGAGTATTTGAAACACTTCTGTTCTGGAATTTTTCAACATTTATCCAATTCCTAAAGTGTTCAGTTTGCCATGTTTATTTGATATCATGCAACGTATTTCTGGATATATTAATAAAGAAAATAGCCATTCATCAAATTTAAAAGAGTAAACAGCAATAGATTATCTACTAACCATGCTGAAAAAAATTACTGACATTGTAGGATAGCTTAGCCACGAATTCTAGATTTGTACAATTACCACACACTTTGAAGGACAGGGAAATATGATATGCTAGAAAAAAAAGAGAAGAAATGTAAGTGCCAACTTTTCAGACTAAAACCAAAACAAAGGAAAACAAAGGAGGTCAAGCTCTTGTAGCTCTGTGTCCTTCAACTAGCATCTTAATTATTTTATTCCACATCTTAAAAAAAACAATGGAAACCAGTACTAAGTCCCTGTCTGTAGCAGCAGAGGATCTTACAAACACTGAAGACGTGTACTAGCAGCCCTGAGGAGAGGGACTTGGGAGTGCTGGTGGTCGAGAAGCTCAACATGAGCCGGCAATGTGCCCTTGCGGCCCAGAAGGCCAACCGCATCCTGGGCTGCATCAAGAGGAGCGTGGCCAGCAGGTCGAGGGAGGTGATTCTCCCCCTCTACTCTGCCCTGGTGAGACCCCATCTGGAGTACTGTGTCCAGTTGTGGAGCCCCCAACATTAGAAGGACATGGACCAGTTGGAGAGGGTCCAGAGGAGGGCCACGAAGATGATGAGTGGGCTGGAGCACCTCTCCTATGAGGACAGGCTGAGAGAGTTGGGGCTGTTCAGCCTGGAGAAGAGAAGGCTCTGGGAAGATCTTCTAGCAGCCTTTCAGTACCTAAAGGGGGCTTATAAGAAAGTACGGGAGAAACTCTTTAGCAGGGCCTGTTGTGATAGGACAAGGGGTTATGGTTTTAAAATAGGACCCATAGGAAGGATGGGGAGAGACTCTTTAGCAGGGCCTGTGGTGAGAGGACAAGGGGTAATGGTTTTAAATTAGAGGGAGGTAGATTTAGATTGGATATTAGGAAAAATTTTTTACACTGAGGGTTGTAGAACACTGATACAGGATGCCCAGAGAGGTGGTGGATGCCCCATCCCTGGAAACGTTCAAGGCCAGGCTGGATGGGGCCCTGAGCAACCTGATCTAGTTAGGGATGTCCCTGCTTTTTGCAGGGGGGTTGGACTAGATGACCTTTGAAGGTCCCTTCCAACCCTACCCATTTTTTATGATTCTATGTAATTGAATGACAGATGCTACTCCGAAATGCTGATAATAGGTTACAGAGAAGTGAACTCTCAGCAGACGATGAGCAAACAATCCATGCCTCCAGTGAAAAGACGGAGAGCTCCATTCTAGGCCAAAGCTTGGATAAACATCTGAGGTATAAGAGAGTGCCAATAACTCGGGGACCTCAGTTGATGCATATTTACATACTTAGGGATCTGTGTATGCTCCAAGTCCACTGCTCTATTACATATGTGTATCAGAATATATTTGTGTTTGCCTTTTCCAGTAGAATCATAGTGTAGACCCAATATAAGCAAACAGGAGGGATACTGGCTGAGTCTACACTTCGAAGCAAGAAAGACTAGAGCCACCTGGATTTCTTGCCTTGTATATCCTCACTGAGGAGCAGCAGAAGACAACAGGAGTAGCAGACTCTGTCAGATTTTCACACATCACATGCACTTGCTCATACTGTGTATTCTATACCAAGAGATGGGGGCAGAAGAATTTCCCTTTATTCTTAGCTTTTCCATCAGAAAAATAGATCTTTTGATGGAAACACACAATCAAGAATATATAACAATACTAGAGTTTGTATTTGCCTTAAAATTTTGAAGACTAAGAAAATACAATCTGTTTTCAAACTCTTTATTAGATCACTATACATAACAATTTCAAACTGGTTTTATAACAAGCAGCAAGTTGTTCAGTGTTCCAGTACTCTGTTTCTTGAGTGAAGAAATAACAATATCCGCTTTTGTTTTAAATTCCATGATGTGAAGTGATTTATTTAGGCAAACACAGGAGGGAAAAAGTATTACACACTGTTCAAAAGTCCAAAAATGAGTCAATTGTTACAGATTGTATGGAGCCTCTAAAGACCTGGGAAACGACCAGCTGGCCCTCTTCTGTGAGAAAACAGCATACAGATGTTAGGAGTGAGACAAGGGGTTCAAATCCCAGACAATGAATGTAAATGGGCTAAGACGAAGCTAAAAGCACACTTTTCTCTAGATAGAATCTCCCGGACAGAGATAGAGCCAAAAGCATGTTTCTAAGATGGAGACAGCTCTTTCCATGCACACCAAATGAACTGAGAGGTGTTCACGCTTGATTAGTCAGCAGACCATTTTGCTGGAGTGGAGGAGAGGATGCTGCTGTTTCCTTGTGATGGGTTAGGTCACCCTGTTCTGTATGGCTTTTCTGATTGAGACAGAGTTTAATGGGATGTCTGCAGCATTCTTTGTCTGGACTGTGAGACAGCAGGACTAGCTTACAGCAGCTTTACATTTTTTTTAGACAGCTTCTGCACTCCTAACAGCCCCTCCAAATACTTTTGCAGACTAATTGTTCAGAAAATACTGTAAATGATAATGAAACTACCCACTGAGTATCTCGTAGCGGATTTTCTTTTCAGCTTACAAGAAGAGTCTAATTAACTAGGGGAACAGTAGTGGTAACACTAACTATTAAACTTCAACACTCTGTACAGGATAACAAAAGTTCTGTAGTATACCTTTTTATTATACTGCTGGTTTTTGCCTTCTGAATGAACAATGTTGCAGGGTGTTTGACTATCTTGTATTTGCTTTTTTCCCGGTTGTTTACACCTGTCTGGTAGTGGATCAATGTTTTGTACTGCCTTCATGATCACCGTTTCCAAAATTTCAGAAGCTGGTATTTCCGAGTCACTAAAACAGCACATTCAGGAAAACAAAACAAAATAAACCTAAATATTAGAAGTTCCAAACAGCCAATGCTTGAGCACATGAAAATAATACATGCAAGAAAGAACAGAAACTAATATAAAATCCAAAAAGTACTAAGTTGACTTATTCAACAGATGTTTACGAATATGAAAGAACTCTCTGAAATTATCTTATGAAGTTCTACTCTGTCAAATGGAATCTCACTCTACAGTGCATGATGGTCTCCTTCTTAAGGGACAGCTTTTGCTACAGCCTACAAAAGTAAAATACATGAAAAACTACTTCATACTACTTCTAGTTTGTGAATGGCTCACAAAGATATACTACGTTTCTACTTTCCTTCATTTTCACATTTGATAACAAAACAAACAAATGCATAATACTTCACTCAATAGCATTGTGTTTCAATTGAACTTTACTTGTAGTGTTGATTGTAATCCTTCTACTGAAACTGCCTGCCATGCAGAGAAACTGGACCTAAGACTTTCATTCTACTTCAAACCATTTGTGCAAACAGATTTGTGAAGGAATCCCTTGACAGAAGGTAATTTTGATTTGTTACTTTTTAAACCAAGACATTTAAAAAGGCACAACTGAGTTCAGATTAAGTTACACCATCATAAATCAATGGTTTACAGATGGAGGCTACTTAACCAGAGAAAAGGCCTCAAATTGAAGAGAAGATTTCTTACAGAAACATGTTTATACTTTTCAAAACCTATCCTGACACACTGGGGTGTCTTATTGATGGATAAGAACAGAAATCAATGTAATAGTCTGAAGGTGCTGCAGTAGTACAGAGATATTTCTAACTACGTACATATTTCCCTCACCTGAATGCTTTCATGGAATGTTCTATTGAGAAAATGGAAGGTGTGAATCTAGAAACGCAAGAGATAGCTACTAGTGATAAAGAACAGCATTTATTAATAAGTAAAGGAGGGAACTAAATGAAGGTATTTCCCTAACTTGCTGAAAATGACATGTTGAAACATCACCTTCAAAAATTTTCACTATTCTATGACAAGAACCTTATACTTACCTATAAATCTTATAGCTTATAAATAAATAAGTTATATATCTTATAACGAACTGTAATTGTTTAGCCTGAATTACCACACAGTTTCTCACTAACCCTCCCCCTTCCCAGTGGGATAGGGGAGAGAATTGGGAAGGAAGGAGAACTTGTGGGTTGAGATGAAGACAATTTACTAAAATAACAAGGGAAAACTACAAAAATAACAGAATATAAGGATATTAAAATATACAAATTGAAAAATGCATGTTTTCTCACCACCCGATGTCCCAATGACCGATACAGCCCGGCCCGAGCAGCGATCACGGAAACAAAACCGAGCAGCAAGCAAAGGAGCAAAAGGGAGCCAGCAAGAAAGAGGGAACGATGCCAGCAAAACAAGGGAGAAAGACGGATGCCAGGAAGGCAGATACCCACCCTGGCCTGCCCCCACTTATATACTGAGCATGAGGTTTATGGCACGGAATACTCTCTTTGGCCAGTTTGGGTCAATTATTCTGTCTGTCTTTCTCCCAGCTTCCCGCACCTGCACATTAGCGAGACTTGGAAAGCAGGACAGTGTCCTTGGTCTCATTCACAACAACTCATGTCATCAGGGTGTTTATCAACATTCTTCACACACGAAATCCAAAACACACCAGCCACTGAGAGGAAAATTGACTCTATCCCCGCCAAAACCGGGACACTAACTAAATAAAAAAGTTGTATCTTACAAATATAGTTATCAAAAGTAGCATTTATGACTAGCCACAACTGAAGCCATACAATTACTTTCCACTTCACTTCAAACTCAAATTGCAATGACAATTTGTTCACTCTATTTTGTTTTTAAAAAGCAAAACATAATAAATTAAATAAAAAGCTCACTAATTGCAACAGAAAAACATGTATGTTTTCTGTAAAATCAGATGTGCAATATTAAATTGATCAGAAAAACAAATAAGCTTTACATTAATGATAGCAACTGACAAATTATTTGGTTCTTAATTTGTTTTCTCTCTCAAGATACTGTGTTCAGGAGACCCTCATTTTGCATGGGGAGAAGCAGCAGAAGGGCTTGATTTGCCACTGTTGACTTGCTCCATATGATATACAAAGCCAACACAAAGCCTAAGAAGATGACCACATTTTATTTACTCTTTTGTCATCCTCTCTATATTTTGGGTAAATACAGGCTTGAGAAATTTCTTTGCATGTCTCTTAGGACAAAGTATTGAAAGACAAGGTGTGATGTCCACTTACCTAGTGGTTTACTGCTGCCTCCACGAGTATTTGTGGACAAATAGAAGCTGAAGTAAAAATTCTAAACATTTATGAAGCTTGCCAGTGCAATTTTCTGAGGGCCTTGCGACACATGACTGAGACTCTATGCAGTAACAATCACTTTTAAAGAACTGATTTTTAACCATCATTCAATTAAAGTTAGTACAATGACTGTGCATAAAATATACATGAAATAATTAGTGTGGATGGTTCTTAATTTAAAGGATGTTAAACAGCTTGTAGACATCTGCTAGCAAGCTGAAATGGGTCATTCAAAATTTATCTAACTAAATTAAGGGGAAAAAATGTTTCTCCTCCCGGGTCGGCATGTCACAAGATAACTAAACCGACTTAGTAGGCTTGCCTGGGAATCCTTAGCTGTCAGTGGTGAATATGCAAAGGGCCAGCAAATTAAATCAACCTGCCAAACTGTCAATTTCAAGCCTCATGACTGCATGAAAATAGCATCACTGGAAGAAATCAAGCATTGCCTTCTTTTGGGTTTCCTGGCACCTATTCAAATACTCATGCAGTTGTGGCTAATTTTGCATGCAAATTTCAGTCAATAAGCTCAGAACAAGACCTCCCAAGATATTTCAAAGGATCTGACAGTATTTTTTTTGAATACCAAATCAACAGTAGTTGAAATTCAATCTCCATTTGCTCGTGCTTTACATATGCACAGTGTCCCCTCTACAGGGCTAAGTTAATGAGAGCCGTACCTGCTTTCACTCACATCCTCCCAGCCGTCCTTACTGAGGTTCTCAAATACATTACTCATAACCTTGATGGACTGTTTGAGAAAAGCTCCATGATGTCCCAAAGAGCTCTTTTTCTTGGCTGTTTTTAATTTAACCTTGGTGCCTGTTCTCTTGCAATTACATTGCCCAGAGGTTGCCACTGCTTTGGCTTCATCCAGGAAACACTTCAGCTCCTGCACTTGACTCAGCAAATCTTCATTTTCATTTCTCAACCTGTTCGCTTCTGCCACTTGTCTCTTCAAAGAGGCAGCTTCTTTTTCCCGCTCATCAATCACTAACTGAAGTTCTGCTTTGTCTTTTTTTATTTCACAAATCCTCTTAACTAGCGTTTCCAGCTCTGTTTCTCTTGTATCTGCATCTTCCTTTTGCACTTTTAAAGACGCTTTCAAATCATTTTTCTCCTTCAATAAGTCTTTGTTTACTTCTTTCTGTTTCTTTAATTCTCCTTCAATAGCTTTGAGTCTTCTTTCTAGTTGTTGTACCTAACAAAAGCCATTTTAGCATTCATAATACTTCAGCCTATATGGTAGAAAAAAAATCTATGCTTTCAAACATATCTATTCTATGACAATAATATTACATTAAGGACAAGGACAAAAGCAATCTACAGTCCTTAATTTAAAAATAATTCTAACGTAGTGCAGATGAAAACATTTTAGCTGCAATAATGCAGCTGTTAAACAAAGGGCAGATGGTAAAAGAAGTTAAAATTCCAGGCAAAGTGACACAGAAGTTTAAGTATGCTAATGAACCTTCCTGATGCATCTTGAGCTCATTACTGATTTGGTTATACATACTAATTGAATTAAAAAAAAAAAAAAAACATTTTCAGAAGGAAAACTATTTTGAAATACAGACAATTTTGCACTAGCTATCTAAATCAACAAGTTCTTTCAAGTGTTGTAAATACGCAAATTAAATATTAATTTGATCTTCAAAAAAAACCCAACAAATCATAGCAAGAGATATCAAAAATTCAGCACCTAAATAATATGTAGGCTGAGATGTATTTTCTATTCACAGAAAGGGAAAAATCTATGCTATTCCAAAGAAGCCTATTGACAAGATTCTTGTATATAGTTTGAAGAAGCATATTCTAGCTATAAAGGATGCATATGTTTTGTTTGTAAAGTCCTTTGAGGTGTACACATTAACAATAAACTTATTCTCAACATTCTTCTGGAATATTTGCTTAAATTTACAACCAAACCCCAAAATTTCAGGAAATAAGGGGCAATTTTATTTCTAGCAGATACTAAACATCTCATCTGTGAGATTTCCTCAGAAGCTTGCAAAGGGCAAGTTCAGAGTGAGTTTTGTCATTTTGTAAAAATATTTTTGGTTGATTTTGTACAATCTCCATCCCTACTCTTTAACTAGAGGAAATGCCAGGTGGTCTAGATTTTTCTGGACATAGGTAGAAAAGACTATTTTTCTGGGAGCTATAGTAGAATGCAACTTCAGCTACTCACCTTGTAAAATACTGGCCAATTCCAACATTTTGTAGCAATTTGAAATGTCAAAACTTGCTTTGACATTGAAAATATTGAAGTAATTATATTTCTCAATAAATGCTGTATGTTTTTCAAGGATGTTTTGCCAATGCATTTGAAATATTTTAAAACTTATGGAATGATTTACAAAGTGAGTACTACAGATTTAATTCAGCTTCACGTACTACTCAGAGTAAATTAGGGCAAGAGTTGCTCAAACTTCATATACATTTGTGAATTTGATATTGAATTTGTGAGTTTGATACCAAACCTTTAATATGCATGTCTTGCCACTGCTACCTTCCGATATGGAAATTCATAGTACTCCCCTAACAAAGAGTGATTGCCTCATGGCTACATAAAGTTATTGGGTGAAATTACAAATAAAAGAGATTTTCCAAATGCTTCAGTGAAGCCAATGTTTATGATTAAAATCATAGTTTGCACTTTCCTCCCCAGTGACTGACAAGGAGTTAGACCAGTACCCTTCTTCAGCCACCTTCCTAAACTGAGATTCTGCTATTATTTTCCCAGTTTAAAGCAACCTTTTGCACTCACTAGCACTTAAAGTCATGTATGACAGTTGGAAGGAAACAAACAATGAATAGCTTCTACACCTATCCCTAAGGTATGATAATAACTCTATATATCCATAGAGATAAAAATTACGTAGTACCTGGCAAACAAAATTATGGTTCTGAAATATAGATGATAAGCAAGCATAAACTGTGTGACATTTCAGATGGTAGCATTCATATTATTTCAATTACTCACTTTGCCTTAAGATAAATGAAT
The DNA here is from genome assembly GCA_009806455.1 of Tetrax tetrax. Lineage (NCBI taxonomy): Eukaryota > Metazoa > Chordata > Aves > Otidiformes > Otididae > Tetrax > Tetrax tetrax. The sequence goes on from WHYT01017610.1 coordinate 571,888, forward strand.
GTGAGCACTTCCTATTCTGTGTGTTATTATTTTAACATGATGTTTGTCATTCAGTAATAACGAGATGACAGCCTTCATTGCCTGACCATATGGCAAGTGTTACAAGTATATGCAATCACATCATCTGCTGTAAATTACCATACTTCCTACAAGTTAATTCACAAATAAAAAATAAATAGACATACCTGAACTGACATTCAAAGTTATAGATTTGTATTTATTCAATTTAAGCATGCTTTTAAAGATTTATAAGTAATTAAACAAACATTCTTTTACAAAATGACAAACAAAAGCCATGATATGGTTTGAAGGATGTCTTTTCTTTGCAGCAAACAAAACATATGGTAAAATACAAGTGAGCCCTCTTAAGTGAACACCTGTTAACATACTAAACTACTCGTGTATATTACAAATATCAATACAAATAGGAACTAGTTAAGAACATCTTGTTACTCTATGAGGTAAAACAGGTAGAATGTTGAGCAGTAAAGATGAAATTCTTATCATATTTGCTAAGCCAAAGAAGTTTAAATGCATACGGTACTATCTTGTGAAAAAAGTGAAAAACTCACATATGTAAAAAAATTTGCATCTGCAATGTTGTGCTAAAATTTAAATACAACAAAAAAGTGGATTTATCACTATTATGCATCAATTTTATTCGGTAGTAAGAGCTATATGGAGATTATCATCTGATATCATGTAAAGTTAAATACTCTGTCAAAGAAATGAAGGTTTCTAAACTTAAAAGTGGTACAATGCTAAGCATAGGTTACTTCCAATTTAGATAATTTGCTAGTTTTTAACATGATACCTCTAAATATTGTTTTAATTTTCTCTGACATTAACTATGTTTTTCTCACATGACTCATTCACAGCTATTTCACGAGAACTAATTTCTGACACACTTTTGGAAATTTTTGTTTTTTAATTAGGAAAGAAAATAACGGTTTAAATTAATGAGTATTTACTTATATATATATATATATTTGATTCTAATATTAAAATTTAGATCGCTTTGCTGAGCTTGGTATCTTACCTTCTGTAATGTCTGATGTGAAACTTCTCTAATATTCCTCTTTGGTCTGTTCTTGACCTCATCATCTTCACTAAGTTTAAAAAGTGGCTCTATCAGAAAATAAATAATACATCTCTATCAGAGAATAAATAAAAAACATTGTGACATGTAGTACTGCACTAAAACAATACCTAGATATTTTAAGGAAATGCATTCTTTACTTCCACAATTATTTATAATGTGGTCTATATTCTTCACAAGTCTTTTGGTCAGTTTCTAAGAGTGACCTCTTTTCAAAGTGTTCGGTCACATAATTATGAATCTTTGTAGCATCACAGTATGTTTTTTTCAGAGTACAACCTTTTCAAAGGTACAATAGATCTGCAGGTTAAAGACACTGTACTTTCATTCTGATTTTTATTCTTTTATAGACTATTCTCTCTATGCCTTAAAAGCAGAATTCATTGCCTTTTTATCTACACAGTCACTACCAGTTTTGTTCTTTAGGTCTTGTCCCCTGCCAGGAGGATCAGAGTGATTGGTGAACAAAGCAAACAGTAACAGAATTAGGATGGATGAAAACTTTAAACTCCTTTTTTTGTTAAGTGAAAGATCATGTACTTCACTAGATAAATCACACAAATCATTCCGTTTTACTACTGTGAATTCACAACAATTAGACATTGGTACAAATAATGAGAGTGAACATGACTAAGCATCACTTTCAGAAACAGCTATGCACTTTAGGCACTAAAAATCCCACAAAAAAATAGATCTATTAAAATTAGAAAATTATTCAAATAATTAAAAATTATATCTATTTATAGAGAAGAATGCTAAGAAACAGTTTGGAAGTACTAATATGTACAGTAAATCAGAAGTAAAATACATGCTGTTCAGATTTGAAACAAGAACTTAGCATTCACAAATTGCCCACTGCTTACAGAAATGAGTAATTACACACCTCAGAAGGACTTGTTCTTAGAATATGAAATATTACATTACAGAACAAAAAATCCCAACACTGTAAAAACACCACAATATTCACATTTCTTTTCTTGCCCTTCTTCCCCCAAATTAACTCAAAGAATTAATCTTAAGGAATAAATATCTGTGCTGCATGGTGGAGGCCTGCTTTAGAAGTATCATCTCAAACTACAAGCAGACACTACAGGTCACTTAAAAACTTTTGATTTATAAACAAAGCAAGTGTAGAAGAAAACAGTGTTACTCTCTGTAGATTCACAATCCTCTTGATATAAACAGTGACTAACAAGTTTGTTAGAGTGAATTAGACCTTTCTTTTGTCTTTGGAACATGTCATGGCCAATTAATACTTCTGTATTCATGAAATAAATGGAACACTATTCTAAAGATAATAAAAGCTGAAAAAGGTAAAACTATGCATCTGGGGAATATGTACCTTTACCTTGATATTAATATGTTAGTTCCCATGTTATTTCAGACTACAGTCCCCCAGCACAGTGGTACTGCATACATTTACAACATTCTTTAAGTAACACACAAAGATAATAGGAACATGCTTTTCATCTTTTTCTAAATATTCACTCATTTGAATGTCTGCTGTAGCTTTTATATCAGCATTTACTGTACTCCACTGAAAAGAAGAATGATTTCCCACAGTCAAAGAAACTGATCAAAGCACACAAGGTGTTATGTTTATTATGTGGATGTATTAAAATACAATTTAAAACTCTATCTATAAATAAACATATTATATGCAAAGAATAAAGAATACTACTGCAAAATAGATAGAAAAGACTACACATGTCCAGTATTACCACAGAATTCACAAGCAATATAAATTAAAGAAAAGTCAAAGGTCACTGATCCATAACCTTTTCTATTGAGCAGAAATTAAATGGTCTGTTCAGCCCCCTTCTCCCCTCCTCCTTTCTAATTGTTAGGTAATTGTTCAGAAGAATTGGTTAGGGAGGCAAGAAAACAGTATTGCCTATAACTGCCTGTCTGTCTTTCTATGACAGCAGAAGGATTCATCATATCAGTCTAATCAGCAAGACATACACTCTACTCATCACAGTCCTACATTAAAAAATACCAAGTTCTACCCTGATGAATAGGCCCATAAGTCACCGAATTACCATGGTCTTACAGAAGTATACTTACATTCCACTGAGAAAACATAGTTAACTGCCAGCTTTAGAACATAACAATTAGTTCCTAATTAACAGTCACCAAATCTGATGATGAGTTAGTTCAACACCGCTGCCAAAATAGTACTTGAACTACGATACTACAGTTCACTATTAACACTTCCAGAAAGCCTTCTCACACAGAAAAAAAAGATGATCCATTAAAAAAAAAAAAAAAACCAAACAACAGAGCTTTATATGCTTTATATTAGTCACTCACAGAGTACCTATGTGAGTCGTGAAAAGAATGAGATTTTTGCCTCTGGTATGCACCTGGTGAAGGATTCACCTAACAGACAGGAGGTCCTGCGGTGCAGAAAGCCACTCTGTTATTGACCCATGCTCACAAAGGTATGCTAAGTCTGAAACAGTGGGTGGGAAAAACTGCTGTGAAGACCAGAAGAGAATGCTATTCTCACACATCAGCTGGGGACACAGCTTTCATATTTTCTTGTTGAAGAAATGTCGGAGGAACAGTTTACCTTCTTTTAATAAGACACTTGCGATTTTTATGAATAGGTTCAGACAGACCCATTTTCCAGGTTTTGGAGGAAATGGCATGAGTACCACTCAACACAGTCTTTACATTCATAATAATGATAAGGAATAGCATAGATAGGAATAGTGAACTTGGGTTTGATGACTACTGGAAAATACCCGGCAATGGCGAAAGAGACACCCTGAACAACTGAATCAGAATGGAAAGAAATCGGGAATGGCAGGTGCAGAGTTTCCTTTCCCCCTGACCTCCTTAATCTTTGACCAGCAGGGTTTGAAAAATGATATGGAAGAGCAACAATGCTATCCAGTATCTCCTCCTGACAAACACAACTGATATCTAACCAAGTAAGAGCCTATCTTTTTTAATACAGGGAAGCTCAGCCACTTTTCCCTCAATTTACCCCTTGATGTTAGAAGGGGATGTTCACTTAACTGGTAAAAGTTTGGAAATGGCTGGAAAAAGTTCATTTCTTAATGAACCCATTTCTTAATACATATCTTTAGACTTGATTTTGTATCTTATAAAAATTTCCTGTTTATCTAAATGATACCTATAACAACAAATGCTGAAAAAGGTAAATAAAATTTGCCTAACATACTTGACTAGTAGTGTAACCCTTTCTCAGTTCCAATATAACAATAATTAATCATCATACCATTAACCAAACCAGAAGTATGTATCCACTCATACACTTTTAAAAGGAAATATATTTTAATATGAAAAGATAATGAAAAAAAAAGGAATAAAACATTAATTGTTAAAGCACTAAACATGCGGAGAACCGGCAGTTTCAGAGATCTGCCTGTTTTTTGGAAATGTGTGGTTATTGCTCAGTAGGGTCTCAACTCCTTCTCACTGCTGGTTGCCTTTCCAGTTCCCCCTGTGCAAAGACTGACTAAAAGGGCAAAAACAAAGAAGTGATTTTTAAAGTCAGTATTTGAAACCTTCACTAGCTCCCTTCAGCTCTATCTGGGGCTATGAAAGTAACACATAAGAAGTAACACAAAAAAACCCAGTACCTTTCAGTCCTCAGCAGCTGGATATTTCCACTTAGTTTTACAGATATTATAAACCAATTTTAAAATAAAGGGGAAAATATACTTATTTTTTAATTTGAGTGGCTAACATTACCACAAGAAAGAAAACAGCTAACAGCAAAAAACTGGGATAAAGAATAGTAAGGCTTTATTGCTAAGAACATGCAGTGTACTCCAAGTCTCCTGTTCACCGCAGATGTGACACCCAGCTGGACTGTAACTATGCAATCTTGAATACTCCTCCCAGACCACTGAGCAACGGCAAATAAAACAAAAAATCAGAGGAGTGATGGGAGAGGCAACTGTAACGTATTACCTAGACAACTGACAAAGACCCATCTTCACAGAACCATGAACTACTGTAAGGATTGTAAAGATATAAAAGATACTCATGATCAGTTCTTGTAAGAGTTCCACCATGTAAATTTACTTTCAAATTCACATACTTTGTGAGATTAGTCTTAAAAAAGAGGTCTGAATGAGCATGAAATTTCTCTATTACTGTATTTAAATACCGCAAAAACCATTTCAGATTCTGGAGAGAGCTTCATAAACATATAAAGATGTTTCAGATTTTACTCTTATATATTTATATACATCTACACAGATTTTTAAGCATTAAATAATTAATGGATATTATATGTAATACATACACAAAGTTGTAAACATGTATTAGTCTATATCTATATGTAAAATTGTCACTGATTTAATAGGCATATGGAGAAAAGGATATTTTTAAATAAGAGTACGTATGGCCTTATGCATACAAATTACTAATTAAAGAAAAAGAAACTAACCTTTGGGGAGAAAATAACTTTAAAATTAATATTTCTAATACAGCACATATACATATATAAAATAACATACCTTCCCTTTTTTGTTGTAAACATAGTTAAATGCCTTGTGAACTTACCCACAGATCGGTGTACTTTCATCTGATCCAATTCTTCTTCAAGATTCAATCTACGAAAGAGGAAGTAAAAAAAGTAAGAACCACAGAACAACCACCTAGATCCTACTAAAACCATTTAAAAAATGAAACCAAAACCATATCAATATACTACTGAGGAAAAAGTTGTCAACACCCAGGAATTAGTTCTAATTTGACAAGACTTAGCATACTTCAAACATAAAGAGTCATTTCTACAACAGCTGATTAAAATTTATGAATTTGAATTTACAAAACTCAGTTATAATGTCAGTTGTAACACACACTAAGGAGCTTTAGTTGGTCCTTTTTAGGTAAGGAAATGCCTGAGATGAAAAGGAGACCAGTAGGAGGTAGAATCCTGTTAAGTGGGAAATAAGTATTCCACCCCAGGGGAAACCACCAGCGAACCTCATACAGATATCCCTTACCATTCCTCTTTTTCCAGTGACTATTTGACAAACTTATTAAGAAAATCTCTCCTCCCCTTTTCCAGTCCTGATCTACTACTATATTACTACTGGAGTTTATTCTGTAATATCAACCAGCTAAGGTCTGTACATCAAAATACTTGAATTACTGTTTTTCATTTTATTAAAATTACATACAAATAAAGTTGCCAGGATACCAATGGTAAAGTTCCAAAGTCAAATTAGAATGAAAGATATTAATTTAAATGGTTCATTTATACTTGTGTTTTTTTGATACAATCTTTAATTATACAGTTGCACACTACTTTAGCAATAAGATCCCCATCTATTCTAGCCTAGGATCCTACAGCACACAGAACAGAGGACAGTTATTTAATATGCAGATTTTGCTTAAAATATACCTTCATAACCTATATAAATACACATTATTCTAGCTTGGTTCTAATGGTTGGATTGCTGATTTCCTCAAAGCCTTTTCTACTGTACTCTCAACAGCAGAACCTAACTGCTTCACAGGAAATCTATGCTTTACAAAATCCATCTGAGATAAGGCACAAAGAAAATCAGGACAAAATATCTGCTAACTTAAGGAAAGGGTTTAAAAAATGGTCTTTCAGTACACACAGTACTTTAAAGCACATTTTACGTTTAATGCACCTCTGACTCAGCTGTAATTGTAATATCGCAATTCGCATCCCACTGTGTCACATGAAGTACAAAGAAAATGAGAAACATGAAAAGTTAAAGTTGCTTTGCATGACACACAAGACTCCAGCTATTTTCAGGATCACCCAGCTACCTTCACAGGTTGACTTTCCTTGCTCTTCTTTCATTCCCCACACCTCAATCATCATCAATTTCTATAACACAGACTACAGAGACCTTTACCTCCACACTGTCCTAACTCCCTATAGCATGTTTACTTTTTGCACTGAATAGCAAAACGCTTCCTCAAAAAAACATTGTCTCTTTACAAAATTAAAGAGTGTATTCAACATTAAATGAATAAAAGGGAGTGAATTAAGGACAATTTAGAATCCTTCCTGCTTGAACCTCTATCTTCTGAACGTGTTATTTTTCAGCTTCAAAAAGATTATTTCAATGAACACACATTTACATGCATATATACATACACTTTGCCTCCCTACACACTAAGTGATAAGCATACAATAATTGTACTGGATTTTAAAAAATAGTTAACTTTTACGTAAACTTTTTTTTACGATGATGAAAAACATGCAGATGTAAATAAATGATATGAAGTAAGTAAAGGGGTAGGTTTATAGTCTAAATATCTGAAGCACTTCTAAATAAATTCACTTGTCTGTGGAATAGTCTCCAACTGAAGTTACAATATATGGAAGTGGAAATATTTCAGACAAGCCTAGACAAGAAATGTGTAATACAAGATCCAACCCATACAAGTCAACGACTGGCTTGCACTAATGCTAGAAAGGCCAACTGGTTTAGACCAGTACTGGGTCCATCCATCATCAGTGCTCTGTATCCAGCAGAGACAGCAGCAGATGCTACTCAGGAGAGAGCACAAGCCCAACAGTTTCTGCAGTCTGATTCCAATTTTCCATCCTGAAAGTGGCATGTAAGCACTACACTTTGTTTCCTCCGCTTCAACTGGTTCCCTGTTGCTAAAAGGACCTTTCCTCTAATCCCACAGGAATGGAATTTTTTATAACCTTTCATGTGGAGCTTTGTCAAAGGCAATTGGAAAATACAGACCAGATTTTATCCACATGGTTACTATCACCCTTCTGCAATTCCAGCAGGTTAATGAAGCAGGATTTCCCTTTACAGGAGTCACACTGATACATCCCAAACAAAACTGTGTGGATCTGTGCTCAGTGAGCTCTCTTTCCGCCCCCCACCCACCCCCCCCCCCCCCCCCCCCCCTTTTTTTTCCTCTCACTGGTCAGCAGCTCCCTCTGGAGACCATTTTGTAGATGGGAGTTGCAGTGGCAACCTGCCAGTCAACTCGCAAGGTAGCTGTTTACGACCAGGTTACAGTTCAGTAACTTTGTAATTCAGTTCCTTCACACCCCTCAGGGTGCAAAGATACCAACATCAAGATATTAACAAATAATTTATCTACTTGACCTCATAACTGGTGTAGGTACTTCAAACAGATCTAACACTTTTGATCTATGTGCTGCAAAGACTACATGAGTTGTTGGCGTCTTCTAAATATCTTCAGCAGGGAAGACAGATGCAAAGATCCCCTGAGCTGTTCCTTTATGGTTCTGTAAACCCAGTGTATCCTTCTACACTGTTATCATTAAGCCAACCTACAAATTTCCTAACTGGCTTCTTTTTCACTTCATTACAGTAAAATTGTACTATTGCAGTTTAAACATCTTTGAAAATCACTCTTCAAGAGCTTTTTAAGCCTTCTCAAATTTCCACCTGCATTTGTCCTGCCATTGTTTATTGGCCTACCTGTTCTCAACAATGCAAGATTAAGTTTTAAATGCTAACCTTTTCTCTGCAAGGGCCACCAAAACTTCCCCACTAAGTTTTTATGGAGAACATTTTAAGACTATTTTGGGGTGGGGATGGTTTGTGGTTTTTTTAATCTAATTTTTAAAATTGTAGCACATACTTCAGATAGGTTTCAGCTACGGTACCTTTCTTAACAGTCTCCAACTGTTAATAGACTTTCTGTACTGCTTGTTCTACTGTCTGAAAGGTTGGAGGTTTTTTGACTAGTTTTTTCATTTTTATGTGGCACCCTTTCTGGACAGTGAATATATTCCCAGACCAACTGATTTGGTCCACTCTTTTCTGCTGGCATTTAAATCTAATTTTGTAAAAAGAAAAAAAGAGGCAAACATCAGATGAACCCACCATCATAAAGGATGAGATGTGGGGCAATACAGGCCTCATCTGTTTTCCTGGGAAAGTTACAGAGCAGATCATCCTGGAAATCATGCCCAGCCACTTAACGGACAAGAAAGAGATCAGAAACAGCTAGCACGGATTTATGAAGGAAAAATTTTCCTTTATAAACCTGTTCACCTCTGTAAGGAGAAGACAGGCTGTAAGAATAAAGGGAGAGCAGGCAATAGTGTATATCTTGAATTTGGTAACCCATTTGAGATAGTCTCCCACCTCCTTATAGCCAAATAGTTGAGATCTGAACTTAGAAATAGGTAAGATGGCTGAAAAATTGTCTGGACTGTTAGGCTCAAAGCGTGATGATCCATGGTCTGAGGTTCAACTAGCAGCTAGCAATTAAAAGCATCCCTCAGGATACCAGAGCCAGTACTGTTTAATGTCTTTATTAACAGCCTTAAATATGGTTAAGAGTGCTTCTCTGCAAGTTCACAAATGATAAAAACAAGAGGGGAACAACAGATACACTGCCTAGAGGGCTGGTTCGCTATTCAGAGGGACGTCATAGGCGGAAATAAATGGGCTGATGGGAACTTCATGAAGTTCACCAAGGGCAAATTCCTGCCAGGATAACCCCTCACAACATTCTAGAAGACTAGAACACCAACTGGTTAGAGAGCAGCTTTGCAGAAAAAGTGGTGTCCTTCTGAGCCACAAGTTGAACATTAGCCATAGTAAAACTATTATAGAGAGGCTAATGCTTTCTGAACTAAGTTCTGTATCCCACTCAAAATAAAATCCAGAACCGTATTTTTCCTTTTGGTTTCTAAGACTGATTATTCTAGAAAAGTTACTTTTTCCATACAAAATTTGCACCTCTACATCTTGTCTTGGCAAGGTAATGATGCAATCTCTACGTGGACAGCTGAAATATTCCATGATTACAGCCTGTCCTTCGCAACTCATAGAATCTCACTTTGCATTTCTGCAGCAGTGCCAGCATCCTGATGAAAAGATCAGCAGTACAATCTCTTATTTACTACTTATTTATTCTTAAGATGTAGGATTTCTATAAAAAAGCATTACACAGTGCTGTCTTTTTTGTAATAGCTGTCCAATATTATACTTAAATAATCCTTTTCATACAGCACCACTCACTCACTGGGTAATGCTACTCTGTCATTCCTGCAAAGCTAGTACCCGGGCTACACCGTACCCCACAGATTACCCTCCTTCTTCCAGCTCACTGATCATCCTTGTGTGTGAGGATTGTCATCTGATGCCAAGCAGTCTAACTCCACATCTTATTTTTTGGGCTTCTAGCACAGAAATAGTCGTAAATTATTTCCTCATTCTATTGCATCATATGCCAGTCAGCTACTGTTGACAATATTTTAAAACAGCTTTCCTTATCTTTTGTGACCTCCCACCACCAACATGCTCTTCCACCTATCCTTAGAAAGAGTCCTTTTACTGCAGGAGCATTCTTGGTGCAAGAGGACATCGCTACATCAGCTAGACAACAGGTGCAGTCAAGTGGTTTTCTACTATCACTTGTAAGTCTTTATATTTCAAGGCAAAAAAAAACCAGACAAAAAAATGCTACGTGAAGAACCACATACAGAAGCAAGTAGCTCTTCCTTCTTTTCTGTTTGTTCCCAAATCAGTACTAGAATGTGCTCTGACACGTGAATATTTTTGACATACTACTTACTCTAGCTAGAACTTGTAAAGAAACCCAATCTGTATATGCATTGTAACAAAAAATACACATCTAGTTCAGTTCTTTAAAATTCACCACAGAAGTACGATAGCATGCATATTTTGTTACAAGAGTGCAGCTCAACAAAAAGGAGGAAAGGGTGTATTGTGGTCTTCCTGGAGAGTACAATTCTTTGCAGAGACTGTATGATCGCTGCTTTCCCCAAGAACAAGTAAACATGATCAGTTGGAAGAAGCATCTAAGAAGTCAAGTAAGAACTTCCTAAGGAGCAAGAAGAAACTCCAAGGAACTCAATGTAACTGAAGAAGTCACAGAGAACTGCTGAAGTATAATGCAACACTGAAAGAAATGACTCAAACTGAGTCAAAGAATATAGCAGGAAAAAGCAGAGGTGGGGGCAGATACTTGCTTTCCAGCCTTTCATTTACACCATTATCTCCTTCAGTGCCCCATCACACAGATGTGTTCACCTAATAGGTAAGAACTAATTTATCTTCATGAAATTCTGCCTCCCTCTCCAAAAAATATTTCAAGTGGGTCTCAAGATAAACATCTTTATGGTTTTTTTTTCCTCAAAAGGGGGATTGCTTTTAACTGACTATACCTGCCCCACCAATCTTTGAAATGATCCACGTTCAACTCTTTTACAAAGTGGATCAGGCACTTGAAGAGACCTGTGATCCAGTTGCACAGAGTCTAGTGACATGAGATGCTTCCCTCACTTACTGAGGGTGAAAGAAGGATTGCCTCTGCAATCCTTCAACACAAAGGATCAAAAATAAGCTCTGTGTGTGGTAATGCAGAATACTAACATCCTGGAACTCGAGAGTCAGGACAGCAGTGTCAAAGTTCAGATACTGTGAATAAGAGCTTCCAATACTATTCTAGCAGAAGAAGCTAATATTTGCTGTAATTATCTTAAGCATATGCTCACTGGATTTACTGCACCAGTTTTTGCATCATTCAGTTTCAATTAACACATCAAACAATGGAAAGAAGAAATGCACCAGGTTTTGATCCTAACTGAAAGGGGATTTCTCTGTGCATTGAAAAACTTGTGTTTGATTTAGCAAGTGCTGAGCAAAGGGCATCGTGTTTATGTCATATGAAAAGATCTGAGACATAAACTGAAGCTGAGAGATGAAATCTTTGAAGATATTTCTACAGTGGAAAGGTAGTTTCTGTGTAAAGTGTTTTTAGCTGATTGTAGTCTTGCGGCAGGGATATTGAAAAGAAATCTCTGAACATTAGTACATGCCTCCTCTGTCTTTTGATGGTAGAAACGCCGGGAGTCGAAGACATTTCAAGAGTAGGCAATTTTGAGGATGATGTATACTTTAGATGCCTTATGTTAATCTGCATTTAACTGTGCTTCTAGTAATTTTTTTTTAGGATTGCTCCATGAATTTCACATTTTACAATTACATACAACTATAAGCTTGACTTAAAACAAAAAGAAAAAATAAAAAAAAAGCATATTTTAAACTTTTGGTATTTGATATAAAATAATTTTTCTCCTGATAAATCCTGTAGTTACTAAACAAAGTGAAAGAAATTAGAAGTTTACATTGCAGATTAGTTTAATTATCTCTCCTGTTTCAGATTATAATACTGAGTAACACGTATTTGAGCACAACTCTTTCCCCAGTAGGGAAATTCAGCAATAAGTGTATTTAGGAACCGCAGGAGAAAACAATATACAGAAATTTGGAATCAGTCAACTGTCTGCTTTGTAAAGCAGTAACACAGAATATGGAGGATGCTTTCAGTTTACCTCTTCACAAGTCTAACAACAATACATCAGTTGACAAGAAGGATGCTTGCTGGTTCTCTTTTTCATAATATGTATGTTTTTGCTTGAGCAAGTAAATAAAATACATAGCATATAAAATGTATAAATCAGCATTTTTGGAGGAAAACTTATTTTCTGCCCTTTTTAAGTTGAAATTTTTAAATTCTCTGGTTGTATTTAAGTTTGTGTGTTATTTTCAGTCAGCATTTAAAAAAAAATGATCTCACTACTATGTCTGCTATTACACAATTAAAAAACTTCAACCTTCTAGGCATTTTACAATAAATTGGTTTTAAGCTCCACTTGTACAGGGAAGAACTAGAAACTGAAGTTTATTTAGAGATGATACACTTGTATAAAAGGAGGAATATGATGTACATTAGGTACCAAAGTACCTAATGCTGAGCATTGCTACTGAGCAAACCATATGCAACACCAACAAAAGAAAAAACTAAACAAGTAAGGAATGAATTCGGAGAAACTATGCAGTCCTGCAGATAAGGTTGATGAACTAGGAGGCAGGGGAAAAAAAAAAAGAAGAGGCCTATGGAAAAACCTAACTCAGACAACAGAAGTGATTACGGTTCTAAACTGAATACATACAGCAACACAGAACTCAAAAGAGAGTCTATTGTAATAATAATAGGAAAACGAAAAACATTTTTGTGGGGAAAAAAGGGCCTCTGATAGGTCCTTGATTCAAGAACGAATGACAGGATTTGAATACAATGGAAATACACAGGCCAAGAGGAAAGACAAAGAAATCTGAGTGTGAGTATAAATTGATCACTTTCAGGTCATGATAAACTCATATCTTCGCACTTTTCCTCTTGACAAAGTCAGAGACTACTATTGCATTTTAAAATCTATGTCACATTCATGCTGTGTATTCATTCTACTATTTAATTCAACTTTCAAAAAAGGAAGTTCCTAGGATATAATTTAAAACAATAGAGAGATATCAGACATGACCTTTGTGCAAACGTTTATCAAATACTGTGAAGTATTCTGACAAGTTACACAATCTTTTTTATTGATATATGGAGTAGGTGAAACCTTGTAGGGTGTTGAAACTACAGAATTCTGTAAATAAGCTCTTAACTATTAATAAATCAGTGAAAAAACTAAAAACAGAAATAAAAATTAAATTACAAGGTGTTTTAAAAGGAGTAAAAAAAACCCGCTCAGAATTGTCTCTGGAAATTGGTATAAAACATCCTTTAGCTGTATACATGAATAACATTAGGCAAAAGAGATTCAGTACTAGGAATACCTATCAGCAATCTGGATGAAAAGAAAATAAGTAGCCACTCAGTTAAACTTTATTAAGTTTTATTAAACTCAAACTCTAAACTCCTAACTGATACAATGGTAATGCTAACACAGTGAGCCACTTCTAAAAGCTTGCAATGTTGAAACTGCAAATATCACTTGGCCTGTATCTAGCTGTATTCTTTACACAGATTCATTTCAGTAAGTTCAGTTTGGTTTTTTTAAGCTGAAAAGGTGTAAAATGTTTTCAAAACATGGAAAATAACTCTTTTCTGATGGCACTGGGAAAGTCTTTTCAGTTCTGGTTAGTTTATACTCAAGGTTTCTAGAGTCCTAAAGACTGTATAACTGCAAAATGTAGCCTGAAAATTTACAGTAACACCCTACCAAATTTGCCGATAATGAAGGTTACATAACTATGAGTAATTTACATGACTGCTATTACTAATTTTAAGAACGAATCACTAGTCCTTTATCTATTAGGAACTGAAAATCTTATTTAAAATATGTATTCAGCTCTCACACACACTTTTCTGCTCAAGATCACTTCTTAAATAGGGAGGAAAAAAAGACTGGTTTGCAAGGTGCTTGAAAGAGTAATAAAATTAATGGACTGAAAAAAACCTCTGAAATTTATTACTCCTGCCAGAAAAACACCTTGCTCTTATTTATAATCAAATGTTGTACTTTCTAGCAGCTTTGCTAAGTTCAAATGGTAGCCCATCAGTTCGGAAAAATGTGACTTAACACCACAGAAAGTCTAGATGCTGGTGTACTGCTTTTCACCTTTATGCAGATCTGAAATTGTCTCATGGCCTTGAACCTACTGCACAGAGAGGTTATGCTGCTTGTAGGTATCATTGGTAGAATTTTACTCTATTTTTTCAATAATCCTTTTTCAACAATGACCATTTTCTTACCTAGTTCCAAAACAAGTCGAAAATTCAAGGAGACCTTCTGACAATATAACCTACTCCAAAATACTTTTAAAGTTTACTCTATTGACAAAAAATAGTTCAGGTCAGCAACAGTCTTAAATGGTCTACACTACATGCTCATAGAACAACTTACAACTCCTTCCTAGCCAAGGAGAAGTGATTGAGTCCTTGACTTAACTGGAATCAGCACTCTGAATTAGCAGGGATCTACTGGCACTTCCTAGAAGGCTGTCAGTATCTTCTAATAAGGCAGGTGAGAAGTAGAATCATGTCTGTTTTCACATCTTCAGAACAACCTCAAAGTCATTTGTTTACTATCAATAACTTCATGAAAGTCATTCTTCTTCCTTGTAACATATATATATAGAAGACACCAAAAGGAGTAGGAAAGCACACAGTATCCTGTTTTATGTACCAATGCTTAGCTTCTGTCCTCCAACTATGATTGCCAAAGTCTCAGTTGGCAATATTAAAACAACAATGGTAAGAAATTAAGAGTGGTCAAATCTACCCAGCTAATAGTTTATCCTGGTATTGCATACATTTTTAACAGTACTGACTTTGACCTACCATTATCGTATCTGCTCTTCCCAGTATCAGACGACATTCTGAGTTCTATTTTATGGCAATACAATACTTTTGATTACTACTCCGTTATCTAGTTTTATAATACTCACTTATTTGGAATATAAGAAGAGATAGCATAATAAAAACTGAGCTATGGAATCAGTTTTGGCAAAGGAATTACATCTGATTTCTTTTAGATTATAGCTAGGCATCAGCAAGAAATATCTCTGTAACAGTTGCTTACTTATCAAGTTACTAGAATAGGCAAAATGCTCATACCATCTGCATATAAGCAGGGCTTCTGCTAGAACAAAATTTCCTAGTACTCATCATTTTTAATCGTCAGCAGTTCTAAAGATACCATCAGGAGCCCTCACAGAGCTCCACATCTAAGGTTCACATACACAGACGCACTTGGGTCTCAATGTATTCTAGAAAAGGGATAGCCTGAACTAGAGCATAAACTTTCTCTCTGCGCTTACCAGTTTAAAGGGCTCCCTCCCTCAAGAGCTGCCAACCTAGGTTAACTACTGCCAGAGGACTCTAGCTAGTCCTCTAGCAAACCACTGTCTCTGGAGTAATACACACGCCGTAAGTCAGCCACAGCTCATCAGCAGCTTTCAGCATTCACAGGTAGGGCTAGCACTCTAGCCTACACTCCTCTGCATACAGATAAAAGGAATTAAGAGAGAAGGCTCATGGCAGTCTAAAATAAACATCCAAACAAACAATAAGAGGTTTTTTTTCCATTTGTCCCAGGGAATTTTATCTGGAAAATAAAACCAAGCAGAGAATCTAATTTCTAATAGAGCTGAATACATAAGAAGGAATAACCCACTGAGGAAACCGACTCCTTCCCAAGGATTACAGGTTGTAAGACTGCAGCAGGATGACTCTTTGGAGAAATAAGTAGAACCAGCCACAATCTCCTAATGCATACTGTTGCTTGTTGTGGACAGATATCAAGGGGCTAGTCCGGGAGCTGCTGCAGCCACGGAATCCTTCCTCTGAGTCCAAGAGGTTAACTATTGCCTTTTCAAATGTTTTCCTCCAGAGTCACGGAAGATTGTTAAAGACTGGAAAGTCAAATTAAGAAGAAAATCAGACAGAAAAAGATTGCTAAGCAAGCTTTGCACGCTCTTTATCAGGGTCCTTAAAAAGGGACAGTAGTGTTGCTTATTTCTGTAATAAAAAATAAGTAAGTTTACAGATACCAGGTCAAAGTAGTACCAGGGAATATTTTTTTTTATCCAAACCTTAAGCCAAATAGTCTAATAATCCTTGCAAGGAAAATGGGACAGCAGAAGCAGCTCTGTTTTCTTCCCCGCAGAAAAGAAAGGAGCTTGAGAAGAAAGACAGTAAATCAACATAGAAAGGTCTTCTAGTAAGCAAAACTGAATTGTACTTTCTGTTCATGAGTCTTCAAAAGGGTAAAAATTCTACTCTCTAAAATCAGAGCAGAATGCACATGCACACTACACATACTTTTGTATAAAGCCCAAACAGAAAATATAGGAAGAAGCTGTCATAAATTAGGATGGAGAGTCTGATACTTCATAACGCAAATACATTTTGATTTTCTGCTACTCAAAAATTGTTCAGTGTCATGACAACCAAGCTGGGCAGAAACTTTATCCAACTTTTACAGGTGAAATACTACTCTGACAGAAATCCTTCAATTTGTTCCTAGAGCATTATGATTCAAGAATGTTTGCCTGCAGTAGGGGCAAAATATGCTCTTTTTCTGGGTCTGTATATTTATGTGTCAACTGACAGCCTGGGGAGATAAGAGTAAACCTGGGAGCAGGTGTTTGATCTAGACCATGCGAGAGTGCAAAAACCATTACATATGTCTGGGGATAATGCTGCCAAAAGAAAAGTAAAGCAAAAAGTACTAGCATTACTTACATTTTGTGAACATTCAAACTATCCAGAATGATTTACTGGAATTCCTTCACAGGAAGAAAATGTCATAGTTTATACAAAGAAACTTGTAGTCTTAATTAAGGAAGGAAATGGAATATTTGACTATACAGAGTCATTGAGCTATGTTACTTTGTCCGTTCACTTCCCAGAAATATGTCTTTATCATTCTTATTTCCCAATTCAGTCACTTATAGGATGGATGAAAATTGCAGGAAGCGATATCTGTTGATGCTAAGTAAAGCCTCTCTGATTTACAACACACATTCAGGAGCAAAAAAGGATAAAAGCAACTCCCCTCACACCAATCCAATGACTGTTCACCTCACAAAAAAGTGAACACTGTCATAGTTGTCAGGAATGAGTTTTATTTCAAATTAATAGTTACTCAAAAACCCAAGATGCACTAGTGACTAGCAACTAAAATTGTTTCAACATGCAGCATAACCTTTAGCTTGCAAAAGGATGGTAAAAACCATCAGGTCTAAGACTGAGTAATCTTTTATTTATTTTACTGTTGCACAAAACCTAGTTGATTGACAAAAAAGTGTTTTAAAAAAATGGTATATTGTGTGAATCATACTCATTATTTTAATTTGCTTTTTTTTTCATTTCTTTATAACAAGACAATCAGAACAGTTTCACAAAGATTGTTTACCTGGAGTTAATTCAGAAAGGATTCAAACTGAAGAATCATGACTGGGGTACCAGTGTAATTAAAGTAACTTTTGAGAACCACAAAGGGAGAGGATTCCATTGCACAAATATCAAAAGAGTTTTATTGTTTCATCAGTGGTTTTGACCTTAATATAAACCTCAGATGATCAACTCACCAAAGCCTCTATTACCTACAGCCTGGTTTTAGTATGAAGCTGGTTTCCAGTAATGCAAAGTAAGTATGCAAATAAATTTCTTAAATTCTTACACTGAAATATTTGAGTTTTAGAAAAACTTGGAAGATTTCATGTTTATTCTCACATGACTGTGTTTGGATTCTTCTTAGAACACATATTCTGAATTTTTTTAAAAATTAGAAAAAGATCCAAAAACATTGAGACAGGTTAAATATTTGTATGTATGCCTCATGCAGCAAAAGAGAGCCAAGCAGTTCATCACAAAGATCATGCTGGGCCACCATAAAGGTTCACTTAGCTCCACACGAGTTTCTAGAATGCCAAAACCATACAAGTTAGGAAAGAGTTCAAGAGACAGGGCAAGAATACATAAACACTGCTTAACAATTTTCATTGTAAAATATTATTTGCAGTCTTTGAAGGACTTAATGGCTCTACTTCTTTGCAAAATCCAGTTCCCGAAGCTCCATATGCTGTTAGTAAAGCTGAGATATACCTAAACTTGAAAATTTGCTATTTCAGTTCCAAAATCGGTACCATTCAAGGAAAATGGAAAACTAGCATTGCACGGTAAATTCAGCTGTTGCCAGAAAGCACCAAGCAGTGCTGCCCTTACCAGAATTCCCAGGACGTCCACAGAAAGTGCTAGAGAGAAACCTATATTCATTACTCCCTCATTACTCTCTTACTATAGCAGCCTAAAGCTTATGTTACTAGCTTTTGTGTACTTTGGTGTTACAGATGTAGGTTCATAGGCTTCATACTATGAACATTCAGTACAGTTTAACAAGACACACTTAGTACTTATTTTTATATATGCTTATATATCCATAGGCTGATAAATCCGACATTTCCACCTAATGCTGAAGAACGTCTGCCTAGGCAATTGAGAAAAGAAAAAGGCAGTGTTCTCACAAGCAGTGTGCTTATGAACAGTACAGTATTTCATTTCTGTAACACTCAGTCTACAGAAATCACTGTGATTCAAGAGCAAGGCAGGCAGTACTTCTGTGCAAGCAATACAAAAGGAAGCTAACTTAGAGTCCCTATCTTTCTCCAGCATCTCTCTGCCATTCTTGTCCCTGACAATGCCTAAATTTTATCATTAATGCAACTTTAATTCTGCCTCTCCCTGCTTGTGTATTACGGAAGAATGTTTAATACCATGACTGCATGTTTTCAGTATGACAAGTCTTATCAGGTATGAGAAGGCACTGAAATACTATAGGCTGCTAATAGAGATTTGATACTACTACTTGGATTTTGAACAAATACCCGCAAACAAGAAAAGTCTGACTAAATATGTAAGAACAAAGGAAAAACATCAACGCATCTAATTTCACAGAATTCCCCCAAATTTGTCTGTTATTCAGAACACAGGAAATTACAAGATCTAGTGGACATAGGTAAGAAAAGTTCTAGACACAAGCTTAACAATTAAAGATAATTAATCTCATCATCACTGACAGATCACTCTTACTGGAAAATGACAATACATTTGTTTCAGTTAGCTGACACAGCACCTTGTGAAAATATAACTGGAAGCTTGCTAGAAAAGATAAAATAATTCTCTTCACAAAAGGGGATATGTGAGTTAATTATGCAAAAGCCCTTGAATGACTTTATGTGGCATCTACAGTCCTGACTTTGGTTCTTTAGAAACGTCTTTTAAAAACTGCACCCCGTAGGATGACTGCTGCTGCTGTTTTCTTAGGTTTTAAATTATTTATACTGGTTTTTGTCAACAACTGCACTGTTTCATGTTCTCACACTTGAGTCTGACCATTTCCACTGAGTAATGTTCAGTTCAGTCAGTGGGGATGCACCTTTGTCAGAAGTCCCTAACACTAGCTGCAGAATCCAGGCTCTGATCGTTCTCAGTAGAACAAAAGGTGGCATTTCAGATTTAGCAATCTTTTTATCCATCCAAAACCTTACCAAATACATCGTTATTTTAATTATATTTGGCTTTGCCATATAGAATTACTAATTGACTAAAAAGTAAATAAGAGCCCTGAGCTATTAGGTTTAAGTATTTTGCAGTAAGAAGTCTGCTATGTCCCAGAACTCCTACAACTGAAGAACAGAATGATTACAGAAACAGTACCTACATGTCAGAAGGGCTATACTCTGTAGGTGACCCCTTTAAACACTGATGTAGGGTGAAGGAAAATATTCTATCTAAAAACCTGATAACTATACCAAATTTATATATATGTGTGTATATTTATATATATCATCTATAAAAATGTATCCATCTACCAATCTGTAAAATGATATGCCTATTTTCACTGAAGATCTTCCAGTTCTACACAGAATCTGAAAGCACTGGTGTTGCACAGATGAATTTAAAAAACAAACAAGCAAACAAACAAAAACAATAAAAAAAAACCTTTTTTTTTTATGTTCCTAGATCTTTCTTTAGCAAGTTTTCAGCAGTTTCATACAGCTAAAATAAAAATATTGTATTTATATAAGCATGGGTCATTATCCTCCTCAACTATGTGTTAACTACTGTTTGAATACTACTATATTTTCCTATTTGCTTAAGGGGGAGAAGAAATTATCAAATCTCATGTTTTTCTTAACACAGAACATGAACATCAATACAATAGCTGCTTCTGTAGCCTACAATAACATGGTACTTAATAAGAAATGACTGCAGCATAACACAGGAGTTGCATACTTCACAGCAAAAATAACCCACATGAGAAGATCACAATGGGACATCCTAGCAGAGCTGCGGAATTGCTTTCACTTGGCCATTAGCATTAATAAACATTTCAAAGAATACTTAGGGATTTTTTTTCAACTACTTCTTTTTGTTCTTGTTTGTAATTCTTCAGTTTTGGCATGAGTTTAGCTGGTAGCTGCTACAGGATTTCTTAGGAGTTGTAAGGGCTTAAAAGTCAGACTATTTTCTCAGCTACTAGTTAAGACCTCAAAGTCAACTCAAATTTTGGACCCTTTTGGGTTTTCTTTTTCATTTTTTAATGATAAAGAATTTTAGAAATGAGATTTTACAACTCATAAAATTAAAAATGCAGCTTTCAATCCTCATCTTATATATTGTGGAATATAATTTGATATTCTTTGTGAAAGAGTAAATAAGGGAGGATGAGTCTTAATAAAGAAGTCAGATAAAACTATTACTAAAACCAGTTTCTATAAAGTCAGAGAATAATTATTCTGTAATGCACTTAGTATAAAGATAAATCTTATTAATAGCAAAAAAAAACCCAAAACAAAACAAAACCTCCTTTTCCTTCCAGGGATATATTGAGAAATTCAAGAGGAATATACACATAAAGAATTGAGCACACAATGAATAATCACAGTCTATTGATCATCATATTTTACTAATCTCATATGGGATTACAACAATATAGATACTTTCTTCTATATGCACAAATGGCTCAAATTTATATGTCGCTAATCATGGAGAAGATGCAGTCAATGGCTCTGAAACGTATTCAATTATTAATTGCAAAGTAATACAACACACAGATACTATTATTTACCAATCAAAAGGTAAAAAAATGGTAGTAACAACCTCATGCATTCTCCATCAACACTCTCCAAAAAACAACTCTGACATTAGGCATTCTGAACTTCATGAAAACAGAAAACTTCACATATTTTAAAAAAGAGGTGCTTAAATCTAAGTCCTAAACCCTGTATTTGTTAGTGTGTTATTGTCCAGCTTGAAAGATGCTTAGTGTTCAATTGCTTACATGAAAGGCAAAGCAATCTCTAGCTGTGATGAGAACACTTTGTAAAAGAAAGAACTTGACAAAAGAGGTGGCTAACACAAAGTCTTTCCATCAACTTCAAGAGGATTTGGAATTAGGCACCACCAGAACAAGTGACTTCTCCACTAACTTCATATTTTCCTGATTTAAAAACAGCTGTCATAACTTACAAATTGATTGCTCAGTATGCTAATATTGTTAATGACTGCATTTTGGAACCTGGGACATGCATCAGCTAGCTTTCCTTGGTTTTACCATATGCTTTATTTATTATCCATCTATTTTCAGAACAATGTACGTGCAAGCCAAAGACATTTTACATCATTGTTCTATCTCTGGAAAGAAGGGGGGGAGGAATGGAGAGAGGAAGGGATGAGAGAGAGGGAAGCAAAATCTTCCTTACAGCTAAAACAAATAAACTAGCAACAGCAAATAATTCTGTTTTCCTATCATTCACTCTCTGGCCTACTCACAGACAGAAATTACACATACTTAAAATTAAAGCAGACACTCTTATTTAAGCAATGCTGCATTGGATTTGGCTCTAAATCAACTTAAGCTAAAAATCAGCAGGGTCTATCAAACTAAGCGTGTCCACAAAAACTATAGGTTAACCTGATTTACTTACACTGCTTGTAAAACCACACATGTAAGTTACTGGTACAACTCTGTAGACCATGTCCTTTACCCACAGAGCCTGAGAAAGAATACATGCCATATAAATGAGCCCTAGCCACAGATCTAAAAAGTACACTAAATTTAGTAAAAAAATGAGCTCAGATCTTGAAATGCTGATTTGCTTCAACAAATTAAAGACAGCTATTACTAGAGACAGACATTGAAGGCAGATATAAAAAACACAGGAGTTACACATTCATTCCTTCCTTCCTTAACTAACAATAAGCTCCATTGCCCACAAGGAGTAAAAAGCACCTAAAACAACACAAGGAGTTCACCTTAATGATCATAATTGTGCATTGACTTCTTACTAAGGACTATGCAGAACTTTAAGAATTCATTTTGACTTAAAAATTGTATGTTTCAAAGACCGCAACTGTTTGCCACTTCACCACAATCCAGTCAAGGTCACTAATCTGCAATGTACCAGGCATAAGAGGGTTCCCCATAAACACAACTGCACAGGAGCTCTAGAAAAACAGTCCAACCTACAGAGTGTCCACAATACATAAGCAATCTCTCTTTCATGGCTTTGTGTGTATGAGAGGCTTATGTTATTGTGCCTGAGTTACTGCTGCCTCCAGTGCGAGCGTTGATTAGTGATGGAAGGAGAACTGCAATTACATGTATGTATGGCAAGAAAGTGCTCTTTTGTACATAAAAACAAACAAAAGGAGTACATGTGATAGTTTCTTATGATAGTTTCAAAACAGCAAACAAAGATGTGATGAGAACAGGCAGACAATTGTAACTGGTGGATATAAGAACAGCCCAGGCAATACAGCTACTGGCAATATTGCATGTAACAGGCTAAAGCAGCTTATCGGCAAAACAAGGACTTGCATACTACAAAACAATTTGCTGCTGTCGAAATTCTGTGATAGCAGCCTTCATGGTATCTCCAGAAAATCAGTTTACACTAGGACCCATTGGGAAAACATATTTTCTTTAATGCTGCCAAAAACAAAGTCTGAATAAAAGTTTCTATGATGTCTTGATTCTTAAATTTTAAAAAAAAAAGTCAACTTGACTTAACAGAACATGTTAAATATCAGCAAAGGGCTAATTATACCATACTAACTTCCTTTTGTCTTGTATAAAAGGACATTTTCTTACTTTGCCTGGCTGAGTATAATAGCCTATGAATCATGAGATCAAAGCAGCAAACTGTATGTTTTCTGAAGTAAGAGTTTCCTTCACCAAGTTTTACACTTACTACAGCTAAAAGAGCTGTGTGAAGGGATCAGCACTAAACCCAAAGGACAGGCTGTGCACAGCAAGAAAGAGAGCAACTCCCTCGTGCTTTTTGCAGGTCACTACCAAGGACCATGTTAGCAGATCCACACCAGACCCTTAACAGGCAGCTCTGCTGCTACCAGTAATTAGCTTGGACAGCTCTGGCTCCAGGAGTAGCAGCAAGGCTACACCATAATGAGCTCAGCTGGGATTAGCAGGACAGGGCAGGGAACCAAGAGAGCTGAGGCATTCTGCATTGCGTATGTATCACAGAGATCAAACAAGGATGGCTGGCTAGGTTATCCCCTCACCACCTCATTCCAAAAATGAAGCACGGCAGTGTGTAAAATACAGGCTAATGAAGAGCGACACCTCCAACAGATGAGAGCCACATTAATTAACACAATCCCTAGATCATGGAATACAGTTTCTGTTAGTGCTAGCAAACTTGTAACTTGTCACTGATTTAAGAGGAGGAAAAAAAAAAAAAAAAAAAAAGATAATATGTTTTCCTTTTCTGCTTTTGGTAGAACACGGTTAGTTATCTTGGAATTTTGCAAGGAATTCTTCTTACGTGGCCTGCAAAGTACTACCTTCAGAAAAAACAGCAGAACATTTCATACGTAAACAATATTTAAGAAACAAACTCACTTTTCAATCAATAGTTTTTTATGCTCCCTTTTGAAAAAAGCCAGTTCATTCCACACAGCATCGGAATATTCTTGACAAAGCTGAGTGGAGTCTGCACGCTGGTATCTGCTTTTACTACTTTCAATCCTGTTTATGAGTAAAAAGAGGTTATTTGTTTTCAAATATCTACATGTTTTAAGACCACAATAATAAAAGCATCCTGGCTTTCAGAAAATACAAACCTTAAACTGCAGCATCAACTGAATATAAATCTTACATGACCTATACGTTCTGTGAGGGATGACACCTTAAATGTGGTATTATAAAAAAGTTCAGTTACATAGTTTCAGACAGAAATAGTACTAGTATGGCACTGTGGTTCTCAACTGAAATGTGGCAGAGCAGTGCCAGTTGCATTCATTCTGTCAACATTCTTTACAATACTGGTATGAGAAAGCAGCAGGTGAAACCATCACACAATCTCTTACTAAAAAATGTGAGAGTCACCAGCTCCCCAATGCTCCAGCAAACCCGTCTCAAAGTTGCACTAATGCCTAGTCTAAATCAAACTGTTGAACTACCATCTAATGAAATAATAAGCTAGCTATGGATAAGATAATGCATTAGGAAAAAGCACACTGAATTTAGATGCGCAGAAAAAGAAAATGAATATATTTCACAGTTTTTCTGTCATTACAATATTTTTATGTATTTTAATAATGCAACAGATAAAATGGTATTAAATCCATCCTTTATAAAACAAATTTAAAGCTGCAATTTAAATTTTATTGGGCATAGAAATAAACTCTCAGAGAATGTGGTAACCTCGTAAGGCCCCCATCATCTTTGCAGTCACGTACGTCAGTGGAAGTTGCATGTACACTGACAGGTGGATTAGGTCCCATCAGCTGCCTTCTCGGTAACAGATTCTAATCTATCAAGAATCAGAAAGAACAGTGTCCTTCCATCACTTACAGAGGATCCGAAGCACCACATAAGTACCTGATACTGAGTTCTTAATGTACAATTTACATTGGACCAGCGATATAAAGCTTTTTGAGATAGCAAAATAAGAGTGTACCGTATAACCATTTACAGACTGTTGTATTTATGTCTCAGCTACTCCCCTTTATTTAAGCTTATTAAAAAGGAAAAACAAAACCCTTTTAGTATGATGGTCTCATACAATTCTGTTTTGATGACAAAAATGATCAAAACCCTGTAATTTTCATCTCATCTTAATTACAGATTAAAAAAATCAGATGAATGAATAAAGGTTTTAGTATTACACTTTCCCAAGATCTGCTCTTCCCAAATACGTTCCTGTCTGGACGCAAACTGCTCTCATTTATTTTATACAGAAACAGAAGTCGCTTTTATCTGTCTTTCCCTTTGCATTTCTTCCTTTTTTTTTTGAACTATCACAACCAGAACACTCAGTGCTTCACTGTATATCAAGTTTGATTTTACTGTCTCTCTCTAGGTTGAATTTTTGTAACTTTTCAGCCTTGGCCTCTCTGTGGACCATGAATGCCTACTTAGCTTAGGCACAGAATTAAATAATTTCATTTTCTAAAGTAACTATAATCCAGTGGGTTTCAGTTGTTTCCAGCTCGCACTGAATTTAAAATAGTGAGCTTAAAGATAAAATCATCCATGTTTTTCCTAAACAAATAAAAACTTTTCATTCTAATTTAAACAAATCCATTTGTTATTTATGCTTTGATATTTTAAAAAATCTTCCTTTGCTACTAACGCATATAGCAGATTTGTACCTTGCCATTATTTCCACCCACACTTTTATTTTCTTTTTAAAAGACAAAACATTGTTAAAGAAATACTATAACATTACAAAGCAATGCAAAGCTACTCAGACAGGCCAAAGAATTACTTATATATGAGGGTCAGTTCATCATTCACAGTAGGACCCTTTATGTCACCCTGGACTCTGTGAACAGCGACCAGTTTTGTAGCAATTTCTCTTTTTGGTTAGAGAGAGTTAAAAGGTTTGTGCTCGAAGTACAAAACCAATTATTTTTAATAAAACAGATATGTGTTTACTAAACCGTACATGCACACCGAAGTCCTAGGAAAGCCACTAGGACAACAGGACCTGCTCAAACTACTTTCTTGAAACAAGGCCTGAAAAACAGTACCCTACTAGCGTCTGATAACTGCAGTGATAAGAAAAGTCTTTATATCTGCAAACATGTCTGTTTACAAAAAACTGTAACTTTGCTACGGACTTCAAAAGAAAGAAATTCTGCATAGATTTTTCACTATTCTGTATAGAATTTAAGGGAAAATAACATATAGAATATTAGCTATTTAAATTTTGATGTGGTAGTCTTTCTTCTTTCCATTAATAAAAATATATTACTGCAATATTCTTGAGAATTATCAGAAATAATTTATTTTATAATCATTTAATAGATGATAACACCCTGCTTTTCATGCACATACTCTTTTTTTCCACATTAAGGAGATTTTAGGATCAGCTTCAGTGACTCTTTGAATCATTAAATGTCAGAGAGGCTATTGTTTAATTAATAAAATTAATGTTTAAAACTATTTAAAACACAAGGAGTAATTGTTCTATTATAGAAAATTAAAAAATATGCAGTCAACAAATTAATCGACTGGGGAATTAGACAACCATAAACAAGCAGCCCTAGCAGACCACTGTCCAGTACTCAGGCTCAAAATGAGATCCTAAATAAAATAAGCCAAGGTGTCAGCTCAATACATTCTACTCTTGGCTTCAACTGTAATTTTTCTCCTACAGGGCTATGTCATGTATTCTGCTTTAACAAAGGATGAAGTCTTGATCACCACATAGTAGCTTCTTCCTTCAAATCAGATTCTCTTTTGAATACCTATATAATACTTCTGTTCAGATTTCTTTTGTAAGGGAAATGTTTTTAATGAGCTATGTAACTTACCTGCTCTCACCCTCTTCCCACTGCTTTAATTGCTCTTTTAGTGCTCTGTAGTTGGTCTGTAACATCTGTAGCCTCTCTTTGCGTTTTTCATGGGCTGCTCTTAGCTCATCAGTTTCTTGAGTCTGTACAGCAACAGAGAAGCAAAATTAGAGTTAGGCAAAATGTAAGACACCTTCACACAGATCACGTTAAACAGAAGTTCGGTTTAAGTAACTATTAAGAGCCTCAGAAATCTAAATAGAAATATCAGGAATTGCAATCCCCAAGGTCAAATTTCTCTTATTGCTATTTTGGCAAATTTTGCTAATTTGGCAAAACATACTTACATATGTTTTTCATGCTGCTGAAAAGTTTTTAAAAATTTACTACACAAATGTCAGTTTTCATCTTGTGAATGCATTGGCCTAGTATACCTAAAAATACATAGACTGAAAAAGGATTGCTGGCACAGTCTTTTCCTCTGAACTACTTTTTGCGGTTGGTTTTTTTTCCCCATGGAAAACTAATCTACATATTTTTGAAGGAAACACTGGTCACATTGAGGTCCATATTGAAAAGCCTAAATTTAAAGGCTTCAGGGTTTCCTCATATATTAACTTATTTCTGTAAACATATACAAACCTGCAAAACCCAGGCATGGTCCTCTAGTTATCTAACAAATAAGAAATAAAAACAAATTTTGCAATAGCTTTTATATAATCAAAACAATATAAAAATACATACTCTTTTTTTACATAATTAAAAGTAAAATATACCTTGGTTTCTGTTATGGGATAACGTCATACAAGTTTAAAAAAAGACTTTCCTAAGTGACAATACTGTACTCTGAACAAAACGAGCATTAAGAAGAGGACATTCCATAGTATAAAGTAAGTCAAATTCTGCAATACAGCAGTAAAGAATTCAACAGACATTACCCTGTAGTAAAATTTTCCTTCAACGCTTAATTTCCAGTTCAACGGGAGCTCTGTCTGCAGAGCAAGTACAGAACACGTTCCTCAACCTCTAAGTAAATCATAATACTTTATGTGCACACATTTACTGCTTATATGCAAGGAGGCCCTTTCAGTATTAGTCAATAAATAAGATACACCAATAGTCAGAACTGTAAGCAATAAAAATTAAACCCCATATAAAACCATGGCAAAGGTTTCTACAGTAGTGCTAACTACAAAGTACCTAGACTAAGCTTGGCTTCTAAGATGTAGCCCAGCTTTCATGATGTATACACAAAGCTGAAAGATACTAGTTAAGATTTCAGATACTACTATATATAAAATTCCAGAAGTTTTCCAGATGTGACTCAGGCAAAACACCAAGTAGATTTAGGAACAGACGCAAGTACTAAAGTGAACTTACCATTAAATATTTTTCCAAAGTAGTGGGGTTTTTTTTTCTGAAACAACCTCTAAACCAGATACATTTATCAATTTGGAATTGCTTAAAAACTACTTTTGACTCTTCTAAGTACTTCATATAAACACAATTATATTAAAAACAATCACACAAATAGCAAGATAAATTTATTACAAAGTACATTGAGATTATTACCAAGCTTTGCTTGACACTACAACAGGAAATTTTTATAAAAATCCAATTATAGATGCTGTGTTTTCTAGAGAAGTTAACAAAATCATTATTCTGAATTTGTTTGATGTTGCTAGAGAAAACTGATAAAGTCTGGCAAAGTACTGGGAAAATAACATTTTCAGCATAAATCCTCAGAAGTTTATTAGTGACAATGCCCTTTCAGAAATGCAGCCAAGTGTAGAATTTGGCCTTTCCTATTCATGAATCTACATTTTTCATTATTGCTTACCCGTTCCATTATCCATTCCGTTACAGTTATTCCCTTCCCTTAGCACTTGCTCTGCTCTCACAGAAACAGAAATGAGACAATTAACTGTCCTAATCACTCTCTTTATTGAATTAAGTACTTCAGAACTTTAAATTTCCACTGTAATTTACATAATCTCAGTTAGTTCCATCTCTCTCAGATTGAATTATGTTATATTTTTTAATAATTAAACTGTATTCTATACAGCTTTCTATACATTGACAGAAATGGCAATGGGACAGAACAACCGTCTGTAGCAGTGTTGGATCTCCAGGTTATTCTCCAGCTCTCCACTGCCATTCTATAGTACTTGCATGAAATAATGAAAGACAAAAAGACAAAGTCCAATCTGCAGGAAGAAGAATCCAACTGACTACGAAAAAAAAAAAGTCATTTTGCTATTTGCAGGCAGCTCACACAAGCTGAAAAATTCTGATCACTACTACAAATTTTTGTTGAAATTGACCTGTAACAACTTCTGTTACAGCAAAAATTGAACCAAAACAAAATTTTAAAAATACACGTATTCAATTAATGGACCAATCTTAGATTGAAGTGAGGAACCTGACTATTACAAAAGCATTTTTTTCCACAAGTAGTTACGTTGAAAAGCCACAATATTAATATATTTTCAGCATCTGAACACCATACATGGAACAGGACTATATATGAAATCTAAACTTAGTACAACAGTGTGCCCTCACTCCCATAAACAAGTATTAAGGGGGCCCTAAAGACTGATGTACATACTGTAGTTCTAATTCTAGTTCTAATTTTAGAACTTTAAGCAAAAAGTATGAGAAAACTCAAAGCAAAGATCTCCTATTGCTTTAAAAACCTTTCCAGTTAAAGCTAGCAAGATCTCCTCTAGGCTATGTCAGGGATCACAGTTCTAGAAACACAACAGGGGAGTAGAGAACATATTCTTAGTTCATATCAAATATCTAACTCTTGGCAATCAAACTCTTACCCACTTCTTAAAGACCAACAGTAGATTAATGTACTTATGCTTTGGACCACTCTTAAGTACCAGCCTGATAACTTGTTATTCAAAACCCTTTAAGTACTCTTATTTATTTGACATATTCTTCCCTAAATAAGGGTGCCATCAGGTGTGCTCTGCTACTTTTTAGTATGTCCCGTCATGTAGAACTTAAGCCAATTCTGTACTAAAACTATGGACACTCTGAATTTACACGATTACTATATTTATATTAGCAATAAAGACAGTAAGAGCCGATTTTCTTTGGCCAGAAATGAGTCAGCTGAAGAGAAAGGGAAAAGTCCTGTAAATGGGACCTTGCCCTTTTCTGTTCCTTTGTAATACCAACTGTGGCATCAAATATTCCTGCTCCTGAAAACCCCACAAATAAAGCTGTTAATATTTTTTTTAATTGTTAGCATTTTGCAGAAGGACTGATGATGTCACAATTTCATCTTCAGGATACATATCATCAGTATGTTTACTGATAGAGCAAGCCATTTTCTGAGTAAGTGTATTTCAAGCAATCACATAGTCAACACTTTGCTTGAGGAAGCACTAATGCAAGTGTCAGTTTCAAAAACGTTGATCCCATGCATTATTCTTTGTTGGAAGTAATGCCTGAGAGGAGGCTAATACCAAGAAATCACACAATACCAACACAACTATTCTGATGTTACTGTTATGACAGCTGAGTTCACTGTCACGCTGGCAAAAGCCTAATTGAATACTAAATTTAGTGCCACAGCAGTGTTTAATATGTTGACCTGGGCCTCTACAGCTTCTTTTCCATCAATTAAAGCATGCTGCAAAAGAAGCCAAGTAGATTTCCTAGAGAAATGTTCAGAGGTCATATATTCAGTTTCAAGGTATGATATAAAACTTGGCCCTTAAAGACCTCATGGATTAACAGCTGTGATAAATATAGATCCCACACTTGCAACATTATGAAGCTGCACAGGTTCCTAAATTATGCTTTTAACACGAAATAGAAGAAATGACAAATGTGGTATGGCAAATGGTAAAAATTATGTTATGAGGTCATGCAGAGAGAATAACAACCCTTTCTCTTCTTTATTTTTGTAGAAAATCAGAGTGCTTTTCTTCGCTCCTCTTTCTAGAAGAAAACACAAAGAAATGTGGAACTCTGTCATTAAAGACAACAACCATAAGACACTGATGTGTGAGCTTTGCTGCCATGGGCAGAGCAGCTGTAGACTACAGAATCTGCAGGAACCTGTAGCATCAGTGTCTGGCACGCCAACTAAAAATTAACAAACAGGAGGCCTGCCAAAGGCCAGTTCACAGGCGGAGCTGGTAGGACATGTCTTACATTTCTCAACAGAGAGAAAATACAAAATTGATCTTCTGACTCCCAGGAACAAGGAGCAGGACAGCCTGTAAGACTGAATTTGAAGTCTTAATCATCTTATCTATTCACATACTCTACATGTATTAAGAGACTATATTAAACTCTTTCAAGTACACAAGGCAATGAACTTTTGCATTTGTGCTAAAATATAATTCCCACTCACATTTTTTTCTTAAATTTACTTATTGCATATGAGTATCGTCTTGTATGAGACAGGAGCTCAGGACTATGGTTTGTAAGGCTCCCTAAATTTTGTCACTTACGTGCTTTGAGCTTCATATACTGAAAATATCTTTCAAATTCCATAACTCCGAACAAACAGAAGCAACAAAAAAAAA
>WHYT01017610.1:616334-629441 GCA_009806455.1 Tetrax tetrax
ATTCAGAGGTGTAACTTGAACCCAATAGGTGATTCCAAAGCTACTATTTTTGGAGTAAAAACAAAATCAACAAAAAAAAAAACCCAAGAAAAATCTATAAAATTGTAGCAAAGTGGAAAATTGTAATAGATGCTCAATTAAGCTTTTCTACCAAGGGGCATGGGAGGGTGGTGTGTGTTGGGTGTTTTTTTACAGCATTTGTTAGAACAACTTCTGAGTCATAACTTCTAAGAGTACAAAAGGTAAACTTGTTCCAAGTAATTGACTTCAGCATTTTAAAATACATTTTAAAATACTGGCTTCACTGTACAAAAAAAAAAAAAAAAAATTCTACTTTCTGCTTCACTTTATTTCTATATGAATACATTAATTTCTTAGAATACATATTCTCAGACACATTTGATGACAGCTTGAATTAGGCTTCTGTAGGACTGCACGAGTATCAACACAAGATTCCTAGCAGCAAAGGAAAAAGGCAAACTAATGGAGAGTGCTCTCTTATGCTAATACACTTACAGTCCATAACGGAATGTGCATTTTGCATTTTTAAAATGTCTGTTTATTTTGGTATATCTTTATCTATGCAAGCTTATAGCTAGAGGGTTTTTTATTTTTATTTTTTTAATGTTCACCTTTAGCTGTAGTGTCTTCTCTAAGTTTTCAATCTTCCTTTCAGCTATTTTAAGCTTCCTTAGCTCCTCTGACTCTCTAAAAGAGCTCTTTGGGGACAGAGACCTTGAACGTTTCACAGGTGGTTCCTGGAGAATAAAACAAGGACATGGTTGAACTAGTTGGAACACCGGATTATGAAAGACATGCAGAATTAAAGAAGAAGTAATTTTGAATACTAATAATGAATTATAAAAAAAAAAAAAAAAATCTGCATGGAATACCAGAGAAATAACAAGCAGAATTACCACAGCGCTACCACTAAAGGTTTCTCTGTGACTCGTTAATGAGAATATTCATTTACATTTACATTGTTTCTTTCAGAATAATGATGTCCCATTAGGGAAGACTAAAGGGTTATAGACTCAGAAATGCAAGAAACCTCATTACAAAGGAGGGGATAGAGGCTGGTCTAATTGCTCTATAAGGGTCCAAGGTTACACTTGATAGGACAACCAGAAACAAGAGGGAAAGGATTTTTTTCCCTTTGAAATAGTTTAACACACTGTGAAGTTGAAGGAACAATATGCTTGAGGAATATAAATACAACAGACAGTAGACCTTATACCATAATGACCATATGGTCATTAACTATAATGTGACTAACTAGAGACAAGAATATGTGTTTATATTATGTACAGCTTCATATAGCAATCTGGAGAAAGAATATGCAAAAGTAACACTTAAACTGGGCAGCTTTCCTGTTCATTCTATGTCATACGTCCTTATGGCAAAGAAAGAAAGACCTCATCAAATTAGACTTTCTGATTTTCTGAATAACTTTGGTTAAGGACAGAGAAATACTAACACACACTTAATACTGATAAGGTAAAATGATATTACAGAAATACATAAAGTCAAACAAAAACTTAAGATTAATTGTGATTATTGTTGTTGTATGCTGTCATTTTCACTATAAAATAACTGATCTACAACAAAAAGATTTCAGAGTAAAGCCTTCTTGAATACTATATGTTTCAATATTTTCAGTATTGCATTAAATAAATCTAATCTTAAAGAGATTTCCAATTAGCAAACTGGCATTTTATTCTTTGACCATGACTTCCCAGTAGTAAAAGTTTAAAAGACACTGTATGCCAGACTTTCACTTTAAATTATATGGGTTTCCAAAAAAGACAGAGAGAAAAAAAAAGACATATCAGAAAACAATAATATCCCAAATTTAAGAATTTAGATATTGCCAAGGTGATTTTGTCATTTGGCTTTGGGTTTCTTTTGCTGCTGAAATGTGCCTAATGAGATGGAAAAAAAAAAAAAAAAACTAAACCCTAACATCTGGAAATAATTTTACATTTAAAATCTGAATGTCAAATGGACATATTTTGTATATTCCTGTCAGTTCCTTTATATAACAGAAGAAACTAGAAGAAAGTTTTAATGAACATTTAAAATAATACTTCCAAATTTATGGTTTTATATTGTCAGTATATCCCTTCCCTCAAGGGAAGGGAAGGGAAGTAACATAGTACTAAAAGTAGATCTCTTTGAAATAGTAACATTACTAATTTACATTTTTTGTCTAATAATTCTGACAGATATATTCAAAAGTTTACTTCAGTTAATAGATGCTGATATTAATCAGTAAAGATTTTAACATTGCAAAAAACCAAACTGATCCCTTTCAGGTATCTGAAGCAGAACGTGCCAAGACCAACATACCAAAAAATCTACTCATCTTCAAAGCCCCAGATTTCTTGAATAAAACCAAGATCTTAAATAAAATTCCTGTTTTCCATATTTCCTAATTATTGCATGCCCATACTAACTAAAAATCGAGAATGCATTATTTTTCAAGAAACTTTTCCTAGTTAAACTTTATGTGTATACAGAAGGCATGGAAAACACGTAATTTCTCTGAAATCAGGAATAAAAGGTCAAAGCACTGCACTTGTTGCCAAAGAGAAAAACAACAAAGGAGAAATGGACTGCTAGGAACAACTAGGTAGAGACTCTACAGAAGAATGGAGAAAAGAGAAAAAAATACAGAAAAATGTAAAATTTGTAGTCCTGCTGCTTTAATCAAAGGTGATCAGAATCAACGTGTACACAACACTTTTTCTTTTCAGATATGGATGTATATATACACACACACACTTTATATATAGCTACCTGGGATTACATTGTGCTAAGGTATGGAAAAAAAAACCAGAAAAATTCTAACTATTCATGGAAATAATTTCCTGTGAGAACCGGTGAGATTGGTGATGTGCAGTAAGAACTATCCTACTGTTTGAATATGTTTTTACTTGTTGAGTGATCAGACTAGGGGTCTGTGGAGAGAAGGAGCTGAGTTCGGGCTTTGCAGCTGCACATAGGTAGTTCAAAGGCAATCTTTGCTAAGAAGGCAAACAGTTTAATTCTCCTACCAAGACAGAAGAGACTGTGTAGTAAAATATACTGTAATTTGATTGTCTGGGGCTGCTGCAAAACTCAATTTGGAAGATAGCATCTGTAATACTCTTCTCAAAACTGCAAACTTTCCTGCTGCTGCTGCCAAGTTTAAATATTTAATTTGTAATTCAGTCTTCAAATTCTACAGTAAATTTAGACATACTTGTATTAAATAGATACACAAATTGCAATATTTTAAACATTTCCTAAATAGGTAGGAGTAAGAAAAAGTCCATGTTTATGAGCAAAGAATGTTAATCGAAGTCAGTAAAGGGCAACAACAGATTTTTCATCAAATGATCCTAAAAAAATGTTCACAAAAGACTAAGCCAAATAGCAGTAAACCAGAAATAAACAGGCTTTGTAATATTAATAGATATGAAACTTTGTGACAGAAGATTTAATGTAAAGAAATAGCAGGCAAGTGGATGTCACACATATTAACTGTTAATGAGGTACAGGAATTAGAAAAAGAAAATATGCCTCTTTCTAAATAGCATTCTGCACAATGAAAGACACCTTGGGACAAAGCTGGAAACAGTCATGTTCTTGAATTCAATGGGTTTTGTGTTGGATGGAGTCTCAAAACAAGTCAAAAAATAAACAAACAAGGGACTCCAAAACTGAAATGTCGTTGAGAACTTTTTTGCACACACAGATCAGATCAATGTCTGCCAGGATACTGTACTGAAAACAGTGGACACAAATCTTAATTTTTTCCGTCAGCTGAAGAAACAGAAACATTGTGGAAGCTGAATCAGAGACTGACAAGATATAGGTGGGGTTTTCTGGAGAGGAAAAATGGCAAATTCTTGATTCACTGTTTCAACAGGAACTTTATCAGTACTGCAAGTTAACTCATGCCTTTTAATATCTTGATATTATAGACTTAGAACAATGCTATAGAATGTACATCAATAAAAGGCAATTATAACTCCCATGAAACATAAAACGGGAAAGTACAGCTATAAAAAACTGAAGAGAACTGTTACTGAATCAGCCAGCAGACATACGGATTGTAGTTTAATTAACTGAAATCATGCATAGTTCACAAAGTTACAAAGTTTAAGCTCCAAAACCAGCTCTAGGAAGATGAAGCAACTGATTCTTAAAGTCTTCATACAAAACAGCACTCAGCTGTACCACTTTCCACAAAGACTGGACCACAAGGGTAACAGCTGCCTCTAAGTACACACTTAACAGTATAAAGAACAATGACACCACACCTGTGTATTTAACAAAGCTTTTAACCACTGCATCACCTGTGTCACAAAGTAAGTTGTTTCTATTACTCTATATGACTGCAGGTAAGGGATTTGAATTTCTGCAATTCACAAAAAACAACACTACCCTACAGATGTAAACGTATCATTGCATTCTGCAGAACCAAGCATAGGTGGAAGCATATAGTCATGTGGCCACACACCCTAATTTATCACACTAGTGGCAAGTTTCTGTTTTGTCCGAGGCCCTTCTTTGTAACACTTTTCCAATTATTTCTTCTTTCAAAATCTTCGGCTTTTTACAGCAGAAAGCAATCAAAGCAGTGTCGTTCTGGTCAGAAGTGATTCCATGCTTGTTTGTTCTTTGTACTCTGGGAACGCACAGAAGGGGGGATGAAGGCTTAACATGACAGAGTCTTTGTGAAGCCAAAAGGATCACCATTGTATATCCAACATATTCTTCCTGTCAAATTATGCACCAATAACTTACGTCATTAATACTTTTGTCATAAAAGACTGAACAACAAGGTAACAGGAAGATATTTCACTGCAAAGTAAAATCAGTAAAGACAGCAGTACTACCTTTTCTATCTTATATGTATATTTTGTGATCATAAAGCCAGAATATTTCTAAAATTTTCCTTACTATCTTGCCTAAACACCAAGGATTTGTAGCCTGTTCATTTAGTTCCCAAAAGTTTTAATACAGGCTGCATGCACATGTGAAGAAGTGCACATATCAAACAACCCTGAGTATTGAAAGACCATGACTACATATCCAAAGAGGAAAAGATTCTTTAGAATAGGACTTAAAAGTTTGTATTTAGTTTTACTCAAGGGAGACAATTGCTTTATTCTTGACACAATGATCAGTTCATAACAAACACAATAGTCCCATTTACATTATTTTGAGGAAACAAGAAATGACACTAAGGTGGGTTAACTTTGGCAAAGGGTCAAACACTCGAGCAACTGCTCACTCTCCTTCCTCACTAGGACAGGATGAAAAAACTCATAAGCTGAGACTAAGAAATGGAGATTGCTTAGCATTCACTGTCATGAGCAGACTTGACTTGGGGAAGATGCATTTAAGTTACTGCCACTTAAAACAGATTGAGAAAGAATAAGCCATACATATGAGATACCAAATGTGAGAAAACCAGGAGATTTCTAAGGAAACAGAACATGACGGTTCACCCTTGTAGACTATTTATACCACACAGAAGCACGTTCCTATTTGCTTCCTTGCTACAGAAATATCTTCCAAGTTTTCCAGATTCTATACAAGTACAATAAAAAAAAAATTAGATGAGGAAAAGGCTGAACACACTGGAAAACATCATGACTTTGGCTAATTGAATAAATCAATTTAAGCTGTAGAATTATTCACAGATCTATTTCATTAGGTATAGTTTATAACTGTTACTGTTACTTTGTGCCTAAATTTAACAGTAACTCATCATGAAAGAGGCAGTCTAGCATTATCCAAAGTAATAAAAAGTCAAAAGTACAAACTTCAAAAGGACATTGTTGTTACTCTTCATAGAAAAAAAATATTAGATCATAGTTCAAAAATCAATAATTTTTTAAATTTTTTTTTTATTTATAAAATCATAATAATAAACACTTCTATTTCTCTCATCTGCTTTCCAGAGAAAGATGGTCATTCTGATAAATATCACAATATACACGATAAATATTCATTTTAACAAATCTACAAAGATTTTATCCTTCAAATATTTCATTTAATTAAGAATCCCTTATTCAGTATTTAATATGGTAAAATCTTATACTCCCAACAGCTATTTTAACAAGTCTTTGGCAGATAACACAAGAACCATGCAAACAAGCTTCCAGAATTATAAGTAGCATTGACAGATATTAAAATTATTATCTGGACCCTTGAGCAATAATGTTTGGCTTTATCAACCTAACTTAGACATAAATACACAAGACAATAAAACTATCCTATCTCATGCTTTCTGCCAGTCCTTATACTCTTGCTTTCCAGAGTATCTGAAGTGTACAAATTATGCTCTGCTAGGTAAAGATTTTTTTCAATTTTTCCTGTAAAAGCTTGTTTTCAGATTTCTGCATTGTAATAAGACACTCTAGATCACTTAAAGAAGGCTGTTGTAATACCTACAAAATTATAGTACAGGTATATTTCATTAGGAATAAAAAAATCAAAAGCATAACAAAACATTTAGATGAAACTGCCTAGAAACATCACATTACAAATATTACAGGTACCTGTGAGAGCTGTAAAAAATTCTGCTTTTGTAAGTGACTCATGAATCCATAATCAAAAGCAGATCTTAAAGTGCTAACTGGACTTTTTCATATCACCACCATCATATTTTCCAAATCCATTATATTTATAGTATATAGTATTTATAGTCTTAACAATAGTTGGTTTATATATGTTTCTTCTGCAGCAACTTATTCTACTATGGTATTTTGTATCTCATATGTTACCAAAATTTCCTGAGAAAATATTTTACCTCCTAGACTTGTTTCTGGTGCAATTTCAAGTTGGTAAGTATAAGTGGCCTGGCCTATCAAATATGGGGGGGAGGGGGGAGAAGTTAACTGCACATCCTCTTAATAAAGATAAGCTTCGTTAAAAACTGCCTCAGAAAAGCACCTCTTTAATGTAAATCTACAACATGGACCCACTATGTCCATAAACTCAGACAGCACAGATGTTGTGGTCAAACTGAAGACTTACAGAAAAAACAGATGGTAATTCTATGTCACAGTGTTACTCAAGGCAGATACGTCTTTTCACAAAGCCACTGAATTCCAGGACCCTTCCCAGCTATCAATCCATTCCCAGCGATTCCCTGGCATAATACAAGCCTGCTCACCTTGGCCCTGTTACAAAACCAGTTCAGACCACATTTTCATTGGTACCGGTTATCTTTAAGTCATATCCCCAACATCCAATAGCGGACTCATGTGTGTACACTTGACCAAGAATGGTCAAGTTACCATGGCTTGGTAAATTACTCCTTGTCAGCTGATTTTCTTTAACCACCTACGATCACACCCCACTGTGTCACAATCACAAGGTAAAATATTGTTAGCTTAGCATAAGCAACAGCAATATGCCTGTTGTGATAGTCTATGGCAATCATAAAGTGCAATGCTTGAGCTCAAACCTCCTCCACAATGCTTTAAGGCTGAGGACAGACATTCACCCCGCAACAGCTGTGCTAGGAAAAGATAATATAATTCCTAGATGGCCATGGCATTCAGGCAGCTGGAGGTTAGCCCCCTAACACTACTGCTGAAGTAAGGGATGGCACAAACACCCTTCCTAATCGATCGCTTAAATAAAAGAGCAGGCTAGTATAAAAAGTCGATGCAAGTGGCTTCAGCTAACCTCATATTGCAGTGATTAGGGCACATGCATGAAACCCCAACGGCCAGTGGTGCTCTGACAGCAATGACAAGCAGCGAGGAAACAGCAAAGTCTTCAGTCAACAAAGCTGGATGCAGAAGACAACTTTCTCAAGAATGACTAAAAGTTTTATTTTACACATACTTTCTCTAATTAGCAAAGTTCTGACAACCTGACTTGCTTGCAACTGTTTGAGCATATTCTTAAGACAGATACCCATTTCAATAAAGAAGAAATAATTTGGTACAATTAGCACTTATTCCTACTACCTCAATTACTGGTATGCTCCAAGTAAAACAGATCAGGTATACTGACAAAAAATCAGAAAAGGCAGTGTAGAAAAGGCTAACCAAATAAAAAAAAAAAAAAAAAAGACTTCTACATCTAACATTAATTGTACAATTACATCAGTAACCAAAAAAAAAAAGAATCAACAACTTCAATCTGTTACAACAATTTTAATTCGTATTACTATTACTTTTAAAAGTCTACAACTGTTAAATGTTGCTGACCTTTAAATTACAAAAATTACAAAAGTTTAGGTAAAAATTAATTTCTTACTGTATCACTATTTTTTAATTTCTTCTTTCAAAAATGAAATGCAGAGTGTTTTGAAAAGTAAATCCATTTAAGAGTCACAGAATATATAAAATCCATGTCAATGAAGTTCTGCTATTGACTTTAATAGCATCAATATACGAACAGTGTTCTTCCTTTTTGGTTTTTTTCCTGTACTTTTTTCTTCTCCCAAAAAAGATCTCTAGAAATTACCATGCAATGACACTTATTTCAAACCAAAATACTGTAAAGGCACAATTTCTAATAAAACTCTTATAATAGTCTCTTTGCACATGCATACACAGACATATTTCTTGAAAAACAAACATAACAAAATCAGTCTTAGATCTTAACTTACACCTCCAAAATGCCTATATTTTACACTCAAAATATTCAGCAGATCTCTGTTACCAATACAGAACTTACTATATAACATTTATAGCCTCAAAACCTGTTCAGTTTTTTAAGTACGCATGTGAAGTTTCTTCAGTTTCAGGAATTCTAAGAACCCAGATGTAATCTGAAAAGATCTATCTAAAAAATTAGGTTTTTCTTACCAATGGACTCCAGTTTAAGAAGAGCTGGGTACCATTTTCTGTTCAATTTAACATATCCTTCACTATTTTATAAACTTTCTTCTACATTTCCTAGCCTAGAAGACTTTGCTTACTAAAACAGTAAGAGAATTTTTAGACCCAAATTTTTAAGACATGAAAAGAGATCTTCCAAAGATATAAAGTTGGACAAAAATTCTCTGTCTGGTCTTTTGTTTCAGATTAGTGTCTATTTAACTTTATATTACTACACTTTTTAACCCAGGTATCCTTGGTTAAGAGCAAAAAAAATCACCAAAACCAAATTATTTAGTGAAAAGACTTGGCTATTAATGAGAACCTCAACTCCTTCTCTACAAAACATGGCTCTATGAACAATCTAGAGTGCCAAGATTTATGCACGAAGAAGTGCAATTTCATCAAATTCTCAGAAAGAAATGTGACCTTTTCTTGCCTTTTCAGTATCTAGCTTACATCTGAACTTATATTTGTAATCTAAAGAACTAAGGGAAATATTACAATTAGTAAGGTCAAAATGGCAAATAATGTGGACTGTAATGGAGCTCTGATTTTAAAATCTTAACGTTATTAGAAAAAAAAGCACAATCGTGTGTTTCGCGACTGCAGAAAACATTCAACATTCAAGTGCTTTATGAAGAACGTAGTCCAGTTACATAGTAAAGATCAGAAATCCATAAAAATAAAAACAAGTTACATGACAAGAGGCAGAACCAGGTTCTTCCACAGCTTCTGTCTCAAAATGATCATTGTAGACCTTTGATCTTACAAAATGAAATAGTAACTTACCTCAACAAAGAGTTTTATGACGGTTTACTTCCTAAAGTCTATTCTGAATCCTGTATCTAAAACTAAAATCATTCCAGTGTACGCATAATGTTGACCCTCTTCACCCTCTACATGTTGAGTGCAGCAAATGAAGGCTTTCACTTAGGTTTAAGCATCTTAGATTAGGACCTACCTGCATTACAAACTCTAGGTTAACAAAACAACGGTTTCTACTTTCACTTAGCAAAATTGGTTTATACCATATACTATTTTATCACAACAGATACATAACTTTTTCATACTGAAACTCAATTTAACATGCAAAACTTATATTCCAAATAAATGTCAGCAGCTTTTTTAAGTTTTAAACAACAAATACAATTAAGAAACTATTTATTTCTACCAAGCACATCTCTCACTCCTCTTACACTTACACTTCTTTTCAAAGAGCTGATGTTTTCAGATAGAGCTGATGTTTTCTGGATATATTAATCAAGACAAAGTATAAGCACCACCTTCGCCACAAAGCTGTATCACTAGGGGAACCATCCACACTGTACTTAGGGAAGGGAATCCAGTGCCACCCTTTCAACGTTGCTGTTGTCAGAGATCACAAACAGTACCAAACAATATGGAGAAAATCCAGCTATGCTCCACCAGACTTCTGCACAGCTTTCCTGAACTGCCGAAAGAGAGTAGGTGGTAAGGGAATGGATATCTAAGAGCTTTAGACCTAGTAACACAGTCTTATGCGTACTCCCACTCCCCCTCAACTTCCTCAGCGCAAAGCTGTGCTAACACTAACTGCACAGTACCAAAACCACCAGTTAGGAGGAGGCAGAAAAAGACTGCACAGTCATTCTGTAAGCAGCTGCAAACTCACTCGGCTTCAGCTGCAAACTGGCCAATAGGCACACAGTGGCTTAGTAAAGGCTAAAATATCTTTTTTCACAGCAACGTGTCAGAGTTTACAAACATCTACAGCTCAGCTGTAGGGAGGGTGAACAGCATCATCAGAATATCTGCATTAGGAAACAGCATTTTTGACCATGGCAACAAACTGGCCCAGGACCCATACTTCAAGGTTCTATTTCACTCAGACTCCAGGAATCCAGTGCTGTATGCCACACAAAGCCACGATGCAGGAAATGTCCAGAAACAGTTTATAAATGAGAAAAGAATCACTTCCCAAGTTTCCTCTTACTCGGTTACTGAGTTAGCTAGCGGGGCAGCTAAGTCAGAACCAATGCACACCTCAGCATCCTTTGCAAACTCCTTCTTTTTACAGCTTGGAAATTCAGTCATCACAGCCTCATCTCCATGCACATGACAAGCACCAGTAACAAACTGTTGAAGAGCAACTTACCCAGCCTGGACTCCAATCTTGTGTGTCCCCATGGGTTCCCAAAAAGGGCTAAAAGCCAGTGAAAGGGCTTCCACCATCCATTCACCCTCATAACATTTACGTTTGGCATCCTCCATATTCCACATGATTAATACCATATGAAAAAAAGCAATCTGATCATCTAACAGAGATCAGGGAGGGGAAAAACAGATGCAATCCCTTTATGAAGACCATGCAGCCACCACATCTGAAAGACCCCCCAAACAAGGTATGAACAATTTATTTTATTTATAAGGGGGATTAGACCTCCTGTTGTAAAATTAATGCTCCAAATTACTGGTTAAAAAAAAAAAAAAAAAAAAAGGAAGTAATTATAAGGTAAGAAAAAATGTTGTACTCTGGAAAAATGTTTAGAAGAATCACAGAAAGTCACAAGACAAGGCCGGATTTCATTAAGTCTTTTTGTTAAACCAACCACTTATTTCCCCATGCAACTCTTTAGCTGCAAGCACACAATGAAACCAGGCAGTTTTTTCATAAAACTGGTCAGAGCTGCAGCAAGCAAAGA
Source organism: Tetrax tetrax (assembly GCA_009806455.1). Taxonomy (NCBI): domain Eukaryota; kingdom Metazoa; phylum Chordata; class Aves; order Otidiformes; family Otididae; genus Tetrax; species Tetrax tetrax. Next base: position 627,856 of record WHYT01017610.1, read on the forward strand.
TCCAGGCAAGCTGAAAATATTTGCTCTAATGCATTACAACTAATAGACATTAGAAATAGAATATAACACTACAGAAGCCCGCGCAATTGCTGCCTGAAATATTTTGTATCTTTATACTCTTGGAAGCAGTACTTTACAACTGTGGCTTGAAAGTTTCTATTAAGTATAAAGGCCTTTTTTTTTTTTTAAGAACTTTTACTTCATCTTCTCCAGCATTTTAGTTTTTAAAAAGCAACTTCGTTGTCTGCTGAACTATTACACTACTATCACAAGTAAAAATCAAACCTGTGCACTAATGGTGTAAACTAGGGACTGTGTTTGTTATGCATTATCATCTCTGTACATTAGAACCTCAATCATACTCAAACAAATTCACTAAAGTGTGGTTTTCAATCTGCTAACTATGCATTCCATAATAGCCTGTAATTATTAAAAACTGACAAGAAAGCTACGCCACCTGTGTTTATGTGAAGCCAGGTAATGAAAAAAACAACAACGCTGTCATCACCTCTCAATTCCTGATTGCATTATCAAAACTGTAGCCGAGTTTGGCATCTGGGTGTGACCTTGTTAACTGCTAGGGTAATTAAATTTATTCTATTGGGAAAAGGGATGATAAATTATTAGCAAGAAGATTTTGTTCACATTTTATTAAATTGGCCTGTCAAAGGGTCGGCCAAATTATCAAGGGCCTCATTTATTGGAGGCCAGCCATATTGCCACATCTGTTACAATTATTTATAATTTCAGCAGTTGAAAACCAACTGAGTTAGGCATCCGCCATGTAAAGTAATTTACAAATTATCTGATGAGGGAGTGTTTTAGCTTCTCCCTCATTTCTAGCCAGCAGAAAGCCACGCTGTAATTACAGAACACGATTAGGTTCTTTGGGGAACTTATCTTGCACTCATAGCCATAGTAAGATGCAGCAAGAACATATGGAGGAGCTTGTGCTTCTACTCCCTGAAGCTCGTGACCCGCCTGCCGCTGAGCCCTTGAGTTGAATTTGAATGAGAGTGCCATGGCTAATGTTCTACACATGCACCATTTATGCCACAAAACAAATCGGATCACTGTTAATTATGAAGCAGCTATAATCAGGCCTTCACATCTGTGTAATGTGAAGCGCAGTAGGCTGTATTCCAATAATGTATGACTACCTTTGGGTCGCAAATTGCGAGCCATATTGCCTCAGTAGTAGTTACTGAATTCAAAGTAAGTCCTTTGATAAAAGCCCATCACAAAGATATTTTTATCCGTTTTTTTTTTAAACACAAGCCTTTCTTTATCAGCTATTGACCAGAACAGTTAAAGCATATGGCACAAGTTCATTAATGAACAGTAGCACACAGCACTCTAATTTAATGAAACCACTTGAGCCATAAAAATCAGATTTAGTTAATTCCCCCTTTCCCTTTTTTTTTTTTCTTTTCTGCATCTAGCCTATACCCTGGACTACAACATAATGTCATGGGTGATCTTGCTGTAAAATATAATTATTTTCTCTTACATTTATAAACAGATTTTATATTTTAAGAGCCTGTGCATTTTGTAACGTGGAATGGGGGGGGGGGGGGGGGGAAAAA
>WHYT01017610.1:630502-656782 GCA_009806455.1 Tetrax tetrax
ATGAAAAAAAAAACTGAAAATTGGAAAGAAATGTACAAGTAGTTTCCTCTGTATAACCCAAAATTTAACCTGATAACAATTAATAGTCCATATATCATTTCTATTTTAGAAATTACTGTCTGGCAGCTGTCTTCTAACAAAAAAAATATTCTTTATTCAGTGAAAAATCTTTCTGTGAGAAAGCAGCTAAACAAGCGGCACCCAGATGGCAAACCAGCTACAGTTTAATTAATCCACTAAAAGCCATTCAGTTTTCAGTAAGGGTAATGTAATTTTGAATAATTGTAGGAAAAAAAAAATCACTAAACGTTCTTAAGTTTTATTATAGCAGCATGAATACTGCCGCTATAGAGTAGTTAAAGTTGAGTTGCTCTTTCCATTATAAACCTCACATTTGCAGTATCTTGGTCCTGTCAGATTATTGTACATTGAAAATAGATAAATGGAATGTTAAGCTAAATTAAATGAAAATTAAACTATTCTTCAAAACTGGACCCAAATTTTCCTTTCTGTCCTCTTAACACTACAGAACAGGATGCAGACTGGTTTTCAAAAGTTATGGAGTACCTTCCTAAAGTACACCATATTTCTCTCCTTTTTGAAAAATAATATCAAAAGGTGCACAAGACCACTATTCCTTGTTTTATAGACAACACATGCCTACATCCTGGCACACCGACAACACTGCAGGTGGAGTCCCAAATTGTCATAGTAACACACACCCAACTGTAACTGAAACTGCATTTTATAGGGATCAAGTACTAGTATACCGTCATCCCAACAGCAACAATGACTTCACAGACTCTTTTAGCTATAACTCCACACAGCTTTCCCACGGACAAGGGTATGGCTGGAACCACAAACCTCTATGTATCTGTCTGCATTCCACCAGAATTGTGCAGTTCAGAGACAAAGCCCTTCTAGATTAATCATAATACTGCTTCAACAATTACCTGTATCTTCTCCTTTCCACCTTGTTTAAAAGGTACATATGCAAGTGCAGTTTCATAACATGCTGGTATAAAATAAATGTTTGGAAACTAACAAATTACCACTACTTCTTTGACCAAGAATGAGAGAAATCCTTATGTTAGTTTTTTTCAAAAGTGTTTAGATGTAAGCCACCATATTAAATTTGCTGTTAAATATAAAACCAAGATTAAAATTACATCATTAATGTTGAAGATCACGTGTTTTAAATTTAAAATTCAAATTTTATTGTCTATATATCACAATCAACAGAAAATACTGGTACTTTTCATTACAAAAATATTTAAATATGGAACAAATTTAACTTTACAAGTTACAATTTATACTTATTTTTATTGAAAGGGTAGTAATCTCCAAATAACAGATAGTTTGCAGCTTAAGAGAGTATAACAATTTGAAAAAATCTTATTGATGTTTTCCATCATTAAAGACTAATTACTCAGTAAGTTACGTTGTCTAAATTGGTCAATTTCAGTTCCATTTTACTTACTTCAAAACCCAGGTCTTCACGTAAATAGTGATAAAGTCTTTTGCCTTCATCAAACAATGTGCTGCAGTATTACATTCTAAATGTTCTAAATGTTCACTATAATTTCATGTCATCTTGTCCTATCCAACTACCTTTTTATTGCAGCATTTGATAGTTTTTTCAAAATTATATTTTTATATCTTTGTGATGAATTTCAATGTTTTTTTAATAAATCGAATATTTCTAAAAACTGGAAGATATTTGTGGCAGGCTTTGACCCATGGTGGTGCGAGACTGAGAAATTTTCAATGCAAATAAACTAAACGGATAAGTTTTCTAACAGTAAAGCCTGAATAAGTGTACTGTAAAAAGCATTTTGTTAAGAATTCGTTTCAGAAATTGAAATTATCCAAACCTATGAAACAAAATTTGCAGCATCACACCTTGAACAGGATATCTGTCTCTTATTACGCTGTATCATTTACAGGAAATAGAAAATTAAACTTCAAAACTGGACTTAAATATTCATATTGCAATACCAAGAATACTAGATAAAATCTAGAACCACTAAAATAAATGAGAGCTACCCTCTCCGACTAATTTTTTACTATTTATATTTCAATCAAAATCAGTATTTTAAAGAATGTACTATATAAGCCTAATAAACTGACATCACTGAAATACTGATACTAGAAAACCAGTAAGTCACACTGAGAATAAAATCTGAAGTATTTGTGCATGGCAACAACGGATGCAGATTTTCTAGAAACATTTTATTTACGTATTTCTCATATAAATCTTTCTAAACTCAAATTTTTATTGCAGTTAAAAATCAGCATTTTTTTTCTAATAAGCTTCAGTTCCATCTGTGAGCAATTTCTTTTATTGTTTTATCAATATTTTCTACTCTAATTGCTTTTAAAAATTTCATAATGAGAAATCAAAATACTATTATGAACATGCAAGTGCATTCTCTATTATGTAGAACGCACATACCTATCAGATGCTACAGTTACAAATAAAAACATTTAAATGTCTGTTAATTACTATTCTTTGATCAAGTGTAATCTCTTAATACTGTCTTCGATGTCTGCCCATGTATGAAAAACAAGAGTCAGGACAGAAATGACTACCTCAGTTCAGTAAACATATTTAAATATTTACTATTCACATGGGTAATAGGTATAGTATACTAACTGTATGACTAAATGTATGGTACACATCTCAGAGTTAAAAATGAACACCAATAATGAAACAGAACCAAAAATTACATGAGATTAAATTAATCAAACCCCATAGGTTTCTGTTTTAAAAACTATTTAAAATGGTTTTGTTCTGTTCTTTTTTACTATGTAGCATGAGCATAGATCTAACTAAAAAGTCTTCCAAATTCAAAGACATTTGATCTCTCTGATCAGAGAAAAGATATGTGAGAGCTGCTGAATGCTTACATACCAAGATGTAAATAAATTTACTGTAAACTAGATTCAAATTCTTTATCATACACATTACCAGAATAATCAAAATAAAATCAACCAACAGTGTGCCCTCACCTTGGGGCCTAAGGGTGATTCCTTTCACCCTTAATAAAAGAAAACTGAGTTATTCTTTCTAATAAAGCCAATAGTATAAAACTAATTTTCACCTGACCACACTGTAATTTCAACCACAAGAAAAGTTCGGATCCAGGAAAAAGTACGTGCTAACATATGTAACACTGATGGATAATCTTCCTGGCTAGTGAAAGTTTGAAGAAGATATATTAGTGCTGTCGACAAACTGTTAGCATGTCCCACAGGATGAACTTTCTGCAAGGCATGAATCTGAACATGCTGAAGAAATCAGTACTTTACAGCAGAAATGCAATTGTCATTTAAACTAACTTGGCTTTTTAGGAAGCCTTGCTTTAAAAAACGGTAAGAGGTAAAACAGTACATTGTTTTGGTGTCCTGTTAATTAAGCCTCTATTCCAAATCTGTCCTGTTCTATTAAGGGACAGCAGAATAAGTTAGGAGGTTCTCTTAATCCCATTTAACTTCAGAACTTCATGAACAACCGGGATTCTGGTTATCTAACAAGGTCACAGAAGCAACAATAGGCAATCACTTTTTTCCCCTGCAGAAATCTCAGCTGTGTAACCACACAATGATCATTACCTTTCTAACACTTATGCAAGGTAGCAAAGTTGGTAAACGGAAATTCGGCTGTCACCAAAATGTAGCCAATAATGAGCATTACAGTATATTCCAAAAGGCATACCCTGGCCTTTCAACCACAGCAAGATTGCATGTCAAAAAAGTTTGAGATATTGGCTATAGCAGAATGGAAGAAATTTAATCAAGAGAAAATATTAGGCATGTTAAGCACATAAGCATATACTGCTTAACTTCTTGGTTCTCCTACAAACCTAGCAACTATGGACATCACCTATGTGCATTTCCTTCCCTTTGAGGCTGCTTCAGTAACATTAATCATTTGTCTGATCACAGCTCTGTTTAAGATTAATTTACCAAAAAATGAAGGTTCATACACTGTATTCAGCTTACTATATTATATTTACTATCATAAGTTGTCTGCTTTTGCTTCCTACTATGTCTTCTCCACTAGCATTGTAAATACCTGACTGACTTTGTGACAGATCACATAAATGGTCAACTGATAGATTTCTGTAGAAGGTCAGACTGAACGTACATTCGCTAACAAAACAGCAAAATCTCTGAATATCCATGACAAGTACACTCCTTCAAGCACACTGGGAACAGGGAGAGTGCCAGAGACCCTAAAAGACTAAGATAGCATCAAAATTGAAACATAGCAGAAAGCCAACAGAAGGCCATAGGAAAATAATTACTTGCACTGTTGTTCACCACTAAGTAACTAAGGACTGCTTCACATTTGGATCCTAATTTATATGGAGTAGACTGGTTAACGTACTTCAAGTTCAGGCGCTACTAGGAGACACAAAATAAATCCACAAAAGAAACAGCAACAATTCACACTGGATGTGATTCTTATAAAATATCCAAATTAAATCAAGTATAAAGTTGAATAATCAATTGTAGGTTGTCACTAGCTTCTAAAATATTCTTACTCTTAACCTCAGAAATTTCCTAAAGTTCTTTTAAGAAGTAGACAAAATTGATCCAAGTGAAATTGTCTACTTGGATTTGAAACGGATTTCAGCAAAGCTCCACACCGGGATCTCTTAAAGAAACCCAGCTGCTGTATTTTAAGAGGAGAAAAAAATTTACAGTTAAAGAATTGCTTTAATTATGAGAAATAAGTAATAGCAATAAATGCTTAGTTTACTCAGTAGGAAAGAGTCACCTGTGGTGTCCCACATGTTCAAAAAATATAGAAATGTAGGGGCCTAGTGTAGTAACAAAATTTTCTATTACTACTAAGCTATTCAGGATAATAAAGACAAAAGCCAATGCCAAATATTTACACCAAGTCCACATGGGATATGGTGTGACTGTATAATAAACAATCATACAATACCCAGATTATATAATATGGGTGTTGTACACAGGGGAAAGCATTCCAAAATCACTTCAAAAATACAACAAAGGCCCCCTTAACCTCAGGAAATATAATCCAGAGACGTAATAAAAGCTTTTATAATTAAAAAATTAAATAGTCTGACAAAATGTTTGGTTTTGCATTGTTTTATTGTATTGCTCTTCAGAGCAAAAATCACAATCCAAAGTTGTGTTTACAGCAGAAACAGCTTGAGACTAATTTCATATATAACATTTGAAAAAATCCACCAAAATCTTCTACAAGATAAAAAAAAACAATTACTTTTTAAGAATTAGAAAAAGGTCAAGAATATATCAAAAGGTAAACACTCCACAAAAAAGACTTAAAATAATGTATTTTATCATTCGTGAAAAAAAGTTATCACATCATTAGATTAAGGGGAACTTTAAAAATCATACAAAATACGAGTTAAGAATCTTACGATAAACACTTAAGTAACACTATGGATAAAATTAGAATATTAGCTCTGGAATTACCATCATGAACACACACAGGACAGACTGTATCCTGTGATTTTTCTTTTTTACAGCAGATTACTACTTACACAAACTTTGAGGAATTAAACACTATGTTTTTTTCTAATATTCCAGCTCCTTTGGACTCATAAATATAATCCTTGATTACAGATCTACCTCACCTACACATGTTAAGTGAAGTTTTGCACTTAATGAGCATATTTTGCCTTCTCTGCTTAATCAAGGGCAAGAGTGTTAGTAAATTGAAATGCATAAGCACATCTCATTGACAAATCTATGGAAGAAACTACGCAACAGAGTTTCCATAAGCATTGTGGGTAGATAATTTCAAAGCCTTTCAAACTCACTTTCAGTCATAAATTGGCCTTTGGAAAATGTCAGGGTATAAGTGTGAGGTTTGGCACGCTTGTAAAGTTGGAGGCCTGTGAGTGAGAGTGACAGATTTATTATAGTAGTTCCAAATGGCACATTAAAGCTTAGAAATTTTTAGATAAATATTTCTCCCCACCATAATATTTCTATAGATCTATGATCTAAAGTTTAGCTGCATGGTCAGAAACAATACAACAAATCAGAATCAATACATTTCATTTTCACAGAGGAAATGCAGAAACTTCACAATTTTTTCTAGGAATTTGTTTTCAGGAAGAAAATAATTTTGGTTTTATTTCTGTTTTTGGTGTCTTTGTTAAAGAATATAAATAAGTGTCTCAGTTTTTTTCCAGGACAAATTTAATCAGAAGTACTTTCTACTAGAAACAGCAGAAACAGTTACACTACCGCAACAGCATAGTTGCACAGTTTTTCTTGGAAAAACAAAAAAAAAACAAAAAAACCCAACAACAACAAAAAAACCAAACAAACAAAAAAAATCCCTGCAATTTCCTTTAAAACTATCTGGTACAGAAGCTTAATTTAAAACAAGAAGAAACAACTCTTATTATTCCAGAACTGGACTCACCTGTACTGCATATTTTGAAGAATTCTGATGTACTGCATTTAAAGCATCACGAGCCTGCTGAAGTTGCTCTTCTAACTGACAAATCTTTTGATCTTTTCCAAGTAATTGATCCTGAAGACAGGCACAGCTTTGCTGCAGTTGAATTTCACTTGTTTTAACAGTTTCAAAACATAAAGTCAATTCGTTATAAAGCTATGAGAGGGGAGAAGAGAAATAACAGGATTTAAAATAACTTAAATGCAGATAGCCATATAAATAAAGAAGGAGAGAAAGTATAATTTAAGTAACTTGTTCACAAAGATCATCCTCTCTTTTTTGTTTTGACAATTCTTTCACACTTCTTGTCCTCCTGCCTCCCATCACACTCATTACATTTGAAAATAGCTACTGCAACAATCACCGAAACGTGAAGTTTGAAAGATGTTCTTCCAGAAAAACACGACTTATATTAGAATATTATCAGTTTCTGTTGCTTTTTAATGGCATTTATGAATAGCAACAGGCACCTAAAAATTAAGATCTATTTTACGACTTGATCAGTCTACATAAAATACAGAAAGCAGAAAAGAAAAATAAATTCCTTCTTGAGAATAGGGAAAAAATTGAAACCTCTGTCCTGGGAATGAAATTAAAGGAACATAAAAACCAAGTACCATCTTTGTCCTTTCCAGAGTGATTTGATCTTTTAAAACTAACATTTTTATTAAAGCTTGGATAGCAAAACAGTGAATCCACTAATGCCTACTGCATTTTATACAGAGTATAAAATGGTTGTTTAAGTAACTAGAATCATAGAATACTTTGGGTTGGAAGGGACCTTCAAAGGTCATCTAGTCCAACCCCCCTGCAAGGAGCAGGGACACCTCCAACCAGATCAGGTTGCTCAGAGTCCCGTCCAACCTGGCCTTGAATGTTTCCAGGGATGGGGGATCCACCACCTCTGTGGGCAACCTGTTCCAGTATTCTACCACCCTCACTGGAAAAATTTTTTTACCTATATCAAGACTGAATCTACCTCCCTCTATTTTAAAAACATTACCCCTCATCCTATCACAACAGGTCTTGCTAAAGAGTTTCTCCCCATCTTTCTTATAATTACTCTATGGGAATTTTTTCTACATTAACTATAAAACCCAGAGATTACATTAGAAGGTCTTACCATTGGCTGTTGTTCAACTGTTCTTGCTGAAACCAGAATATTGTATTTATTCTGCAATCGCTTTAGAAGACTCCACATACATAAAGAATTTCTAAAACTACACCTAAGTAATAATTAACAGTACATGCTATCTAACTGACACAGAGAACTTATTTTGCAAGAGTAAGAGAACTTAACAACTACCTATTCCCTCTATTTTTACCTTTTTTTTCAATATAAACATATGAAAACTGTTTAAAACAAAATAAGCTTTTCATTAAAAAAAGTTTGAAAAATAAACCCATAGCTGAATAAACAACATTACAGATTCTGAAGGAAATACATTACTCTACAGCTTTACTGCCTAAGCATACACTACTCTCTCTTCATTTCTGTCTTTCATTCCTTTGATTGTCCTTTTTTCTCAAAATAAACAATATTTCCTCCAACTATTTATTCTACCATAAAATAATCTTTAGAAGGCATGTACTTCTACAGCTGACAGTTTTCTTTGGAAAAACCATTTCTGCCATTCCATCCAAAATAAACTAATTAAACATGAAAATTAGAATTTCCAAATCTATCAATAATGTTTATAAGTACACAGAACTGATACGTGGATTTTCACTTGTAAAAAATATTATTTTGCTCTTCATTTTACTCTGTCTTGTCAGCGTTACTTAAATGATACACTTCTTTCTCCCTTTCATCTGCTAACATCATTTAGAAGTTAAAACCCTGAAAAACAATCACAACTTTTAGATTTGGAAAGTCTACCTAACACTTTGTGAGAAATCTGTAAACAAAAATCTCCCTTCCTTTCCTTTTTGTTATCATTTTCTACTCTCATAGGCTCTCAAAGTCCATTTAGGACAAAGTAAATGACTTCTTGCCTATTTCCAAAGCAGATCAGAGATTATATCTCTCAGGCAAAATTAATTTGAAGTCCAGATATATTGATATTTTGAATGACTCTGAGTCTTATAAATTGAACTTTTACATTGAAATTTCTGTGCCTACTGAATCTTTCTTATATATTTTAGAAAGCTTACATCATCTCTAGAGATGCAAGCTTAAGATTAGCCAATATCTTATGGAAATCAGTAAGTATCTCACAGGAAAATAAACAGTTCATTTATCAAAGACATGCACTTTATCTTTAGATAATATCCTTCCAAATGAATGGAACATCAAGACACAGTTAAGTCCAGCTATAACTATATAAGCTCATTAGCTAGATCATACTGGTATGACAATTTGCTGGTTTTATGACTAGCAGCACTTAAGTGGTTGTAATTATAGTATCTGAAAGGTAACATCCTAGTAAGATGAATGGAGAACATCAAAAATATGATGCTTTTTTTTCTAGCTGGCAGCCACATCCCCTAATGTAGCTAATGGGTATTTTTGGTAGTCAGCATTTGTCAGGACAAGACAAATAGCATGTCTTTTCATTTGCATAAACTTTTCCAACCTTTCCTGTTTTGAAAACAGCAATAACAAAACACATATATTTCAAGTATAAAACTATGTAAAAGGTGGTGTAAAAACCACATTCACACCACTCATCTTTTTACAGTGAGGTTTATGTATTTTTTTAAACACCACTAAAGTACTAGTTTATGGTAGTTGACTTAAGCAAATTTCAAAATGAAAATTATCTGTATGAAAATAAATAGTTTTATCTACTGTCCACAGATAACTAGAACGGCTTCCAAATTTCCATTTGGCTCCTTATCTTTTAATTTATAACCATACAATGTTTTGTGGATTAAATACATGCTTAATGTTTACATGGGATTATTTTGGGGTCTTCTGCTTATTCCTGACCTTGTTTCAGAAGAGGCACCACATTTTATCGCCCAGCAGTAAGTACATTCCAGAATTGCACAGCATGGTGAAACAGGTCTACCATTAATAAAGATGCAGAAAGTCAGGTGTAGAGAGGCAAGACGTAAAATGGAGATCAGAGGACTAGAGATAGAACATTGAGTAGAAAATCCAAAAGAAAGACACAAATATTGTAAATTATTTATCTCAGAGCTTCACAGAAAGAGGAGTGAAATCTTGACAGTACATAAATGAGTGGTTATACCTTACATGAATGTCAATAAGACATGAGATTCACCCAAGAAATAGTTTAATCCCCAAGAAGAGATATAAAAAATATTTCTCTTTACAAGACAGAAAGAAAAAGGAAAATATTTAAAATCTTCATACATTATATGAAATTTGGTAGTTAATACCAAAAAAAAAAAAAGGCAAGAGCCAGTGACATAAAACTCTGCTCTGCAAAAAAACTGTTGCACTAAATGTATTTTGAGAATCTGTTTCTAATGTCTTAGAGATGTTCTTTCTCTGACAGGCAACATAGACCATTACAGGCAAAGGTACCTAAAAACAAATTAAAGTATCTGAAATCAGTACACTGTAACAAATTTAGTCTATATGACACAAGAGCATTATTTATCAGTCAGGAAAGAAGAGTAACTCAGCCGAAATACACAAAATAAACTATCCCATATTTCTCAGTTACCCTAACGGTTTCCTATATTGATTTAACTGATTTTACCACACAACACTTTCTGCTAGAGCTTTGAAGAGTTACTTAAAACAAAAACCTTCATTAGAACAATAGACGTTCTTGATCATAGAAGAGGTTGGAAGAGACCTTTAAAGGTCATAGAATCACAGAACGGTTAGAGTTGGAAGGGACCTTCAAAGATCATCTAGTCCAATCCCCTGCAAGAAGCAGGGACGTCCCTGACTAGATCAGGTTGCTCAGAGCCCCGTCCAACCTGGCCTTGAATGTTTCCAGGGATGGGACATCCACCACCTCTCTGGGCAACCTGTGCCAGTGCTCTACAACTCACATTGTGAAAAATTTTTTTCCTAATATCCAACCTAAATCTACCTCCCTCTATTTTAAACCCATTACCCCTTGTCCTGTCACAACAGGCCCTACTGAACAGCCTCTCCCCAATCTTTCTTGTAGGCCCCCTTGAGGTACTGGAAGACCGCTATCATGTCTCCCCGGAGCCTCCTGTCTCAGAGAGCTCTCCTCTCTGAGCTCCTCCGCTCAGCCTGTCCTTATAGGAGAGGTGCTCCAGCCCACTCATCATCTTCGTGGCCCTCCTCTGGACCCTCTCCAACTGGTCCATGTCCTTCTTATGTTGGGGGCTCCAGAACTGGACGCAGTACTCCAGGTGGGGTCTCACCAGGGCAGAGTAGAGGGGGACAATTACCTCCCTTGACCTGCTGGCCACGCTCCTCTTGATGCAGCCCAGGATGCGGTTGGCCTTCTGGGCCACAAGAGCACACTGTCGGATCAGGTTGAGATTCTCATCCACCAGTACCCCCAAGTTCTCCTCCTCAGGGCTGCTCTCTACCCATTCTCCACCCAGCCTGTATTTGTGCCTGGGATTAGCCAGGTCCACGTGCAGGACCTTGACATCTTCAAGTAACCTAAAAAATCCAGATCAAAGCTAGGACTTCCAGTTGAACCAAAAGATGTGACTAGAAAGTTTGGCCACATGTGACAGAAAATATTTAACACAGTGGAGTGAGGAAAAGTATGGACATACACTAAATATATATGATGGAAAAATTAAGTCAGATCAGACCAATGAAAGCTGAGAAATTCCAACATAACCTAGTAAAACTAAATAATTAACCCATGCTATTCATTGTATTGTATGTTAGCCAGAATCATAATGCAACTGGAAAATAACTGCAGAGTTAAATGACGAACACTGACATTATACAAGTGTGCGGGATTTCTTCTAAACTCGGTTTAGACTCCTCCTATGTACTGAACACCAATTAACAGCTGGGATACATTTTCCAGTTCCAAAATAATTTCTAGTTCCATAATCCAAAAGGTATTTAGTTAATGCTCTCATAGACTTTTCAATGATAGCAGCTAAAGCACAAAAAGCAGGGACATTTGGGACATTTTCTTCAAAAGTATACTCTTGTGAGGAACTAACACTGAGGGAAAGCCATCCATTAAATTGCAATAGTAGTCAATTATATACACTGGGTATAAAACAAGTATTTTCCTACATTAAGTGTTTTATCTAAATGCTCGCATTCTAAAAAATGGTTTATTACAGAAATCTGAATAAATGAACTGGAACATACAGTAATGTTGAACATACAGTAATGACATAAGTGAAAAAAAATTTAGTCTAAATTAAGACACAATAAAACTCTAAGGGAAACGATTACAGCACCATCACAGATATCCATGTTAGAAGATTGTGCTGTTTATGAGAATTTGAAAATGGCAAAGGCAACAATCAGCTGGAGAAGCTCTAGGGTGAAACTGAAGAGGCACTCCAAACAGACTGTATAGAGAACATTCATAGCACTTAGTTTTAAAGTAGAGCTAGAGTGATTATTTAAAATGAGAGACTACGAAGCTTACCTACGACACAAGAGAAAAACGTCAGAGACCAAGTGAAAGGTTAAGAAGAAAACCAGAAAGAAAGTACAGAATGGATGTAAGTAACGTCAGACAACATGCAAACAAGAGTCACTAGTACAAGCCCAAAAGGGAAAATGTGCTTTCCTCAACTTTATGGTAAAACATAATTGCAAATACCATGGTTGTTTTGGAAACCATGTAAAATGGATAACTTTAGCAACATACCTTCTCAAAAATAACAGAAGACAATATAAAAGGACATTTCAGTCTTTTTCATTAGTGTTGTTACTGCAAAAATTCAAACCAATTAGTCTATTTACATCAACGAATCAAGTATTTCCTGTTCGCTGATTCCTCACCTTTCCCTGCAATGTAGCCTTCCAGTACTCATCCCTCTAATCAGTTTTGCGTAACTCCTTGTGTTGATATGGCTAACTAATGGTGGGGGTTTTGGATTGCTTTTTTGAATATATAAAAATTTTGACACATTTCTCTCAAAAGGCTGTGTTTATCAACAACTTTTCTGTTAAATGTTACCAAACCCTATTTAGATTTCTTCTCTCTATGTAGTGTACTGTTAGAGAACACTCAGCAGGCTTGTGAAGGACACCAGTTCTAGTAAATGCAGAAGAAGGAGGAAAATGTTAATAACTCATACTGCATGTTAACGTTAGTAACTCAAACTGTATCATTTAAAACCGTCCATTGTTAGATCAATCTGATCGTACGCAAAATTCAGATACATTTAAATCTTGTAATTCTAATTGGGATGAAAATTGGCGTTACTCAAAGACATATTTAAGTAAGCTTAATCTTAAGATTTTTCTTCCTTTCCTGATGTACAATTCCTCTTGCACTGTGTCACCAGTTTACAAAACTTTCATTTACAAGTCTCATATTGTATGAGCTGAGATGTACATTTTCATTGCCAGAAACATTAAGACCATGGTTTGCATGCATTAGTGACAGATTTAGAATTATAGATTATTTACTTTTTTTTTTTCTAAATACTTAAGCATTCTGCAGATACCAGTCTACACCATTATGCACAGGAACTATAGCACACTAAGAATATCAGTACAGGGTTTTTCAAGCATGAAAACCACTGCCTGTGAGTGTAGAGTTTAACACCACCCTGAAAGAACCAGTCTACCTGGGATTTCTTCAACTTTAACCTATGGGCAAATCTGATGCCAAAATCTACGTGCTAGCATGTGAACAACTGTACTAATGTATGGTATACAAGAAATACGTAGCCTAAGCTAATTAGCACACTTCCCAACACAGAAAACACCATCAAAGCTTTAAATTAAGTGTGAGATATCTTTATTAAAGATCTGAGTTTCTCACACCTTTCACAAAGTGGACTACAAAAATGATGATTCATCTACTACTAATGTGGGCTTCAGCATCTTTGACTGAACAGTTAGTTTTTCTCAGCTCTCATGATGTGTGAAAGAACTTATGTTTTTCATTACAATTTGAGGGAGAACCTGCATTTTACACATCTATATGGCTTTCATTTATATTCAGTGAATTTAATGCTCCTTACATGAAAATGAACACATTTATATTATTTTTAACTATGCTTAAAGGTTGTTGCAGTCACAAAAAAGACTGGAACTGGTAAAACTTAACCTTAAGATGGCAAAGCTAGTAACTTGGCATTCTGATTACATTTTCTCAGGCTTGAAGGAAAGCGAACTATCTCCACACACTGACACCACAAGAAGGACTAGCAAATGCAACTCCTGGCACAAAATTAACGTAACATCTGAAAATGTATTTGACACTATCCTGTTTTTATTTACTTTTTAGGGCACTTGATGCAGACTTCTGCAATGCCTTATAACTGAAAACTCTTACTCTGTTTGCTAATTATACCAAAAATCTAAACACTGAGAATTATTTTCTCCATCACAGACACATACTGTACTACTATCCACAGTATTCTCTCTTTGTTTTTCCAGGAGCTGAGTTCCAGGACATGAATTACAATTTCCTATTTAATGACACATAACGGTATTTCCACTTCACTAAAAGGGCCTTCTACTACGAAATTTTTAATCAGTATGATTAACAAGGTACCTAAAGGCCACATCAGATCAAGAGAAAGTACTACATTATAAAAACAAATGCCCTAAATTGTAAATTTAAAAAAACTGTGATAAGCTGGCTAAGGAGTTCAGAATCTCTTCTTGTCTTATTATCTCTCGTATTGATTGAAGTCTCTCCACCTTGAAATTGTTGGTGAGGACAAATCTATTGAGTGTCATTAAATCCAGCACAGGAATGAAGTCCCTGGAGCATTTGGGACCACTAAAACAGATGCTATACATTTTAGAAAAATATTCCCTATCCTTGAGAATGAGAACTACAGCTGCAATATGAAATACATACCAATTTGTTTCCACAAACACTCTAACATGAAGCAGTTGTTATAAAACACAGCACCCTTAAAATCTGTACTCAAAAAAAAAAAAAAAAAAAAAAAAAAAAAGGTAGCAGTATGTCAACTCAACTCAATATAGATACAGACCTCCACGTGTGTATGCTGCCCACAACAGCTAGACTTGGAAGTCTGTGGTCCTCAATAGATTTACACATAATCTAGCCTAAGTTCATGACCCTGATCTGGTGTATCAGAAATGTTTTTTGTTTTATTCAGTTTACTGTTTTGTACTATGCATTAACATTGGCACAAAGAGCGCTTCCTCCTAAAGGGTAGACTGTTAAGATGAACTTGGAATATGTGAGCCAACCAACCACACTGCCTGAGCTATAGCATGTACTGCCTATCTGACCACTAACAGAGAGGTCATTGATCTTGCTGTAAGGGACAATATATCATAGGATGTACACACCGATGGGCTCAATGCCATTCAGAGGAGTAGGAAAATATTCCTTTGTGAATATGTCTACAGAATAGCTGACACATCCTTATCTAGCCGTTGCAGCCTGCATATTATTAATGCATGGAAGACACACAGAACACACATTTGTCTGCAACAGTTTGCCTTTCTCATTCAAGGGAAAAATAGGCATTTGTATTATTTTTATAGTTGCTGAGTTTTCCAAAGGACTGCCGTGACTTCAGTAGGACTGCATATCTTGTGGTTTGGAAAATGCATGTAACTTTGAAGCAATTATAGTTGGGTATTTTATACAGTTCTCCTAATCGGAAGTATAGAACAGGATTGTCATGATAAAGGAACTTCTTTTCCCCTCCAAAGTTCTCTTAACTCAATGTACTACAAAAACATTAGATCTATTCCACTTTTTTTTTAGGGAAAAAGGGGACTTTTTTAAAAACTTGGAGGTTTTTTTACTTTTTAAATATATAGATACTTTTAAAAACATATTTTTATGAAAAACAAAGAGACCATATTTTTTGCAGTGTATTAGATATTTTCATACTTTACAAAAAGACAGCTTGTAATTTCAGAATATTTGAGTTGGCTTTTGCTGGTTTAAGAAGCAAAGCTATTCCTCCACGCTGGAAAAATATTAAATTCAGCACCTCCAAACCAGCAAATTTCAGGGTTATCTGAGCCAAGCCCAGTTTAGAAGTGGCTTGCCTCTATAGCTATGAAAGTATACTCAAGTATATCAATTTTCTATAACAGATAAGCAATATATAATGGAAAAATTATTTTTCATAGGACAGATTAAAATCTTTCCCAAATTCAAGTAAGTAATACTGGTAAAATCACTATTATGCAAGGTGAAATAACCTTTACAAAGAGTTTTGTCATGCTTTAAAATAGTTTCATGAAAACCCAGTTTTATTTTCTTTCATATGTTGTACAACTAGTCTGGAAGAATACTATCTTATAAACATTGAAGAAGAGATTTCATGTTATCTTCATTTGTGACAATTTTTTTTTTTTTTAGTAACGGAAAGGATCCATTTTATACCTACAGAAGCACCGACTGCAGAATGAAAAAATGAAAGAAATAGCAACTTCTGATACCTACATTCAGTATTAAAAAAAAAAAAAAATTATATCATTTAATTTGCCTTGCCCCAGATAAGTAGATCCTCCCTGCCTTGTACAGCTTCTGAACAATTTTGATAGGAATCTACTTGTAACTTGTCTGAGTTACTATTGTAAAAAATAAAAGACTTAAAATCTATTGTCACTGCAGTCAATTATAAACTTGTGTAGAATTAAGCATACAAGAATGTGCTGGGCAATACATGCTATATAGTGTTAACCAAACACATCTTTAGAAAGACTGTAATGACTCTGGCTTGATTTAGACAAAGCTTCACAATTTTATCACAAGCTGCATACTCTAAGTGAGATGAAACAGGGAAAATATTCTAAGGTGCACCAAAAACAAGGAGGTGATTGGTGACAGTCAACATGGCTTCACTAACGGTAAATTGTGCCTGACAAATTTTGTGGCCTTCTATGATGGCATTACAGTGTTGGTGGATAAGGGGGCAGCAACTGACATAATCTACCTGGAATTCTGCAAAATATTTCACTGTCCAGCACAACATCCTTGTCTCTAAATTGGAAAGACGTGGATTTGACGGATGGACTACTCGGTGGATAAGGAATTGGCTGGATGGCTCCACCCAAAGAGTTGAAGTCAACAGCTCGATGTCCAAGTGGAGACTGGTGATGAGTGGCATTCCTCTGGCCCTGTTTAACATCTCTGTTAGTGACATAGACAGTGGGATTGAGGGCACTGTCAGCAAGTTCACCGATGATACCAAGCTGTGTGGTGCCAGCAACACACCGGAGGGAAGGGATGCCATCCAGACAGACCTTGAAAGGCTGGAGAGTTGGGTCCATACGAACCCCATGAAGTTCAACCAGGCCAAGTGCAAGGTCTTGCACAAGGGTCGGGGCAACCCCAGGCACAAATACAGGCTGGGCAGAGAATGGATCGAGAGCAGCCCTGAGGAGAAAGACTTGGGAGTGCTGGCGGACAAGAAGCTCAACAGGAGCCAGCAACATGCACCTGCAGCCCAGAAAGCCAGCTGCATCCTGGGCTGCATCAAGAGGAGCGTGGCCAGCAGGTCGAGGGAGGTGATTGTCCCCCTCTACTCTGCCCTGGTGAAACCCCACCTGGAGTACTGCGTCCAGCTCTGGAGCCCCCAACATAAGGAGGACATGGGAGTCCAGGAGGGCCACGAAGATGATCAGAGGGCTGGAGCACCTTTCCTATGAGGACAGGCTGAGAGAGTTGGGGCTGTTCAGCCTGGAGAAGAGGAGGCTCCGGGGAGACCTGATAGTGGTCTTCCAGTAGCTAAAGGGAGCTTACAGAAAAAAGGGGAAGAAACTCTTTAGTGGCACCTGTTGTGATAGGATAAGGGGTAATGGTTTTAACATAGAAGGTGGTAGATTCAGATTAGACATCAGGAAAAAAATTTCTTACACTGAGGGTTGTAGAGCACTG
Organism: Tetrax tetrax; assembly: GCA_009806455.1. NCBI lineage: Eukaryota > Metazoa > Chordata > Aves > Otidiformes > Otididae > Tetrax > Tetrax tetrax. The sequence continues at coordinate 647,924 of WHYT01017610.1, forward strand.
GCACAGGTTGCCCAGAGAGGTGGTGGATGCCCCATCCTTGGAAAAATTCAAGGCCAGGCTGGATGAGGCTCTGAGCAACATGACCTAGTTGGAGATGTCCCTGTTCCTTGTAGAGAGGTTAGACTAGACGACCTTTAAAGGTCCCTTCCAATCCAAACAATTCTTTTTTTTTTTTTTTAATACTGATAGCACACCATTTGAGAAAACTGTTCCAAGATTAGTAAAAGGTACGTGAAGTTGTATATACAACTTCTTCCTTGTCTTCTTTCTTCTCAATATTTCTAAAAAAGGAAACACATCATCTTGTATTTCTTAGACTGAAAACCACATCCATATAATTTTTTACACTCAGAAGTTGAGCAGTGAACATGTGATAGCTCTTCACAATACAGCAGTTTTTTTCCCCAGCATTCATTGAAAATATGAATCTGTTCTGTAAATATAAATACAGTTGAAATTTTTTTGAATTAGTAATCAATTAAAAAAGCTATTATGCCAACAATTTTCCCAGATAATTTTGACAGAGTGGGTTTTTGCATCTTAAACCAGTAAAATTATTTGAGATACACATAAATACATGATTTACAAGTGAAAGGAATTTATTCTCCTAAATTATATATATCAAATAGAGATTTGTAAGTGAAAGCTCGAGGAGAGGAAGAAGCAAAACATAGATAACACAAAACTTCATAAAGAAATGTATATGCTTGGCAATTCATTCCTATTTTTCTTTAGATGCAACTAAATATTAATTTTTAAGGCTCATCAATTCATTATAAGCAAGTAGCCATACACACTGAAATATAATTAGGCCAATAAACTGTTACTCTGCCAACTCTATTTTGGTAACAATAAAGATCCAGAGATCTAAAGGATGCAACATTACAGAGTGCTTTGATTACTCTGTCCATCAATACTGTACAAATGGATATGAAAACGAGCCCTGTGATCATAAAGCAGAATGACATACTTTTTGGTATGATGTTGTTTCAGCTGTGTGAGCATCTTCTTGGTCTTTCAGTACTTTTTGTGTATCAGTATTGAGAGCCTGAAGCTGCTTTATTAGCTCAGCCTGCTGTGCTGTATGTTCAATGTTTTGTCTGTAAAGATTCTGCAGCTCTTCTAACTCCTTCCTGTGCAAAACAAGCAATGAAGAGAAATTAAAGAAAAAGAACAACAATGACCTTCGTTAAACAACTTAAAAAAATAAACGTTAAAAAATAATTCTATTGTAGATAATGAGCTTCCTATTTTCATTTATTTTACTGTCAATTGCCTTATAAACACTAGAAGTTAAATATAAAATATTTATCACATACTTTTGTAAAATATCTACAAAACAGTTAAATTTCAAAATTGAATGCCTTTCAATTTCTCTCTAATGCTCTAACTGGTCTAAAATAAATGGATTTTCACTACTCCATCACCACTTTCTAATCAACATTGTTAACTCTTTAGGAGTAAGTGTCAAGATTTAGAGCACGTGGACTGCAAAATAAATTTAATTTTCTTTTTAAACTAGAACCATCACAAAAAGGCAAAAGTTTTTTCTAACTTGCAAATTATGTGTAATGCAAGACTCCTTTTTGAAATCCATCTACTCCCAAGACAAATGAAGTACGTCTGCTGACAAATTACTTTTTTCAGCAGGTACAGCATAGTGCAAAAACCATAAGCCAAGTAAGTAAACTTCAGTGCGTATTACAGAACATAACAATAAAAGATCTTTAAACTCCGTACGATGAATGCTGTTGTAATGCAACCATAGGACAGATCTAGCATAATTAATCTGTTTGAGAATTTTACTGTACTGCTGATAGTTCTTAGAAATTAAGACAGAAATGAAGATCAGTAACTCTTACTTATTATAAACAATGATTAAAAATTTGGAATATCTTCTGTACCACATGTTAAAAGTTCAGATGGCTCCACTGATCTCGTTACATATTTTCTACTTAATTCCCTGTTTAATTCACAAATACATTTCACATCAGTACAACATCCAAATACTGAAATGTAAGTTTATCACTCCAACTGATTTTCTTCCTCACTTACTAATAGAATTTTCTTGGTGATCTCAAATACATATGTGGTTTCTCTGTGCGTAGAATTATCATTAACAAGAGTTACCATTACACTTTTAGAATACTGCTGGAAATGTCCAGTCAAAAATTAGGGTACAGAAGTTAAGCAGCAAGACCAATTTAGTTGTGTTTTCCTGAGAAAGTGCAGAATGACAAAGAAATAATTTAAAATTAACTTTCAAAAAAAAAAAATACTATCTGAATAAATATATAAGAATTGAAGTTCCATGTACCACAATAGCACATTTAGATAACTTCATGTTGTTTAAAAAGCACTGCTTAAAAAAGTTTGTTAATAGGTCAGTATAGGATAACACTTAAGGACATGCTTACTTAACAGTATTTAAGTCCTACCGTTCTCAATGAGATGTAAAGTAGCTGCTTAAAATTAACAATAGTAGAGATGCATTAAGGATGCTTTTTATAACAAAATCAAAGTATAACTGCAGTATGTACTTCATACGTACTAATTTAATTCTGTTCACAAGCACAGCAGCAGAAATAAGGATGCTGTGATATATTAGCACTTTTTGACACATTGTACAATAGGCTTCTGTTGTAGTTCAGCCCGATCGGGACCAGACTGCTCAGTCTCTCTCTCACTCTCCCCACCCTCCAAGAGAAAAGGGAGAGATAATATAAGAAAAACGGCTCGAGGTTTGAGATAAGGACAGGGAGAGATCCTTAAAGTTACTGTTATGGGCAAAACAGACTTGACTTGGGGAAAACTATTCATTTATTTCTAAAACTAGCAGGATAATGAGACAGAAAAACAAGATAAACCTCCTCCCCACCCCTCCCTCTTCCCAAGCTTAACATTATCTCTACTACCTCCCCTCCCTGGCCCTGCAAGCGGCACAGTGGAGAAGAGGGAATGGGGGTTGTGGTCAGTTCATCACGCGTTGTTTTACGCCGCTGCTTCATAGTCAGGGGAAGAACTCCTCACATCCCTCCCCTGCTCCAGTGTGGGGTCCCACCCATGGGCCACAGTCCTTCATAAAACTGCTCTGGCGTGGGTCATCTCTTCCACGAGGTGCAGTCTCTCCAGAACGGCTGTCCCAGCGGGCCCTCCACGGGCCACAGCCACCTTTCAGGCCTCCACCTGCTCTGGCGTGGGGTCCTTCACGGGCTCCAAGTGGATCTCTGCTCCTCCGTCAGCCTCCATGGGCTGCAGGGGACAACCTGCTCCACCATGGTCGTCACCACAGGCTGTAGGGGAATCTTGGCCAGGAGCCGCATTACTCCTCCCCCTCCTTCTTCACTGACCTTGGTGTCCGCAGCTGTTTCTCTCACAAGAAAAGTTCGTTCTTCACAACAGGCTGGCAGAAGCCTCTCAGGATCTCTTCACGTCATCCATACCATCTCCTCTCCACCTCCTGCAGCCAGGCCGGGCTCAGTTGGGCCCAGTCGGCTGCCTGGCAAGAGGCCAGAGGGTGAGGCCTGCAAGGCCCACAAGGCCTGTGCCTCCCCCTCTGCACCTCTGCCCCCACTCAGCTTCTTCACATCTTCTCTTTCTTTTTTTTCTGTTTTCCCCTTCTTAAATATGTTATTGCAGACACGTTATCACGGGACATTCTGCTACCAATTGGCTTGGCCTTGGACAGCAGCAGGTCCACCCTAGGCCCGGCCGAGTCCACTGAACAAAGGGGAGCGACTTCTAGCAGTTTCCTGCAGAAGCTGCCACCTTAGCCCCCCCCTCACTAAACAAAACCAGAACAGCTTCCAAACAAGCACTTGTTTCATTTCTCTGATTGTGATATATATTAGAAAATTACACATCTTTGTACTGCAGTTGAAACGCAGCTTATATTAATTCTGCACAGGTTCTCCAATCAGATCTTCATTTCGTTGTGGAAGGGAAAAACAAGGGATAACACTGAATTCTCAGATACTGTTGGAAATGCTGGTAGTAACTGTTGCCAAGCCCACTCCGCTCTATTGCTGCTCTTTAATTTGTATGCAAACATCAATGCAGTTATCTGTGTCTGTCAGCTGAGAATGCGCAGTATTGTGTTCTCTAATGGTCTGCCCACAAAGTGTATTAAGGTCAATGGGAATCTCTTCTGTGACTTTATCAGGCTTTGAGTTGTACTCTAAAGGGAAGGGGATGGAGGGGGGAAGTCAAACTTCGCAGTCACCCAAGAACTGCAGTACAATTAGAACACGTGTTAACACAGTTGCTCATGTTAAATTCAAGGATTTTTAAATATAAGGAAACTCAGTCACAATTCCATTACATCACATTTTAAAAATCAAACTTTATTTCTTCACACACGTATCCTAACTTGCTTTATTCTTCTTGAGTAGAATGTTATACAAACCAAAATAGTGGGAATCTGAAAAATTACTGAGACACAGAAATACACAACCACTATATTTAAGTTGCTGCTTTTATCCTCTTTAGTCAATGAGGTACTATTTTTTACACTGTAAATCACAAGGAGAACCTTCTTTTATTTCATTTTTAAACAGGAAGGAGGAAACAATGCACAGTCTTACCAGGAATTATTCAGCTTCCATACTGCAATACAAATAAACTGACAGAATGAAGCACCTTTGTTAAAAGACAGGCCAACTTGGTGAGGAGAGCTTTAAACTAGGAATGGCAAGGAACAGAGACATTAATCAAGTAACAAGTGAAGGAGCTGTTCCCCGCCATTCCTGGGCTGGCAAGCAAAGGCCACAGCTTGGCATGGACAGGAAAGACCTTGTGATGAACTATACAGGGCTCAGAGACACCACCTCAAGTGAATGCACACAAATAAGGGAGTGTTGACAAGACATCAGTATGGGAGAGGCTCTTCAGAGTCTTCCTGGGAAATAAGCACAACAGGGCACTCATCTAACGTTGCTGTTCAAACCCACATAGTATGACAGGAAGAATTAGAGATCTGTCCTCAGTTGCAGGGCTCACTGGGATCACGGAGACAAGGTGGGATAACTCATATGACTGGAGTGCTGCCATGCACAGATACAGGTTCTTTAGGAAGGACAGGTTGGGAGGGTAAGAAGTTGGCCTTTTTGTGAAAGGATGGAACTCTGCCTTGGATTGGGGAAAGTGCCAGCTAAGAGTGTGTGCGTCAGGTTTGGGCAGACCAACATGGATGTCATGGTGGCTGCCTGCTGATCCTTTCTGATCAGGAAAAGGGAAGAAATCCTCTTCAGAAAACCAGAAGATTCATGTTTGCAGGCGCTTCTCTTCATGGAGGACTTGAATCACTCCAGCATATACTGGAAAGACAACAGAGCAGGGCAGCTGCAGGCATTTCCAGGGACCTACCTGGAAGAATACAATATAATAATGGCCTGGAGAGAAGAAGGGTCCATGAGAGCTGATTGATTTTCAAGAATCATCTCCTCCAAGATCAACAGTGGTGCATTCCAATGAGCTAGAGGCCAACCAAAGGTAGCAGGAGGCTTGCGTGGATGAACAAGAACCTCCCCTGACTAAAATCAAACATAAAAGGAAAGATGTAGAAGCAGGGACAGGAGACCAAGAGGAATTTAGAGACACTGTCTAAGCATTCTGGGATAGTGTTAGGAAAGCCAAAATCTGTGTGAAGTTCAACATAGTGAGGGACATGAAGGGCAACAAGAGGCTTCTGTAAGTACATTAGCAGCAAAATCAAGACAAGTGATAAAATGGGCTCACTGCTGAAAACAGTAGGGCCTCTGACAGCAAATACTGTCAAAATGGCCAAAGCACTCAACGCCTTCTTCAGCTCTGCCTTTAAAAGTAACGTTTGCCTTCAGCAATCTCAGGTCCCTATGACTCACAGTCTCAGTGGCCATGGATCAGATCAGCAAACATATAAACAAACTGGACATACACGTGTCCATAGGACTTGATGTGATGCATCTATGAGTGCTGAAAGAGGCTCAATAATCCCTGAATCATCACAGCTATCAGGGGAGGTTCCTGACGACTGGATGAAAGCATGTCACTCCTATGTTCAAGAAGCAGGATCTGAGAAACTAGAGCAGCCAGGCTCACCTCAATCCTTGGGAAGGTGATGGACTATATAAAGAAAAGATCATCATTAGGAGTAGTCATCATGAATTTACAAAGGGCAAATAATGCTTAACTGACCTGACACAGCCTTCTCTAGTGAAATTACTAGCTCAGTGGATGTGGGGAGAGCTGTGGATGTTGTTTATCTTGATTGCAGTAAGGCTTTTGACACTGTATCCCACAGATGGACTGATGAGGTACAGGCTAGATAAGCGGATAGTAAGGTAGCTTGAAACTGGCTGAACTACTGGGCTTAAAGAGTTGTGATCAGTGGCACAAAGTCCAGTTGAAGGCCAGGCACTAGTGGAGTATCCGGGCAGCTAACACTGTGGTCAGTATCTTTTAATAACTTCATTAATGACTTGGACAATAGACAGAGTGTACCATAGCAAGTCTGCTGATGATAAAAAACTGGAGGCAGTGGTTGCTCGACCAGATGTTTGTGCTGCCATTCAGAGGGCCTTCAACAGGTTGGACAAATAGGCTGATCAGAACCTCAGGAAGTTCAAAGGAAAGTGCAAATTACTGTCTATGGGGAGTAATAACCCACGTACTAGCACAGGCTGGGGGCTATTCAGCTGGAAAGTAGCTTGTCAGAAAATGCCCTGGGGATCCTGGTGGACACCAGGATGACCATGAGGTAGTAATGTGCCCTTGAGGCAAAGGCCGATGATATCTTGAGCTGCACTGAGAAAAGTGCTGCTAGCAGAAGGAGAGAGGCAGTCCTTCCCCTCCATTCAAAAGTGGTTAAGACACATCTTGCCGCTGTATTCAGTTCTGGGCTCCCCAGTACAAGAGAGACATGGATGTACTGCAGCAAGTCCAATGAAGGATCACAAAGATGATGAAAAGATTGGAGAATCTGTCATAAATACAGAAGCTGGGAAAGCTAGGACTGTTCAGCCCGGAGAAGGGAAATCTCACGGGCATGTTATCAACATGTATAAATATCTAACAGGAGCCTATAAAGAAGATGCAGATAGACTCTTCTTAGTGATGTCCAGTGACAGGAAAAGAGACAATGAGCACAAATTAAACACATGAAATTCCAGTTAAACATAAGAAAAATGTTTTTAACCTGTAAGAGTGGTCAAACACTGGAATAGGCTACCCAGAGAGGCTGTGAAGTCTCCTTCCTTGGAAATACTTGAACTCAACTGGACACCATTCTGGGCAGGCCTGCTGTAGATTATATTGCTCGAGCAGAGGGCTGGACCTGCTGGAGTTGTGGGACTGCACAATCTCCAGAGGTGTCTGCCAGCCTCAGTCACTCCATGATTCTACGTGATTCAGTAACTAATTTGCATGCAGCATGCTAAAGAAGTACACAAAATCAACCCCATCAAAATCAGAAAAAAAGTAACAAGATAAAAATGAATTTCTTATCAAAATATCTATTAATACGCTTATTCAAATCAGCAAACTACTAAGCACTCTACAAGAGAGACACCTGCCTGTCACTGCAGCAGGAGAAGGATGTCAAATCCTAAGTAAAATGATACTCACGATCAAGCACGTAATAGAAGAAATAATAAAAAATTGCAAATTACATATAATAAAGGTAATAAGCATTAAAAATACCTCATAGAATCACAGACTCATAGAATGGTTTGGGCTGGAAGAGACCTTAAAGATCATCTAGTTCCAACCCCTCTGCCATGGGCAGGGACATCTTCCACCAGGTCAGGTCACTCAGAGCCCCATAAAACCCAGCCTTGAACACTTCCACGGACAGGGCATCCACAGCTTCTCCAAGCAACCTGTTCCAGTGCCTCACCACCCTCACAGTAAAGGATTTCTTCCTTATGTCTAATTGAAACCTACGTTCTTCCAGTTCAAAGCCATTACCCCCTGCCCTGTCACTACATACACTTCTGAAAAGTCCCTCTCCAGTTTTCTTGCAGGCCCTCTTTAGATACTGCAGTTCACTTTCTGGGCTGCAAGTGTGCATTGCCAGCTTATGCTGAGCTTCTTGTCCACCATATCTTTAGTTGCATCAAAAGAAGCGTGGCCAGCAGGTCAAGGGAGGTGATTCTGCCCCTCTACTGTGTTCTCATGAAATCCGACCTGCAGTACTGTGTCGAGCTCTGGAGCCCCCGACATAAGGAGGACACGGACCAGTTGGAATGAGTCCAGAGGACGGCAATGAAGACGATCAGAGGGCTGGAGCACCTCTCTGATGATACAGGCTGAGAGAATTGGGGCTGTTCAGCCTGCCAAAGACAAGGCTCTGGGGGGACCTTACAGCAGTCCTGCAGTACCTAAAGGGGGCTTACAGCAAAGACATGGAGACCTTTAGCAGGGTCTCATGTGACAGGAGAAGGGGTAATGGTTTTAAAACAGAAGGAAGGAAGAAGATTCAGTCTCAACATCAGGAAAAAAAAAATTATAATGAGGGGGTGAAATACTGGAACAAGTTGTCCAGTGAGGTGGTAGATGCCCCATCCCTGGAAACATTCAAGGCCAGGTTGGATGAGGCTCTGAGCAACCTGGTCTAGTTGGAGATGTCCCTCCTCCTTGCAGAGGGTTGGGTTACATCACCTTTAAAGATCACTTCCAACCCAAATTATTCTATGATTCTTTGATTCTCATCAACCCACACACCTAAGTCCTTCTCCTCAGGCCTGCTCTTAATCCATCCAGGACCTTGCACTTGGCCTTGCTGAACTTCATGAGGTTCATATGGGCCCACCTCTCAAGTCTGTCAGGGTCCCTCTGGATGGCATCCCTTCCCTCCAGCGTGTCGACCACACCACGCAGCTG
>WHYT01017611.1:0-33054 GCA_009806455.1 Tetrax tetrax
AAAGGGAAAAAAAAAAAAAAAGCAGGGTGGGGGGAGGAGAAACTCATTTTGGGGATGTCAAGAATACTTTGTGTGACAGATTGCTACATTATTTTGTTTAGGAGGCTCGACAAGGGTCATAAGTGAGAAATAGAGGGAACACAGCAACTACTCATTTGTTTCTAATACTCACAATTTTTCTTGCAGATTAGCTTTTCATCATGCCAGAGTCCTCGAGGAAAGAGCTAGAGGGGTGTTTTATACAGCATACCGTCATCACATCACTTGTGATTATCTAACTGATTCCATAACACAAGCACTCCTAACGCAAACTGGGAAAAGAGAGGGAAATCTTGGTGATTTGGGCGTTTGTGACAGTATTTCAAGAACTGTTCGGCCAATGCACTTCTCTGACATCAGACTGTAACTCCAAGCCATGAAACACTATGAAAGCACAAGAAATACAAGCACCGTTCCCTGTTCGTGGGCATTCACTAACTTTGAACTTTGGGACAGTGGAGACAGGAATAGAAAACACCATATTAAATGACAAACAGAATGTATGATCACTTGAAGATACCCGTATCATACATATTCTGGACATATTTATGTACTATACCTACAACTCTGACCTTCAGCATGCAGCGAGTCAGACATTTACTGTCAGCGTCCATACTACACAGCACACTACCAAGTCTACAACTACTAATACTGATAAAATAAGGAGTGCAAAGATCACTCAGTGAATGACAAGAAACAGAAGGTCTCTAACGGAATTTGTCTGCAAAGACTACACTGGGACTACTGCAAAGTCTGTCAGAGATTGCCAACAAGCCACTTGATGGCAATCAGTGCAATGCCATCATACAAACAAATGGAAGATAAGCAGACAAAGACACAGTAATCCCAACATCCAACCTTTGTCATCTTCTAAGCCTAACAATCCTATAACCACACACCTTCAACCTTCTCTATAAGGTGGAGAGAACTGCTTGCCTTACAAAAAGAGAACAAGAACTGATCTCATGATCCTTAAGTCCCAGAAACACCACAGGAACAATTTCTGAAATCCTCTAGAGCTCTGCTTCACTAAGGACCATTAATGTTGTTGAGTATCATTTTGCCTAGTAAGGTCTGTGGAAACCCTTCTGTTTTGGATCATCTTCCAGAAGGAGGGATACCAGAGAGGCCTCTGGAGGTACAACTGTTAGCCCTGGGGAATAAATTCCACACTGGACTTTGCTTCCTAACAAACTGGACAAATCAATTCATTTCCAAAATCTGCTTTAGTTGTCTTAAGTTTCCGTAGACCTAATAATGCAGAATAGAGACAGACATCTCTTCCCATCTGAACAGTCCCAACTGTTCAGGAAATTAAGACACAGCCTTATTAAAAGGAGATGATTAATCATTTATGGAAACATTCTCATTTCTGACAGTACAGGAAAAGAAAAAGGCATTAGCAAAGCCAGATTCTTTTCTCTTTTCCGCACCATGAAAATGCCTACCGTAATCAAGGCCCAGAGAAGCCTGTTCCTTCTGCAAAGGAAGATGAGATATTCGTTCTGCAAGGACTGAAGAAAGTAAGAAAAACTAAAAATAGTCAGTATTTGGTCTACAACCAGTTTTCAGAGGCATTACTGCAACGGAGAAGACCCGGAAAGTTACTCTGCAGACAGAGGAGAGACTGAGCAGAAAAAGTCTACACCACACATGGCTCTGGCTGTCAGATGAGCAACCCTCTCTCTTTACCGCCTGGCCTGTATTACTAGTAGCTATAATCACTTTGCTTTGCACAGAACTTTTTCATCATTATTTTTAGCAACTGGTACTATAATACCATATTTATTTACACTGGACAAAATCTGATCTGGGTAACTCACCCAAACAGATGCAAACTTTGAGAATGGGAAAAGAAATTTTAAGATTAAATGCTTATGTACCCCTATCATTTCTGAAAGTGCTGACAGCTATTTCAATTTACATTTAGGATAAACACTTGATTGCCTACAGTTTCTGAAAAGAGAAGAAAAATATTAAGGAAGTGTAGTTTCCTATTTTCAATTTAATCGCTCCACAAACAGAAGACTTTATTCTATTTGTTCTCTGTCCAACACATCATTTTTGGAGACTTTTGGTTTAGCTGGAAAAATAATCTCCTGTAATGTTTATACTACAGATTGTAAAGACAGGTACCTGCCAGGCTTTGAATCTCTTCAATGAGACTAGGAGGTAAATTCAAAGAGTCTTTAAAATTGCATTTACTAACTTTTTATTGTTATATCAGAAAACATCACTGAATAAAGTATTCTTCAAAGAAACTGCTAGGCCTTTACATTTGAAACATCCCAAACCATTTCCTCAATCATACATTAGAGTGTATATCGCTGGAGTTCAGTGATGTACACACTAAGTACAGATGGTTGATCACTTGTAGAAACATTCTCATTTCTGACAGTGCAGGAAAAGAAAGGGTCATCAGCAAAGCTGGATTATTTTATCTTTTGAAAAGCATCATTGGAAATGCACCTGATCTCATGCGCCCAAGCGCACCCTGAAGCTCAATATGTCACTTACACGCACTCGAGTGGCTTCATATCCTGCCAGGAACGCTTAAAGGCATCCTTGCCTGGACTTGGTACAGACAGGAGACAGTTGAACACAGAAGTAGTGTGCTCCTGCTATTGTGGTTAGGAGCAGCGTGGACAAAACCGCCAGGTCCACCATAGCACTTCTTTAATTGTTATTTTGGTATGGTGTTGTAAGTGGTCTTAATCAAGGGGGACTTTATGAAAGCGAGCATCCTATCGCTGTTCTTCCAAAGGTCTGCCCAGCATTACTCAAGCTATCACATGCACGACAGCTCAGAGGACTACATTGTATTTAAAAAGTAAGTGAAGGGCACATATTTTACAAACTCTAAGTCTAGATGTTTAATCAAATCTCACAAGAAGAAGGTGCTACTAGGACTCCAAAGACTTTGCAAGTGAGAAGCCTGACTTCTGTGTGAACCCTCTCATCAGAACAGAAATCAGACTCATAGTCTTTCAAGGACTTTTCAAGAAACATCAAGCAAATTGAGTGATCCTACAGAATTAAATACTGCTATGAAAAGCTGTTGAAATTGAAGTGACTAGATGCTGTAATCACAGATCTGCAAGTGTGAGTGAGCACTAAGTTAGTCTTTGTATCTTATTTTTATAATACATATAAAACTCAAAACATTTCCTTCTAAACCACTAGATTCCCCTATTGATAGGGATGCTAACAAAACAACTTCTACTACAACAGAAACAAATTTTAAATGCACCAAATTATAAATGCATCATCATTTAATTTGACATTGAAATATGATTAAACTCCCTGATTGAAATTAAATAAGAAAAAAGAATTGCAGTCTTGCATATCTTCACTTATAAAAATAAGGAAACCTCATAGCACCTTCTCCACAGAAGGATATTTCCTCCCCATCTCCTCCCTTGCTTAATTACTGAATTATTGAGGTACAAACTGTACAACAGACACAATGCTTTACTATATATTATCAGAACAAGAAACCTCATCTCTCGTTAGAAGCTATTTTTTGCAGTTACTAATTAGCACTCAAAAGCCCATTATTAGGTAGGACAAAGAAGAACTCAAGAAACAGAAGGGAAAAAAAAAAAAAGTCCAGAACAGCTTAGCACTAAAGCAGCAAATGAAAAAGGATCTCTCATTAATTTCTTCTCCCGGTTTTACCAGCAAAGAAACCCACACCAATTATTTTAAAGCATAACAACTGTGAAGTTGTGCATTAATTCAAGTTCTATGGCATTATAGGCATAAAGAAAAAAACCTGCAAATAGTGCAGAAAAATGTACAAGGGTACATTGGCAGGCAATCAGATGGCTGAAGGGAAATGCAAGTGTACTCCTGCCTGCAATCTGCTGGTCTTTCAATGAAAAGAGAGGCCAGAATCAATCAAAACAAAGCAAGAGAAAGCTTTAAAAATATTTTTATTTAAAAAAATCTCAGTGTCTTTCAAAAGCTTGGTATTGATTTCTTTGAAGGCAGAATCCAAAACTAGTAAGAAGCAAAAAATATCAATCTTGTATCTAACAAGAAGGCTGATGGAGTCATCTTTATGGCCACAACGTTGAGCGCTTATGAGTATATTTTTATACAGAGGAACTTTCTAATTATTCATTTAGATGTACTCAAAATCTATGTGTTTCCTTTTTCTAAAATCCTTTTAGTAGCTTCAAAGGCTAAAATGGAAGGAAAACATGTAGACTCATCGTAATTTAAGCTTAACTGTTCAGTAAACCATGCATCTGTTGTGAAATCCTCTAGAGTACAAATAAAAACTTGTAAAATAGTCGCTGAAGAGATTTGATTTCTAGGCCCAAAAGGCCCTTGATTATTGGCTTCTTCACGACTTACTAGCTAGCCCACCTATACTGTATTTAAGTAGCAGAGAGACAATGAAAGGGAAATAAACTATTCAGTGTTTTGTTCTAAATATTTTTGATTTATATATAGTCAACTTCACAGTCAAATTTCTATAGAACACAAATGTAGTTTTTGAATTAAAATGTAAAAATCCAAGCAAAACAAAACCAAAACAAGGAAAATTCACAGCCTCCTTGTGCTGGCTTTGGCTGGGATAGAGTCAATCTTCTTCATCATAGCTAGCATGGGGCTATGTTTTGAATTCGGGCTGAAAACGGTGTTGGTAACACAGGGATGCTCTAGTTACTGCAGAGCAGTGCTCACACAGAGTCACGGCCTTTCCTGCTCGTCGCACCAGCCCACCAGCCAGGCTGGCCGGGACAAGCAGGCTGGGGGTGCACAAGAAGTTGGAAGGGGACACAGCTGGGACAGCTGACCCTAGCAGATCAAAGGGACATCCCAGACCGTATGACGTCATGTTCAGCATATAAAGCTGGGGGAAGAAGAAGGAGGCAGGTGAGGTTCGGAGTGACGGTGTTTGTCTTCCCAAGTAACCACTAAGCATGATGGAGCCCTGCTTTCCTGGAGATGCCTGAACACCTGCCTTCTGATGGGAAGTAGTAAATTAATGTCTTGGTTTGCTTTGCTTGCACGTGCAGATTTTGCTTTACCTTTAAACTGTCTTTATCTCAACTCACAGGTTTTCTCACTTTTACTCTTCCCATTCTCCTCCCCTATCCTGCTGAGGGAAAGTGAGCGAGTGGCTGTCTGGAGCTGAGCTGCTGGCTGGGGTTAAACCATGACACTCCTAGAGACTTTGTTAAATTTGCAACTAAAACCACCTTTGAGGCAGAAAGGATAAGTTCAGGCCGTGCCCCTTTGAACGTATTCAAGTATGCGGCCACAGTTCTACAGAACCCCTGCATCACTGGAGATATTTATGCATATGCTTTTGACGACTTCTGTTCACTGTATCACCTAATCAAAGACCAAACACAGTGACAAATGACAGGGGTTGTTTTTTTTTTCAAAATAAGGTCACAAAATACAAGGTTAAGTGCTTAGACAAACAGATATTCTCATTGATTAAGGTGCAGTTCCACTGCACACTCCCTCCTCAGCAGTCAGTGCCTGCCTTCAGCAAGGAATATTGTATTCTTCTTCTAGATGGTGTTTCCTACCACAAGAAAATGCCAGAGCAGTCAAGATCCTTTCAAACAACACTCTCTCCACTACACAAAAATACTTGTCCTTCCCGCACGGCTGCTAAAAAACTGAGAGAAATTACATTTATCAAAAAGCAAGTAGGGTGTGTATTACAAAGGGAACAATAAGCAAGCCCGTTCTGGACCCTGTGAAACTGCTAACTCCATGTGCACTCTCATTCACTTTCCAACATACGCACTAAATGGAAAATGGGTCTCACTGGAAACATGTTCTTAAGGACTGCAATATACGGATGTGCAAAAGGAGGGAACAGTAAAGTGAAGCAGAGAATTCTCTCTTTACATTCACGGATTTTTAAGTCTTTCATCATGATACTTACTGTATGTTTGCTAAAAATCATTCTGTGTATTTCAAACAGAAAAATTAAGAAATTAAGAGAAAGAAATCCCATTGCATTTCACAATTTATCAGACAGTGGCAACACTTTCACTATAAATGCATTCCACTGGTGAAAGAAAATGACCTGGACTGCATTTTGTATTCATTTTTCTGTCTGGAGAGTAACAAGTGCAATAAAATAGGAAAATATCCCTCCAGCTTGTCATGCCAGGAACATGTCATTTAGAAGAATAGACAAAACCTTCCCCATGAACTGGCTTGTTCAAAAGTACATCATTCTGGAGAAGTGCTTAAAAATAAAATAAAATCAGTGTGCAAACTCAGGAAGATAATTTTTATTTCCATTCAAATTCGGATGTAAATGCAACTTAAATGAAAGGCCTGTGTCAAAATCTGACCACGTGATTTCCATGCTGATCTGTTTCAGAACCCCCTTTCTGCTCACTCTCTAGGAAGGCCAACATGACCAGATTGCTAGTTGAGCTAACTCACAAGCTTACATTTAATAGGTAAGAATCTTCCCTTCTCTCCAGCTTTTAAAGAATCTCCTACAAAAAATGGCAAAGATTTCTTAAAATTTTATGACAGAGAGTCATATTTGCAATTTATAAAGGATCTTTTTTTTTGGAAGAAATTAAATTCACAAACCAATGAAGAGTTCATGAAAAATGAAAGAAAGAGCTCATGAAAATAAAACAAGAAATGTTTCTTTTCCTATGACAGTAAAAAATATATTAGTGCTCTGAAAGTATTCCAAATTCACAGTCAGGCAGCTAATGGAGCTGGCAAATTGTTCCCAAAATACATTAAACTTGAGAAATTGTAGGTTCATGAAGATGGACCTTGAGACTGAAAGAACGCTTCCTTAGTCAGACCTGTGCCTTACACTGAACCATTCACAGAAGTCAATGGGCTTTGCTCACGACACAGCTAGACACACAGCACCACATCTGCCTACCCTATACCAGTCTGGCTTTTTTTGAAAAAAAATTATATTTTAGACAGATATACGAAGTGGAGATGGAAGTAACTTATAAAATTCCTTGAGCAAGTGCAGAGAATAAAGTAAAATCCAACAGTGAAATCCCATCTTCACTGAACCCACTATTCTCAAGATTACAGGGGTTACAAAAACAGTGGATAACATTCCATATACTCACAGTAACTTGAGAAAAGCAATTTAATTACTTCCATTCTCCACAATGAAGTTTTATCTTTACCTTTGCACTAAGTTAAGATACATCCTTCATTTTCATTTCAGGTACTATGATGTTCTGCAAAATTTGCTATTTTGGTGGACTGACTTCATCCAGAAGTCTCTTCTGACTTCATAAGAAGCAGCAACTAAGAGCTCTTTCCATAAAGAGTTTTTTGATTGATGAACAGATGCTTAGTTCCTAATGATATTTCCGAGGTTAGTCTACTCTAAATGAAACACACTTAGATTAGCTAATTTTTAGTCTCTAAAGAATCATCTTAAATAAAGGTCACTGAACATCTCACTATGCAATTAATAAAGATTCAGCTAGTAATTCCTTGATCAAATACTAGTATTTTTGATTGGTCCCAGAAGAAATATCTTTTTTAATGTAAACCTGGCACATGAATCAGAGCCACAGCTGCTGCCTGATATAATCAGTGTACAATATTCTAATCCCATGAACTCTGACTCAGCAAGCATCTGCTTTCCAAATAAACTTTATCAAACATCATCTTTTTTTCAGAACTAATTTTGTCAGCCAAGGTTTAAAAGGAGACAAATTTCAAAACCTTTCACAGAAATACTTTGAAGTCAACCACTACGCTTTAACTTCTTTCCAAAAGGCTTTCCCTAGGAATTCAAATAGTTAGGATACTGAGTTAGACTGTTTAATTAGTAAAGAGAGTACTGATAGGGTTGGGTTTTTTTCCTGACATTTTATGTAGGCTACAGTTAGAGGAGTTGTTAGATCCACAAGGTTTGATGTGCAGGTTTTAAATATTAATGTTTTAATATACCAATACTCCCCTGGCTGATAGGAACTAAAGTAAATTTAAAACACCTGCACTTAGGACTGTACATTGATTATCTGTCTGCTTCTAAGAACACGCAGAAAGACATAAATAGTGGAGGTCCAGGTTTGAGACAACAGCTAGTATTTTCTCCTACTATCTTGCAATTAAAATCACAATTTTCTGATTGCAAATTTCCCCTGCAGCTTCCAATTTCCTATACAGTTTCTACACTGAGACCCTTCCTACCACCAACAGAAAAAAAAAATCAGTTGCAGATTCTTTTAGAAACAAACAATGTTAATACCAAAACACATAAACCTTACATAATGCCATTTTTTTCTCATCTTTTTGCATTAATGCTTTCTAATGTGCAATCATTCTGGCTGCAAACGAGCAGTAAGATTGTTCTCCATAGCTGTGGGTAAGCTAGAAACAAGAACATTACAGCAACATCATCTTCTAAAAAGGAAAACCACTAACCTGAATCTAAACAGAGTGATGCAACCATGTAATTGTGAGGTCCAACCAGCTTCCCACTCAAAGCAGGACTATTACCAACATTATATCATTAGGTGACCTGTAGCTTTATCTAGCCAGGTCTTGAAAAACTTCCAAGAATGGAGACTCCACCACCTCTTTGGGTGACCTGTTGTTGTAGCTTAGCCCCACCCAGGACCAAACTACACAGTCTCTCACTCACTCTCCCCACCCTGCGAGGGAATGAGGGAGAGAGAATATAACAAAAACCTCAAGGTTTGAGAAAAGGACAAGGAGAGATCATTCAAGTTACCCTAATGGGCAAAACAGACTCGAATTGGGGAAAACTATTTCAAATTATTATTAATAAAACCAAAGCAGGATAATGAGAGTGGGGAAAAAATTGACCCAACTCTCCCCTCTTCCCAGGCTTAACTTCATTCCAAATTATATCCACCTCCTTCCCCCTTGAGCGGCACAGGGGGAATAGGGAATGGGGGCTCCAGTCAGTTCATTACGTGTTGCTTTACATCGCTCCTTCCTCCTCAGGGGAAGAACTCCTCACATTCCTCCCCTGCTCCAGCATGGGGTCCTTTTCCATGGGGTGTAGTCCTTCAGAAACCAGCTGTCCCAGCGTGGGCCCTCCACAGGCCACAACCTCCTTCAGGCATCCTCCACGGGCTGCAGGTGGATCTCTGCCCCTCTGTGGACCTCCATGGGCTGCAGGGGGACAACCTGCTCCACCATGGTCGTCACCACAGGCTGCTGGGGAATTCTGGCCAGGAGCTGCATTACTGCTCCACCTCCTTCTTCACTGACCTTGGTGCCTGCAGCCATTCCTCTCACAAGAAATGTTCACGATCGGCTCAGGCAGACGCCTCTCAGGTTCTCCTCACATCTGCTCTCCTCTCTTCACTTCTTGCAGCTGAGCCGGGCCGAGTTGGGCCCAGTCAGCTGCCTGGTGGGAGGCCAGAGAGTGAGGCCTGCAAAGGCCACACAAGGCTTGCACCTCCCCCTCTCTCTCTGCCCCTGCATCTTCTTCTTTTTCACTCTTTTTTTTTTTTTTTTTTTCCTCCTTTTTAAATAGATTATTAGAGAAGCATTATCGCTGTAACCAATTGCCTTGGCTCTGGCCAGCGGTGGGTCCTCCCTAGACTCAGCCAGGCCCATCGGACAAAGGAGAGACTTCTAGCAGCTTCTCGCAGAAGCTGGCGCTTTAGCCCCCGTTGCTACACAAAACCAGCACACCTGTTCCAGCCACGACCCAACTACTGACGTTCTTTTTCTAATGTCCAACCTAAATCTCCCAGTCCCCCATTTGCGAGTGCTGCCACTTGTTGTGCTCTCCAGCACTACCAAGAAGACCTTGTCTTATCTGTAAATGCATGTCAAGGCTGTCATTAGAGTGCTCCTAACCTTCCCTTCACAACTAGAAAAGCCCTTTCCCTCATCATCCCTCACACAGGATGTGGACTCTAGCCTCTGCTCATCACAGCAGGTCTCCATGGCACCCTTCCAGTTTCTCAGCATCCTTACTATACCAGGGAGTTTTCCAAGTGCAGCCTCACAAGGTCCCGTAGATATGAATAAAAGCTCCTCTCCACCAGTTGGCTGTGCCCCTTACTTCAACCACATACACACTGAAGACCCTCTGAGGAGAAAGCTAGGCTGGTGTGCAGATGAACTACAAAGGAGCCTTAGCATACCACACACCATTCACGTAACGCTCACAGGTGCACAGGTAGAACGAAACACAGAATACAAGGACTCATGCTCCATTGCTTCTTCTTCCCAACTTGAGGCAGGCTGAGTTTCTAAAGAATTTCGCTCCACCATGAGAAGAATACACTTTCTCTTCATCCATGTGATGGTTTATCACGAGTTACCACACAGTTTCTCGCTCACCCTCCCCTCCCCTATGGTTAAAATACTGTCCTCTACCCAAAATATTTTGTATTAGGAACATTCCATAAGCATTCAATCAATATGGATTCATTAAGAATAATGGTCACACTGAGATTATATAAATCTCATTTCATTTTCCAAAATAAATGAGTTGTCTAATAATCTAGAAAAGCTCCATTATAATGGAGACTCCATCTTTCTCCAAGTATTACATAGTTAAAATAAAGACCTATCTCTGTATTTAAAATTAAACTTAAGAATTAGTATAAGAAGCTATAATTAAGGTAACAGTGTAAGAAACATTATTTCTTGTTATTTCTCCTAACTGCTAATAAGTTCAGAGTAAAAAGTATTCTGTATTAGTTGAACACCAAAATATGATTATCTAGTACAAAAATAAAACAGTCAATTCCAGTGGAGGAATGTTTTACAGAATTCTGTTGCGGTGCCATGGGATGGGAAATGTCACAGTTTCGAGACTAATTATTTTAGCTTACTTAAGTAATATATTCTAATTTTCAAAATCTACTTGTACGGGCAGAATTGATATTTTAATTAAAATATCAGCTCATAGTTACATGCTGTATTAGTTTTACTGATTCTGGTCTGCATTATTATTTTTAATCTACTATGCACTCAAAAGCTTTTGTAGTTCTGAAATTGTTAATGACAAGTTAATAGCTGTAGTTTCAGGCTTCATTGAGCTAGACCCAACTAGCAGGTCATACTCCAGGTCATGCCATTATCCTCACTGAGATTTAAATCTTATGCAGGTCCAAGAGGTAGAGACACGAGTACCCCAGAATTCCATGTGACATGGTGCTCTTGGAATGGCAAAGGAGAAAGAAACATCATCATGAGGTTCCCAAAATGCTGGAGCAGTCAGAGGGCATCCAAGAAAATCCCTACACTTCATTCAGCCTAAGTGGTCTGAAACGGCAAGCGGAGCGGGAGCCAACGTTACTAGAATATCTGCCCTGGAGATGTTTGCACGTAGCCTGAGAGTAAGATTCCTCTGGCTATCAAAAGGTGACTAACTAGAGGAGAACAGCAGAAGAGATGGAAAGGGAAGAAAAATATCAATGTGGGATATCCATGAAGAACATAAAAATGATAAAGAACAACCATATGCTGACAGGCAGGAAAAGTAAATGGGGAATCACAAGGCAGGGGGGAGTGAGAGACTGAATAAAACAATAGAGAAATCCAGAAAAGAGAAAGCAACATTGAAGTCACAACATTTTATTTATTTCAGCTTTATGTGTTTCTATATTCATTCATTGAAGGCGAGATTCCTTTTGAACTATCAATCATTTTTGCAAGATGCGACAAGTAGTTTTTCATCTAGGCTCCCTTTTTACCATTTCCTTTTTCTTTGCATTTTCAAAGACCGACAGATCACTCCACTAAGCTATCTGTCACTAGCACTGCACGGCAAGGCAGCAATTTTGGGCGCACAGGCAAACACACTTACTCTTCCTCAACGACCCGGTTGGTCTGCTGACTCCACCAATATCTGCAGCATCCTTTTCATACACATTTTTCAAGGCCGTTAAACATGACTCTTGAGCTTTTGTGTGCGTATGACACACATACTTAACTTTTTAGTCCATGAGTGTCTAAAAGACAGAGAGCATAAGGAGACGGATCACAAGAATTTTACTCAAGCCCCCATCACCCAAAGCAATGGTTTCTGGAAGTTAAACGTAAACTACCAGGTGGGCTCACTGCAGACGCTCAGCACTGAAAGGTTTCTCAACCAACTGCAGGAGTAGGCTGGAGCTGTAATAAAGGAAAGAAATATCTGCTAGAGGGAGGTGTATAGCTAGAAGAAGACAGTTATTTGTTTGGAAATTGTTGAGTTAAAACTGGTCTAGTTTCTACCCATTCAGCCTACAAAATGAATGGTGGGAGGGCCTGAAAGACTTTGCCCTGCCATGGTAAAACGGTAGGGTTTCAGAGATAGTAAGGATATTGAGCCAACCTGTAGCTATAGTGAGTAATGTGTTTAGGGAAAATGGGGAATATTCTAACTAAACTCAAAGTCTACAGAGTTAAATCCATCAGCAATTTAGATACCATCTCTGTATAATATTGCCTCAGAAGGCTCAGACAGAAGGACTTCCATGCCATCTATATCCTAGAAGACGCGATGCATATGACAAAGATATGCTTTTTGCAAGCAAGTTGTTATCAGTTTATATAATGTCCCCTTCAACCTATTAGGACAAAATTTGACCCCTAAAAATACAGTTTCTAGTAATAGTTTTCTCATGACAGAAGTGGATTGTACCCTTTCATGAATGGGGATGAATAGTTGATGTTGTGATCTTGAAAAAATTGCATACTAGATTAAGTATGTCTCTGACTTTTTAAGATGGAAGTACTAGTTCGGGACATTTTGTGTTCTTGTAAGGAGGTACCTGTGGCTATGCCTGCGATGCAAAAAATATCTCCATTAAATAAAGCATATGATCCTGGTGGGTCCTTTTCTGCAATTCAGCAGAACACCCTGAATCACCAGTTTATTTGTAAACAAACCAGCCATTCCAGCAGAACTAGAATAAAGAACCTATCCCTAATAGAGAGAGAGAAGACACCCTTGGTGCCTAGAGGTAGGTTCATAATCCTTTTACAGACAGCATGACAAGGTAGATGAGCTTAAGCATTTCATCTGTCTGAGGCTATGAAATAATTTTGACATGGCTTTCCTTCAGTATAAATTTTACTTTGGTATAAGGGGGAATGTGAGAAAAGCATGTTTGACCTTGATAGGAAAGCTCAAATGCATGTGTATGTTTGCTTATATTTTTGCACAAGTGTGTGATGTTCCTTGAAAAAAAAACAACACTAAGGCAGAGGAAAGAGGAGGAGATTGTCTTTCTTCTGAGGAACTATTGAGCACAGAGAGAAAGACCTACCTTCCAAAGACTGCAGGGTCTGCCAAGAGAAAAGGGAGTCACAGCTCAGACTGGGGATGCTGCAGCTCACATGGAGACTGCTCAGAGCCAGGAGCAAACACTCACACCTCAGAGAGATAGCTGGAAGGCAAATTCCTCAGTATCAGAGGAATCAGTTAAGTATTTGCTGCTATTTAGACCGTTAAACTGGCTGGAAGCAAAAATCTTTTGAACAGACACAGTGGGTAGTAGATTTTTGAAATCAACAAAAATGTTGTATACCTTCTTTTCATTCCATCTTATCTAGCTACTCTGGGTTTTCTGGATTTAAGAAGTTACTTATTGCAGCTTTTACTCAGATAAAATCTGGCTTGAGTTCAAAAGCTTTTCATCTTCTTCAGGGAGCTTATTATAGGAGAAAGATCTATGCACATCTACCTCAAAGGTCTGACTCAAGGCTTTATTCACAGTGTAAATGAGGAAAACAGGAACAAGCCTTTATCTGGAGAAGACCTTTTTTTTGCCATGAACAGATTTACATTTAGGATCTCCCAAAAATTGACTTTGTGACCTTGCCAGAGCATACTGCTGCATAAGCAACCGTAAGGACACATACATGTTATTGGAGGACAAAAAAAGCTAGAAATTAACCTCACTTCAATCCAGAAATTCCTGGGAGACTCGCTGACCTGAGGCAGAGCAGTGCAGAATACAGGGAAACTGTCCAGTGCAATTTGGTCTCATCCCATGACTTCCCAAGAAATTACGATAGTTTCCAACAGCTGTGTAGGGAAAGGGGGCTCAAGCCCTGCTAATTGGCTGCCCTTGAAAAGAGCAGATACTGGCTGGAAGAGACGAGAAATGACAGCAGCTGGAACGGGAAAAACTCTTCTCTGGATCATCTCAGGCAATTCACAGCATCCTAGGCCTGATGAGGCTGATGGTTACTGATGAGATGTTACCTCACGGAGCTTACTCAAATGGTCTAATGTATAGTGACCCAGTATGGAGGATTTCAAGGAAACCTCTGTGACTTCCTGTGTTTGGCAAAAGGAAAAAAAAAATCAAGTCTAGATCTGAATGATATGCTGCAACTGAGCAGAAACTGTAGGTATGAACTTCTGTGGGAAATACAGAGACAACTTAAAGGCAGAGGTAGAACATCACATGCAGTACTAGAGTCATCACAGGCCAGTTTTTTGGAGGCAGAGTAAAGTCCAGTACATTTCCTTCAAATTAAATTACTCAGGAGGAAAGGATGAGTTGGAAGCTGATTTTGATTGAATTCACCTGCCAACTCATGGCACATGAGTACCTTGGTGATGAACATTTTTTTTCCCTGTCCTCTGGAGTTCCCTGAAGAGACTCCAGTATGAGTGAGGATGACTCCAAAGTAAGGACAATCACTCACATGAGAGGAAACAACCAAAGCCCAGAAGTTTAAGGGTCTGTAATTACTGAAACAAAAATTGAAGATGGATTTATTTTCCTTTAGAGACAGATGATAACACAGGTCATGCCACACTTAGGTCATGAGTTGTATTAAAAGTCTTGGTGTGCGCCTCTACAATAAATGTGTGCTTTCATTAAAGTTTTCCACTTTCGTCCCCTGTGTTGTAAAAGAAGACAACAACAAAAAAAAAAAAGCTTAAACTGACAGAAAAAGCAACATCTTGCTTTCTTAAAAACACAGGCTTTCATGAGCAATCAAGCAGCTATTTCCAGTCCCAGAACTCCATCCCCCTATGTTTCCCTAGCATCTTTTCTTTCAGAACTGTGTGCTCTAAATTGTTTTTGCTGCAATTATGAGATTGTCACTGAAGCAAATCAGGATGCCCTGGTCTTTAAAATGTGCTTACCCAAGTGATAATTGACGAGCATTGGCTTGCAAATGTTTACTGCTGTTTCCTGCATTACTCCTCCCTTGTTAAACTGCTGTAAAAAGATTGCATATAATTTAAAACTTGATGGATGTATACATACAAAAGCCACAGGTGGAAGAAATTGTTACATTACTGATAAAATTATTGAGACCATCTGATTACAGAAAGCTCCATAAAATTCTGAAAAAGCCTTTGATTCAGTAGAGTGGAATAATATCCTAACAAGGTCCCAACATCATGTTGTTCAACTGGACACAAGTTTTTTTACTGAATAAAAAATGCATAAGAACGAGTAATATTTTCATTTTGTTCAAAATACCAACTCAGCCTATTCCTCTCTTTTCTGCACTGCATATAAAGCAGTTCTCAAATCTAAAATAGCAACTTCTATTTTTCTTACTCAGTTGTATTAGTAAAACTGCCATAAAATTTTAAAGTTTCATGAATGTAATAGTTCTGGGACACTACAATATCAAACGTCGTCTGGAAATTTTGCAACAAAAATCTAAGAAAATGTTCTTTGTTTTAAAACAAGCAAGAATCAAGTTATTTAGCAATACAATTCAGCTACATTATCTTTATTTTACTCCATTATTCAAAAAGCAGTGCTATTATTTCTTTGCTAGACTGGATGGCTACAATCAAAATGAATTTTCTGCCTCAACTCATCTTTTTATTCCAGACATTTCTAATTAGGCTGCTCTGAGGAATGGAAATGAATAAAAACCGCAAACTAAAAGATACTTTCTCTCATATCAAGGAAAACAAAACCCCCACATGCATGCATTGTCTCAGTGAAGCCAATAAGCCGGGCAAGGTAGCAATCCCAGGCACACAGGTGCATTACCATTCCAGACAGTTCACAGTCACTATTGCTCAGATGGAGGTTCGTAGACTTTGCATTCACAAGTTACTTCAGTATCCAAGAACACTCTTGCTCTGAAAATCCAGTGAAGCTACTTAGCTGGCATGAAGGTAGATAATACATAAACTGAGCAGTTTCTCCTGTTCGTTCCCAAAGCAGCAGCCTAACACTCAATTCAGACATACGTAGATCGACGAACCAACGAATCTTCATGTTGGGCAAGATCAGGAGGCACACAAGTTGTGTATGGGAGCTACCGCAAGGGGATGGAACGTCATACTGCACTTGGCTATCCCAGTCCACACTTCACCTATTATTTATGATCAGACACCACAGCTAACCTTCATCATAGCTAACTTAGGTGTCTAAAATTCAGGTCTCTAAATTACGAGTTACTGTTATCAGCCTGAGCGTACCTTTAAGTTACAAGACCCACGCAGAAGAAAGTGGATAAAGCAGCAGCCCTGATGCCTAGTGGATGTGTATCAGGATGTGTACTCAGGTAATAGTTAGGATAGTTAGGCCCAGAGACAAGGAAATATGAATTGCACTGGCTATTAACACGAGAAACTCTGGTTTGAAAAGGACAATCTGATAGCTAGCGTAGGAACGGGCTCATCATAAATCATGCAGACCGGCAAATCAGACAGCAGAAAAAGTCATGAATCTTGAACATCTCTCAGTCTTTGGGAAGAAACACCTTTTGGTGTTGCAAGGTAAGCTACACTTCATCAGCTTCACATTTTTCTAAGAAAATCAGAAACAAACCAGTTTGACAGAGACAAAACTGTTGTACCCTTAGGGACTGATTAGTTCTTGTGTGTATTCAACTGCCACTCTACACAAATGTCCCTGATACAGATATCCAAGTGCAGAGAACAGAAAATTCAGAGAGTACGTCTGGCAGGCAACTACCTGGGAGACTAAGGGACAAGTTATGGCGCATAAGCCTTTAAATACACGTTTCACTTCTGCAGATTTGTGTAACATCAGTACAAATCACAGAACGAGCGTCACCCACAACTTCTTAAAGCTTTCCCAGCAGCAGATGTGTGACACATCTGTACTGTGCCAGCAGTCCCAGCAACGTATCTGTATTGTGGCATATATCAAAGAGGCAGCGCTTGTTTGGCACATTTCCTCCTCAAATTATGCTTATTGCTTAACATTCTCAGGTAACACTACTCATCTCCAGCACCTCTTACAGTCACGAGAGAACGATACCTCCAGAAGGTGACTTACCTGGCCTTTTTTGGGTGCCTGTGTCAGAATGGTGAATCATCCCTTGGGAGTACGTATTTCTCACCCTTGACTATGAGTAAATGAATTGCCTCAGATGAATTAGCCAGCCAGTTCAGACTGACATCAAGTCCAGACTTCTAAGTTACGTGAAATAAATATGGCCATATGTTTTAATTAAGATGTTGCTTTAGATCAATGGAAAAAAAAGTTTACATTTTAATCAGCATCCACAGGTTATCACCGCCTACCTATATAAATTTTTTTATTGGTGGAAATGTAAAAGAAACAACTTGTCTCAAGGAAAGAGGCAAAAAACTATATTCAGATATTTGATTCAAAATATTATAATATCATTAATAGTGACATTATAAAGGAAAGCAATTTAGAAATTGTATCGTAAGTTAAAAAATATTTTAAAAGAGCTGAATATTGATGCCTGAGGAAACGTAAAAACACAGGAAGCATTATTATTTGAACTCGCATAGTCTATATATAGGCAAGATATTTTTGAGCAGTACTGTAATTCAAAACAGTACATGTGCAACAATTTTCAAAAGACCTGTTAGTGACTCTGAGCTCCTCTCAATTAATGACATAATTTTTGAGGACATTACAAGAGACAGTACAAGACATGAGACAATCTTAAAGAATCGTAGTTTAATTAGTAGGAATTAGAAAAATTGTGCTGTTACCTTCATGTCTGGAAGAAAAAGGCTTTGGACTCGCACTTATGGAGGCATGAACATATCAGATTAAAATTTAACAAGAATAATAGCAATAGACAGTGGTGTTACAAAACACATGCTTAGCCATTCGAAATGGAAGTGGAAGGGGGAAAAAGGTCACCTTCCAAAAAGTATTAATTAGCCATTTAACTGGAGTAGCTTCAGTGTCTGTGATAAATTAAAGAAGACAAAAACTTTAAGTAAAATGTGCAGAACTGATACTTACTATGTTTTTCAACATTTTATCTACATTTGAACACTGAAAATGGTCTCTACCATACCTGAGGCATGAAGAAAGCAACTGGTTACATTTTACATGTCCTCTGTATTGTTTCTCTCCTTAAGTTACCTTGAGATTACTTTTAATAGAATTACTTATAATATAATTTGCTTTCCTGATCTACATGAGATGTAGATGCATTAATGTGGAATTTCAGAGAAAAATACGGAATAAATTACAGTATGTAGGTGAGCTGATCACTAAAATAGAGGTTAAAAAAAAAAGAGGCAGCCAGCCAGATCTGTGGTTTCGAAGAAAAACAAACAGAAAGCAGTGTCTAATCTGCAAAGGCAATACCCAAAAGCCTATGCCACATCAGGAGGGGTGACTCAAAGCCAAACAGAGTAAGACCTTGCTTCTAGATACAAAGCTATTGGGGATTACTTTAATAGAGAACACTTAAGTAATCATGTTTGATGGGTGAGACTGCATCATTTATCAAAAATCTATGGTAAAATTTAATTTTCCATGTGAGTCAAAGACGGCAGTGGCAGCACTGCTTGTTGTTGCTGATCTGTGCCTGTTGATGCCTTCTGAAGTGGAAATGATGGATGCCACATGTTCTAGCTGTGATTAAATTTGCTTTGACAAAGCAGCATGGAAATCTGATTTTCAATAGACTCCTGCATTTCACCCAGTGCTGAGTAAACAGATACACAACATAATGCTATATGGTTGTCAAGCTGATGGCTAATTCATTCTGCCAGTCCAATCAATCTATCCATTAAAATATTACCTGTCAATATCAAGTAGGTTCAGCCTGGAAATTGCATGGAAGCGGGAAGCTGTTTAGAAGTAAACACTGCCAAACCCAAATGTGTCATAAGTTATTTTTCCAAGTCCTCCCAACAGCTTCAGTCAGCCCCAGTAACAAGGTTGGCAGAAGACTTTTGCTTCAGCGTGCTCGACGCTTTTCTCAAACCTGTCCCCATCCAATTATGCCACAGAATGAAGGTACAAAGTACCGAAACTCTCTCTTCCTCTGTTACTGCTTGAAAAGAAGGAAGCAGAAAACCACATTAAGAATACAGCTTATCTAAATACTCTTATCCCAGTATTCGAAAACACTGTACCTATGCTGCCTTCAGAAAGAGCCATCCTTCATACCTTGGCTGATGGGGAATAGGAGCTGGCAAAACATACAAAGTGACAAGAGACCTTTGACTGCACTGAGCTTGGGCACCCTTATATAACCTTTTAGTTTTATCCTTCATTTGGAAGAAATTGGGAGATTACTCACTAATTTTTATTGGCAGCAGCTCTGTGGACATTCCTGCCCTCTCCGCAGTGCCTAAGCTCTCCTGTCAGT
Organism: Tetrax tetrax; assembly: GCA_009806455.1. Lineage (NCBI taxonomy): Eukaryota > Metazoa > Chordata > Aves > Otidiformes > Otididae > Tetrax > Tetrax tetrax. The sequence continues at coordinate 19,558 of WHYT01017611.1, forward strand.
TGTCATAACCACACATACATGATGGTCACGTTATTATCTCTGCTTTCAGCATTCAGCTCCTCACCACACAACAAATCACCATGGCAAGTGGTATGAGTATATACTGAGTATATCCTGTTGAAAAAAAAAGTCTAAAATATCAGTGTAATGACTTTTTATTTCCTTTTATTTTTTTTAAACTAAAGTATGTCTAGAACCATAGTATGGATTGTAAAACAACCCCCAGTCCTTTGGCAGTGTCAAACAGAGCAGTAATTAGACAGGGTTATTTTAAGCTTAAGTGAATCATGATGAAAAGAAAAAAAAACATGCTAATAAGCACTAATAACCACTTCCTATTCTTCCTATTCTTCCACTATTCAGATCAGAAAACACAATCTGATTTAATACAATCTCCTTCCTAACAGAAAGGGAAAGGAGAAGCTTTAATTCAAATTATACCAAGAGACGCCGAAAGTCCTTGGTTACATAAAGTAACAGAAGTTGCATCCAGTGTTTGGCTTTGACAGAAAACCATAACGGAATAATGCTTTTTATTTCCAGGAAATGAAGTTGTCAACATAAGATAGAATGAGACTGTTGTCCTCGCCAACCATGCCCTCCAATCCAAAACATAACTATATTGAGACAGTTTCTCTGCCCATAGACTTGCTTAACACACCTGGAACCGGTACGTTGAAGGGAAAGGTCAAGGAACAGAAGAACACTGAACAATCACACTAACGGAACAGAACAAGAATTAGTATCTCCAATTTCATCAAGATCAAAAATCTCAGTCTGCTTACAGAGTGCCGTTCACACACAGAACAAAATGATCAAGTCTTCAACCTGGCTGTTATCTTGGGCCTTTGAGAAAACTATGTCAAGCTTGATATATGGCAGCTTCAGCATGTTTGTAAGCAGTACATTCATATTTGCATCATTTTGAAATAGCTGCTTTCTTGTTTTCTTGTGGTTTGACTGGTGTCATGCTACTTGGAGCTGAAAAATGAAATTCCATGCCAGACAACGTCCAGAGTCCATCTATTCAACAAGTATCTAACAAGGACAGTGCAAGAGAAAAAGAGTACATATTAATACAAATCTCACAGAAAAGTTTTAAAATATTCTCTAAACTAAGCTTAATTTCAACATAAAAAATTGCTTTCAGAGCTGATTCAGAAAGACAAGCCGATGAGCCTGAGATTTAAGCCCAAACACAAAACAGAAAGATTGCCGTCAATACATCTATTTGTGAAAGAATGGATCGTAAGTTATTACAATTTTTTTAAGATTTGCTGATTATGTTGTATGACTTGTTAAAAAACCAGCTGTATTTATAGATGGTATTGCAGGCCTAATGCTAGACAGGATAACAGAGTAAATACACTTCAGAAACAATGTCTTGAGGACAAATCCGAGAACTTTTTTCTTCCAGACCCTCTAGAAGGAATTACATCCTGGAATCACAAAGCCTCATTGCTTTGAAGAAAGAAGTCAAAATCACTATCTATCCATCCTAGCTTCTGGTAAGTTCTACTCACAAGAAGCACTGCGCCAGCAGATCATTCCTATCTGTCTTGGTGAGGTTTCCTGCCCTTTCTTATACTAGAAGACTCTGAAAACTGGGCAGTCTGAAGGCCATGGTTACATTCAGTATTTGAGGTGGCCGGTGTTTTAGTGGCTAAGTGATACACCGGGCAAAGAAGAGGCAACATCGCATAAGGTATCTGAAAAGTTTCCAACAGGAAGAATACAGAAGGGGCAGCTGCCTGCTGTAGTCCGGTACAGCACCACATGGAAGACAATACAGCATGTTCAAAGGTCTAAAATCAGATGTCCTGGAGCACTCAAATGTTTTTTCTGACTTTCATGGGACTTGAGAGATAAACTTTTCCATTATCAGACATGTTATAAAGCCTGTTATAAAGTTTCTAAGTAGAAAGACATGGCATGACGCAATGTGGTACAGGCAAGAAGTTCTCACTGGTGTGAGAGGTTGGTTCAAACAGTACATAATTCTGTTTCATATTATAGTATCAGACTAGCTCCATCTTGTTTTATTTTACAAAAAAAAAGGCCTATGATTTTGGCCCCAAAATTAGCACTGAAACCTAAGAAACCTTCACCAGCACTTACGCAATGATATACTGTACACTTAAAAATTCTAATTAAAAGCTTCACTCTAAAATGCTTCAAAATGGTTCTTCAAATCCGGTGTCATTAATTTTAGAAGTTCCAAGAACACTTGCATAATTAGCTGCCCCATTTATCTATTTCTGTGCGAGAGAAAAAAAATTCCTGTGAAAATTTTCAAGTTGAAATTACTGGAAATAATTTTTGAAGAACCAAAACCACTGGTATAGAAAAATACCAAACTTAAGTGCTGGGTAAATACACAGTAAATAGGAAATCATTAATTCAAGTGTCAAAATAGGCTCTGGACAGAAAAAAAAATGAGGCCCACGGAATACTGTTAATCATGTCTTAACCAGATTAGCATGAAAACGAAGAGATAAATTAACCAGAAAACATGAAGTAGGAGCATTTCTCTCAACACCAACACAAACAGAACTAGCAAATTTATCTTTGACACAATAGAAACACCTCCCATAATTAAAGGAGAAGCAGGGTAATATTTAATCAAAGTAGAACAAAACACTATCACCAGTAGCAGATGGAAGGAGAGACGGAGGAAAGGTACAGAAAGAAGAAATCCACTATGTGTAAAACCTACAGATAAAATTAAAATTTATGATAACAAAGGAAAAATCCAAATATGTCAGCCCTAGACGTTCTCCTTAAGGAAACTTTATGGGAATAAACTCACTAGAAATAAACCTCTGAATACGAGACTTGCAAAACAAGAGTATCTCATTTGGATAACAGGAAAAAAAGGTTCTTTTAAAAAAGAAATTTTGAGTAAGGGTGAAATATTGTTTTGTTGATATGAAAAATGATATAGTGATCATGCCAGCAATACCTACATTAATAGGTAATAGCTGTTTGCGCATGGAATTTTTAATTATTCCTTCCAATTTAATTCTTGTTTGTGGCAGCAAAGTCAAATTGTTGCAGAAATCAAGATGGCTACTGGTCATCTTTACTTGCAAGCGGTAAACATGTTGCTTCCCAAATAAAACAGAATTATCCTTCCCTGAAAGATCTGAAAATTCTGATAGTCATTCTGAATTTAGAACTTCTTACAGTTTTTTAATTTTCCACAGAATCGCAATTTTGAGCTTCACTTACCGAAAAAAGTATTTAGGACACACTTTTGAAACCTGCACTGAGGATCAGTCTAATCAGATGTCATGGACAAAAGAGTCTTGACTCAGGGAATTTTACTTCAGTTTTCCTCCACTGCTTCCTCTTGTTTCTCTCCTCCTTTCGGGGTTCCTGTGGTCTCCTCCACAGGCCACAGTCCATTTGGGCGTGTTCAAGCACCAGCGTGGGTTCTCCACGTGCTGTAGCCCCTTCAGAGGTGTACCCTCCTGTGGCGTGGGCCCTCCATGGGCAGCAACACCTTTGCGGGTGTATCTCCTGCAGCATGGGTCCTACATGGGCTGCAGTCCCTTCAGGGGTGTACTTGCTTCTGCATGGGTCCCTCCATAACACGTAGTGCCCATTTGGGCGTTTTCTAGCTCCAGCATTGATTGCCTACAGCCCACAGCCCTATTGGGAGTCTCTCTCATCTTCCATAGAGTATCTTTTTCCAAGAGGGCATCTCCAGCTGCATCTCCAACGATGTCTTCTTCCACAGCACTCTTCCATTTCTCCTCCCTGTTCTCCAAACACACCTTTTCACATATCTCCTCCTATGTCTCCTCATTCTAGCAGCTGAGGCTTTTTCTTAAGTGTGTCTAAGCAGAAGCATACTTGAGGGTGTCACAAGCTACTAGAACAACATAAAGAGGGGCCTCGTAAGATTCAAGAGTGAATTGACAAGATGTTCGCTAGCTTTGACAGGCACTCAGCCACTGAATATTGCTTTTGGGTTTTAATATTTTTTAAATTTTGAGACACTAATTTCAATTTTAATAATTTCATACCTAAGAATGCTAAAAAAAAAAAAAAAAAAAAAAAAGACTAAGCTTTAGCATGTAGACTACATCTCAGAACATTTGGTATCTTCATTTTCATGACCTAGAGGAGGGCCATGAAGATGATCAGAGGGCTGGAGCACCTCTCCTATGAGGACAGGCTGAGAGAGTTGGGGCTGTTCAGCCTGGAGAAGAGAAGGCTCCAGGGAGACCTGATAGCAGTCTTCCAGTACCTCAAGGGGGCCTACATGAAAGAAGGGGAGAGGCTGTTCAGTAGGGCCTGTTGTGATAGGATGAGGGGTAAAAGTGTCAAAATAGAGGGAGGTAGATTCAGACTAGATATAAGGAAGAAATTTTTTACAATGAGGGTGGTAGAACACTGGCACAGGTTGCCCAGAGAGCTGGTGGATGCCCCATCCCTGGAAACATTCAAGGCCAGGGTGGACGGGGCTCTGAGCAACCTGATCTGGCTGGAGATGTCCCTGCTCCTTGCAGGGGGGTTGGACTAGATGGCCTTTAAAGGTCCCTTCCAACCCTAACCATTCTACGATTCTATGATTCTGTGATTTTTTCATTGCAAATTATGCATGATTTGTCACCAATTCATATCCTACTACTTCTAACTGATTCACCAGCACTTTAGAAAGCCAGCAACACCAGAGTAGCTTGGGAGTTGAATTTCAGAAGGGAAAGGAAGTGGGAAACAGGCCATCTAATGTTTTTGTCTTGAAAAAATATAGTATAATTTTCAAACAAGCATCTTTTGAGTTTTTTACTCTTTCTGACACAGATCTACTGCCATGGGTAACTGATGTTATTCTTGCAGCGTTGTATACCATTAAGGTGTTGAACAGTGCAACAAATTTATTGTTATCTTGGTTCTAGAGAGTATCGTGTGTTTCTCTGGAATAATAACAGACCTTCGGTGTTATGTACTATGCTTATTTTGTTTCCAGTTTTTGGACTCTACAAGCAACCTATCTGCTCAGCTGGGAAGACCAAATACAATTTAGCAGTACTATTGGCTTCTCATGTTAAAAATAATCTGTAAATTTAAACGCTTTTGTCATTACGCAGTGTTCTGAATAATATAATAAAATAATGTTCTGAAACTGTCTATAAAGTCAGAAAGCAGTCTTCCAGACAAACAAAACCAGACATTTGAAGAAACATAAATAATTGAATCCAGAAAGCATGCGGGTTCACTCTTCCACAAAGATTAATTTGATTCTAGATTATACACTCCTAAAAAAAAAAAAAACCAACCCACAAATCAAAATAATTCATCGATTAGCAACAGACTATGAAGGAGGATGAGCCAGTGTTAATGCATTACCAGTGATAAGGAAACCTAGGGAATACTTTATGCCATTCACTAAGATAACAAAATAAAATAACTTTTATATCAATTTTTGCTTTGACCTGTAGCATTTTGATGGGTGGCATTGACTAATACATTGGTTGTAGCTCTAAGTTTTCATCTGACCACCCAAAACCAACAGGGATGTTATTGTTATTCAGCTACTGTCAGGCAAAAACACGGGTAAATATAAATCACAATGTTATCAAAAGCCCACAGCAGTGAGAAACTGAATATTAAAAAAAAAAAAAAAAAAAAGTTTTGTGCAAGAACAGTTTATCAGTGATAAATAAGCAATATGCCACCGAGGCTTGCTACATAAATCAGGAAAGAACTGGCTGAGACAATGTTAGTCTGACTAATACCTTAGTTAACAGCCCCCATCAGAGATGTCACTTCACTCTCGGTGCTCGTAACGAAGTATTTAGTCCTTCTGCTCTGCAAGCCCCTGTCAAGGTCAGGCCAGCTCCCCTGGCCGCCGAGAGCACGAGCAGCAGAGGGCACACGGAATGAGGGAATTATCACATACGTATTGTCACCAGTCCCTGCATAATCTCCTCGTGACACACATCATTATTTCCTACATTAAAAGCATAGGAAGGTTAAACAATATACTGCATAGATCATACGCACCGCACTGACACACACGGTAACACATTCAGATGTGAGATGCAGCCAATTAACTCTTGGCTGTTAGCGCTAGGCAAGCTCTGATAGCCCTGTCATCAGGTATTTTGCATACACAGTTTCAAATTACAGTGAACTAACAGTACTATTTTTATCAGCAGATAAAATTAATTCTTTCGTTGTCAAATATTAGCTCTCTCTTTCATTTTTAAATTCACCCATGAAATACTTACCGAGGACAGAAACAAGGCTTTCAGGCATAGCAACAGTATGTTAATTCCATCAGACATTATTTATGTTTTACAATTAAAAAACTGAACAAATAATTTGCTAAGTACTTTCTTTTCAAGATAGTTTACTCAGGACAGTCAAACTTGAATCCCAGATGACTGAACATTTGGCTTTAACATTTTTCAGTTAAATCAGATCAAAGTCTCTGATTTGTGATATAAGTGAGCACACTTAGATTTGTCTCAATTTTTAACTGAATTAAAGTAAATAAAAATATGGCCATTGCAATTCTGAACCAGAAAGGTTAAACAAAGATTTGATCTAATTTAACTAATTTAAAATTGGCCGTTTAGTGAATTTGAAGAGATGGAACCTAATTTAATTAATCTGCTTTAAAAATCAATATGGATTAGTTTTCCTGAATGACCCTGGGTAGACAAACTCTCGTTCTCCTAACAACAGATAAAAGTATTACTGTGCTAGCCCACACATATCAATAAGAGATGATTAGCTCTTAGATAATAAAGTGCTGAATCAGCCCACAAATATCCCAGGTGGCAGCAAAATTATTTACCTCTGCTAGACTGACCAAATTGCTATGAATTATTATCAGTGGAAGGATGCAGGGAAGCAAAAATTTCCTATGGACTTTCCAAGCTCGCTGTCCTGGAATGATTTTGGTTTTGTACTGATGACTGCTATTAAAACGGCAATGGAGCAATACCAACCAGTTGGTATTAGCCAAGCATGCTCCGTGTTCACTTAAGTTCAGGTCAGCATCAGGAAGAGCTTTCAAGAAAGTCACACAAATTTATCAGCTAGGGTAACGTCAAGAGCGACTGTGCCCTGTCATCCTCGGGTGCCAGATGGATATTCCCAGATCCACATCACCTCCTACGTGCCCTGTACACAAGAGAGGTAAGCCCCATTCTGGGTTCAGAGGCAGTAAGCAGATAGGACCAGGACACTGCAATCAGCACTGAGAACAGGGAGATAGCCAGGGGTATCTGCACAAGAAGTCCTGTGAGCAGGATGGGCTAGACAGCTTGGCTCCCCTTTCTTCCTGGGGAATGTCCAGCCACCACAGTTCAGAGCCACACTCCATACTGAACGTTTGTTCTGCAGCCACCACCATCTCTTCCCACTCTTGTCTCCATCAGAAGTAAAAGTGTCCCAGCTACAGAGATGCACTTCTTTTTGGCTTTGGTTATTATCAGTATGCGGCCTATCACGCAAACCATCACAAAGCTCCTAGGTCCTATTCACTACTTAGAGAATGAAGGCACACAACTCTAGATTGTAAATTCTGTCTAGAAGGTCAAATGTGTAAAACTTAAGTGCTGCGATACTGAAACTCGTAAGTGTAGGTCCTGTAGCCAGAACGTCAAGGGTGTAGATTACAGAAGCTCTGCTAAGGCTGAAATTATCCAGTCTGACGCTGACGAAATCAAACGAACCAGTCAACACTTACTGGCAGCCCTAGCAGAATCACAGAAGAAGACAAAATGTATTATGATCTAGAAAAACTACAGAAAATAAGGTTTCAGCTGTGGAGACAAATGACCTCATGTTTCAACATCTCCGTTTCTCTTAACAGAACCAGAGTACACTCAGTTGTCTGCTCTGGATTGCCATTGCCTCCTACCACCTAGAGTTTATATCCAGGAGTTTCAAGACTAACAAAAGGGCCACAAAAACGATAAGAGGGCTGGAGCACCTCTCCTATGAGGACAGGCTGAGAGAGTTGGGACTCTTCAGCCTGGAGAAGAGAAGGCTCCAGGGAGACCTTATAGTGGCCTTCCAGTACCTCAAGGGGGCCTACAGGAAAGATGCAGAGAAACTCTTTAACAGGGCCTGTTGTGACAGGACAAGGGATAGTCGTTTTAAAATAGAAGGAGGTAGATTCAGATTAGATATTAGGAAAAAAAATTTTTTACAATGAAGGTGGTAGAACACTGGAACAGGTTGCCCAGAGAGGTGGTGGATGCCCCATCCCTGGAAACATTCAAGGCCAGGGTGGATGAGGCTCTGAGCAACCTGATCTGGTTGGAGATGTCCCTGCTCCTTGCAGGGGGGTTGGACTAGATGGCCTTTGAAGGTCCCTTCCAACCCTAATGATTCTATAATTCTAAAAATTTCTATAAAAACAGATTGTTATTTCTCTCTGTGCAGAAGGTTTCTGTAGTTCCCCAAACTGCCACTGATTCAGTTGCATCCAGTTACCTAAAGGTACGAAAATAGCTGCTTCCAGTTTGATGGAAGAAGCTGCGAGACTACCAGGTACTTACTGCGCCAGTCCTCTTCAGCTCTGCTCTTGTGAGTCACTCCATGGCGCACAACAGGGAGCACGAAACTGCAGGCAAGCTCCTGTATTTAGCTACAAATAACGCTAACCACTGTTGTTTCATACATCATACTGAAAAGGAGCCAGTACCAAACCTTTCACACAAGCACATCCAAAATCAAGCACATTACAGAAGAATGGTAAGGAGGCTGGTGAGGATTGCACTGGCCTGTTTGAGAAGATAAGAAGCTAAGACACTTCCGCTGAGATGATTCCCTGGGAGTCTGATGTTTCTTGCATTTTAACTGAGGTATTTTCAAATACACCTTTGCTATCTACTGCCTTTCCAAAGTATGTGAATATTACCACGGTGTTTTATTATTTACATCCAAATTTCACCATTTTGGTAGTTTCTTAAACACCTGGCAAGAATTTAACCCTAGAATGTGACTGTACTGTTCAATTTCAGTGTTTTCTTGGTTTTCTCCTCTCAACCTACTAGCTGCTATTGAACTCAAATTGCCTTTCTCTCCTTGTCATGAATTTGCTTTAATGCTTCCAAAGTTCACTGGATAAATGTTTGCACAAGCCCTTGAGTGCTGAACTAAGAACACTTAATACTGTCATACACATGAACTAACATACTTGCATAACAACACTGATATCCTCTGAATACGTTAGCCATTCCTTGAAATCATTACACTTTAGGCTCCCTCTACAGCAGGTTCTTCGTGGTTTCCCAATAATTTCTCCCAAACATTTTCAGATGCAATTATAACCAGTTGTTTTAACCAGAGGCAAGCACTAAGTAGCTTGGTGCCCATACATCAGTTTACCCAATACCGTCACATTTGGAGCTCCCATTTTTCCTGCTCTGTTTGCTGATCCTTATTTTTAACACGCACATTTGAAAAAACACAGATGAATACAAACATCACTCAAATTTTCTTCTTCTCTAAATTCAGCAGATATAAATATACTATAATAAGTAAATATTTAACAACTTACTAGCATTCAGCAGTTAGGATAAGTCCTTGTTTACTTTTGCCTTGTGGCATATTCCTCATAAAGAAGTAAATATATTATTCAGTGAACCTGATCACATTTGTCTTTCTGGAATTTATTTTCAGACATTTACTTTTCTGAGAGTAATTCAGATCAAAAAAGATGATGCCAAAACAAATGTGTTTTAACGTATTCAGAGTTTAATATAGGGGCGATACTGTTGTATAGCTACCTATAGCCTTAGCAGTGCAGTATTTTACAATACTCACATGACTGGACACAAAGCAGAGTTTTTTAAAATGTGAGTTAGAAGTGTGACATGAACACAAGTGTTTTTTCCTTGCATTTAAAACCTGTACCGTTTTAGAAGCTCACATCATCTCATGACTCTCTTAATTTTTGTATACTACAACCAGTATTTTCAAACAGGTGAAGCCATACTTCTGAACAAACGATACTCAGGAGAGAACTGAGGAAATGGACTGAGGAAAGAAAATATCTGAGTAACAGTTAGAGTTAGTTCCCATACTACCAGTTTAAGCTCCAGTATTAACAGTCAGCAGCTCTCTTCTGCCTTCTCATACATCAGAAAATCACTACGCTGTGTGATCATTACTTTCTTGAAACAATTGTATAACATTTTTAATATTAGGTATCCGACTGTCTGCATGTACATCTGTACACACTACACGTAAGAAGAGCTGTTTGATCTAAACATTAAAATAATTGTGAACCACAAACTTTCTTATTTCCACCACTGAAACAACACCATAAAGGGAAGTGATAAGGATGCTCAAATGGCTGCTTCATTAACTGGATTCTTTCACACTTCTTCAGAGTATCACAATGGCAGTCATCAATTCCAGCATTCAAGGACAGCAATGATCCATAGCCAACTACACTAAACTGATTAAAAGCATCTTCCATACTGCAAGATGAAAATACTATCATCTGCTCCAAGTAGGGCATAGGTGAAAAATATGCTGCAGAAATATTTAAAAGTGAGTTTCTTACCTATTAGAACTGAATAGATAGCAAGTAAAAGTCAGCGTTCGCAGTGTTCACATGGATGACAGCTTTGCCATTCAGAATAATCAGATCAAAGGGAAAACAAGATGAAATTAAATTACGAGTTTGATATTCAATAATACTCTCTCTGCTCCCACATAGTACTTTTCCTTAGCAAATATAAAAGCACTTGATTATAATTATAAAAAGCTAACAATTAACCTATTTCAGGGTATAATTTACCAGGTGTTTTTATAATTTTCTATGCTAAAAAGATCTGTTGACTTTTAATGAGACTAGCAAAAATAAATTTGGATTTTTATCATCGCTTCATAGAATAGTCAGGGGAAAAGCAGTAAAGATGCCGATGTCAGTGCATTTTCCTTTCATTCTATACACTTAAGGTCTAATTCAAGTATTCTCTTCTCTTTGACACAGCAAGTTGCCACTATCTTTCCTTTGAAAGTTGCAATCCTTCCCAGCTCTTGCTTGATGCAATCAGCAGGGGTCATGGCCAAAGGCAACAGGTAGAGTTCATGTGCTGCCTGTCAAAACAAGGAGGCAGGCACAGAAGCAATATGAACAGTAAACTTGTTTTCCTAGAGGCAGTGCGCAATCAGGCTTGCAATTAAGACAGAAAAAGGTGTGTGCAATGCTAGAGTACCACCATATGTGCTGTTTAAATTCCCTGGGAATGCTTAAGAGGCTAAGCAATACTTATTCTTCACCAGCGGTAGGCTTAAAAGTATGTGCAAGAGGCTGGGAAAGATCACTCTGTTATTGGAAAAGAATATCTAGTAGATGTGGTAGAACAGTCCACACACCTTGAAGTACCAGGTTTCCTAAACTTATCAAGATTTGTGCAACGTGTTACCATTCCTTTTGCTACAGAACCTGCCTTGGGTTTCCAGTTCACCTTGAAAACAGATCTCTCCAAATAACATTTTTAAAATCTGAACAAAGAACCTAAAATTCCTCAGCAAATTATCTAGCTCGTTGCTCACTTTTTCCACAAGCTTTTGTGTAACACGGCACACAATTTCTGTCCACTTACAACAATATATTTACCAAGAACTTGGTCATACTTGGTTAATGAACAAAATCTAATTCTGTGTCTTGTTTTATCATGTTATAATACAGGTTAATATGGAATAAATGATTGGTGCTTCTCATCATCTGTCTCAAAAATAAAAAGCTACAGCAGGCAATATGTAAAATTTAAAAATGGGCAATGAAAAAACACAGAGGTATTTAAGGTGCCTCATCAGGAACAGAAACCTGAGAGATAAGAAGGACAGAAGTAAGCAAAGTCAGGTACATAATAAACCAATGTAAAGATAATACATTGACTGTTTTCTCTTTATAATCTCAGAAAAGCAAAGGAATAAAGAATGAAACTGAAAGGTAAAGGTAATAAATTTGAAGTTAATAAATATATTCTAATGTTAAGATATTTTTATTTTAATACATTAATAAAATTCCTTTAAAAAAAAAATTCTAAACCATGCATAATTAATCATGGAAGTCGTTCCATGTATATACATATGGAAAAGATCTTAACCTATGTGTATCCGTAATCCAAACATCTTAGAGGGATTTGAAATGAGATTACATACTTAGATAAAATGATGGGAATACACAATTACAACAGATAAGAGAAAAAGAGCATAAATCCTTACAGTGCTTCACAGAATAAACCGTGACAGATGCTTACTGTGCAGCAGCACCAGATGTGGGATACTGGAAAAAAGACGTTACTGGTTTGCTCCAACACAGCCATTCCTGATTTTCTCCATTGACACTGCTGAAAGTCAGGGAAAGGGCAAGCCCATTTACTGTCCGAGTTTAATTTGTTAGTTTTAGTTCAGTCTGAGAATGAGGAAAGCATAGGCATGTGGAATTTCAATAATTTTTGCTTAGATTATGAGTTTGCCATTATCAGATGGCCCCATATTCTCAGAAATTTTCAGGATCTAATTCTCTTTTTGAAATGAATGCAGGGAAGGGTAATACTGCATTGAAGCACCGAAACATAAGCCTTTTTTTAGGCAACCCAGAATAAATTCTTTAGTATCACAATAATCAACTTCTGAGTTTTAAGAAAAAGGATAACAGTTCATACGAATGCTAGGGATGCTTGGGGATAACACAAGAAAGGGTTTTGAGCCAGCTATTTACGATTGAAAATCTGTTAATTAATGGAACGCCTGAAGGGATAACAAAGGACTGATGGCAGCCCACTGACGGCTGAAAGGCAGCACTTCTCTCTCAAGGAAGGCATTTTTAGAGGTTTCATCAGCAGAGGAAAGCTATCCGACATCATGCTCCCCATACCCCCCGATGCCGTTACCAGTCAGGCCAGTATCATTAGCCCAGGAAACCTGCTTGATTCCAGCCCAACTACAAAGCAGAGTAGAGGGGTTAAGGATGCAGAAGGCAATGGGAGGCCGTTGTGCCAGGAAGGGACCAAGTCAGAGTCTTTAAAAGCCCACCTTGAGTTTTGAGTTGTGGATCCCTGCCGCACAAGGCAGCTACATTTATAGAAAGCATGTGCCATGAGTTCAGGGGAAAAAACATGATGGTGGTTGAACTAGGATTTTGATTTCATTATTTTCCCCACAAAAGTTCACTGGAAAGGAAATGCAGCCGGTGCTCCCACCCCAAGCCCCCACAAATCAGTGAAGACATATGTTCTTCCCCCACAGCACTGGCCACCTCTGCCGCTCAGTCAGGAAAATACCAACCAGCACTCACTGGGATTCTGCAGGTCAGGTCACCTGGAGCAGCCTGGGGACTGAAATTATACAGATAGCACGGTTACATGAAATTGCAACCTTCAACAGCAGTTTTTTCTTCCAGCACAGAACGATGGCCCTGGGAGAAGAGAGACATCTGCATGCATGTGTGAGAGCTAAAAGGTACTACAGCAAATGCTTTGGCCTTCACTCCGCTGTAGAGTC
>WHYT01017611.1:43265-80611 GCA_009806455.1 Tetrax tetrax
GAAAAAGGATAACAGTTCATACGAATGCTAGGGATGCTTGGGGATAACACAAGAAAGGGTTTTGAGCCAGCTATTTACGATTGAAAATCTGTTAATTAATGGAACGCCTGAAGGGATAACAAAGGATTGATGGCAGCCCACTGACGGCTGAAAGGCAGCACTTCTCTCTCAAGGAAGGCATTTTTAGAGGTTTCATCAGCAGAGGAAAGCTATCCGACATCATGCTCCCCATACCCCCCGATGCCGTTACCAGTCAGGCCAGTATCATTAGCCCAGGAATCCTGCTTGTTGTGGATCCCTGCTGCACAAGGCAGCTACATTTATAGAAAGCATGTGCCATGAGTTCAGGGGAAAAAACATGATGGTGGTTGAACTAGGATTTTGATTTCATTATTTTCCCCACAAAAGTTCACTGGAAAGGAAATGCAGCCGGTGCTCCCACCCCAAGCCCCCACAAATCAGTGAAGACGTATGTTCTTCCCCCACAGCACTGGCCACCTCTGCCGCTCAGTCAGGAAAATACCAACCAGCACTCACAGGTCAGGTCACCTGGAGCAGCCTGGGGACTGAAATTATACAGATAGCACGGTTACATGAAATTGCAATCTTCAACAGCAGTTTTTTCTTCCAGCACAGAACGATGGCCCTGGGAGAAGAGAGACATCTGCATGCATGTGTGAGAGCTAAAAGGTACTACAGCAAATGCTTTGGCCTTCACTCCGCTGTAGAGTCTTCCAGCCCTTTTTTTTTCTGCAAACACATGCAGCAGTTGCATATCTACCAGCAGTGGCCAGTATGTTGTTTAACAGGTGAGGGACACGGTTTCTCAGCCAAGCCAGTGCGAGCAAATCTAATGTCTTATTTAGGGACCAAACATATATTACCCTCTAGCGCTGAATTACAGCTTCAGCCTCCGAAATCTACAGCATGGACAGCAAATTGTCCCTATTTCACTACTGCCTCTCTAACAGTCCCTGTACAAGCCCCTGCTACATTTTCAGCTGTACTAAAATTGGCTGCGTGCAGCTTGTCACACCCATACCACAGCTCTCCAGCTCTGTAATCCCTAGAGAAAGACTAAGGCCACCACGCTACCAGTTCCTCAAATCTACATTTGTTCCCCTTTTGTTTTAATGCAAAATTCCCTTCCCCTTGTTTTTTAATTCCTTCACTGAAGTGTGGCAACCAGCCTCGGACTGTGCTGCCCTTTAAATCAAACCCATCTCTTCACTTTGCATTGGCTATCGAAGATGCAGCGGGCATGAAAGGTCACATCATCAGAATCCCTTATCTTTAATCAGACTTCACTTCCTCCCCTCTGCTTTAATCACTTTCCATCTCATTTCAGATCTCAGCAGACTTTTTCCTCTCCCTTTTTCTTCCCTCTGTTAGCTTATGTGATAAAAAGCTCGGCTGCACACACACACCTTCTATTGCTACTTATTTCTGTAGCTGTGTTATTTAGGTATGCACAGGGTTTTCAGAGCGTAAAATCCATGAACAATTGAAAAAAACCAAACCATCAAATCTAATATACTCTACAACCTCTTATACTGCATTATTGAGGACAAAGAAAGGAAGCTTAGACTCATTTCTGGTAATGAACAGAAAAGAAGCAGGAGATTACAAGGCTCTGGCCAAGAATCCGTGATGGGCTGGTGCATGGTAAAGATCTGCTCTTACAACTGAATGACCCTAACTGCACTGCTCTTTTGAACTCTAGCCTCCCACACACAGCAAAAGAAATGGAAGAGCAGTCTTACTAACTCAGACCAAAGAGTCTTTTAGCTCAGGATCTTCAGCAGAAGAACAAAGTGATCACACAGAGACACATTCTAGGCATATGCTGCCAGCCATACGTCCTGAGTCACAGGCATGGTACCCGTGTGCTTTGGTAGAGATTTTTCTCTTTTTCTTGATACATTTTTATTCCGTTTTACTCAATTTCACTTTGTTTTCTGAACCCATGTAAATGTCTGGAACATACAATATCCTTGATCACACAATACATGAAGCATCTGCCTTTGTTCTGAACGTGCCATCTGTTAGCTCCATTTGATGCCTCTGAGATCTGGTGGGAGACAAACATCCTGAATGAGAATCACTCACTGCTCACCTTTTCCTTTTGTGCTTATTATTTCTTGCTCAATCCTCTAATTCCAAGGATGAAAACTCCTGGTTTATTTAATCATTTACTTGTGCAGAAGCTCTTCCATACCTTTTTTTTCTTTATTACTCTGTGTTGTACCTTCTGCAGTTCTTTCTTTTTCAAGGTGGAGAGACAGAACCATACAAGTCATAGGTTTCTGCAGTGCTGTCCACTTTATTCTCTGCATAACCATCCCCACCACTCTGTTTCTTTGACTACTGTGGGTCATAGAAGTAAAGCTTTTATGGAATTACCTATTATAATTTCAAGATTTTTTTCTCCAATGGAAATGCAAAGTTCAGAGCTCACTGCCACACATACAAAATTAAGATAATTCCTTCTTTCCCTTCTCAACATACACCTTTACATTTTGTAAAGTAATTGAATTTCACCTGCCATCTATCACCCAGTCACTCAATATGTTTAATCATATACTTCAAATAAGTATTAAACTGAATAAACCTCTTACATGCTAGTTTTCACTTAGTGAGCTTACATAGCTACTAAGCGGAAAACAAACCTTCAAAACAAATAACAAATACTTGTTAGCTCAAGTAGTGTTACCCACCTTTCCCCTCCAGTCTAGGTTTACTCAGTTGATTTATTACTCACACACTGCTATTACACTGCTCTAATATCTTGGCTTGTTCCATTCTGCCTGGGTGCAATCCAGGTAGATTTTTCTTTCTTCCCTCCAGGTAAATTTGTTCAGACAGGTTCAAAACAACACTAACAGTTTACTATTTTTACGTTATCCAGTGAAGCTAAGAAGCATACATAGGAATGATCTCAAGTATTCATAGATGCTTTATTGTCCTTGTAATCAGTTTAAGCTGACTCTCTGCTTGCGATACACATCAGCAGCTGGCAGACCAGAAGATACAGCAAAGAAGGGAGTCAACATGTAGAGGTAATGAAATACATTAGTGAGACGATAGGTGAGCTGAGTTAATAAGTAGTTTTCCCTTCTGTGACCTTCTAAAAATAAATGAAATAAGTATCCTTCTAAATAAATAAAAAAAAGTATCTAAAAAAATCTGTGACTGACCAGAATTTTTACCATTTTATTTGTGGAATTCAAACCTAGTTTACATTTTTTCCTGCTTTTTCCCGTCCCAAAGGCTAGGGGAGTGAGGGGTTTATTTACTTGTTTGTTTGTTTCCTTCCTTCTTCACACCTGGGAACTTCTGGGAATATTACAGGTTTTAAAATAATCACGCTGGGCTTAGGACCATGCCTGAGATGTCAGCATCACAAGACCAAGACATCAGCCATGGGAACACAAACTGCCCAGCTGGGCCAGGCGCCCCACAGGGTCACAGCAGGGAGCAGGAGTGGCTGGGCACCTGGCAGCAGATGCTTTTATTGGGAAGCTCTTACGACTGCCCAAAGCAGCATCTCAAATGCTGCTCTGCTTCCCAGCTTACAACTTGAATCATAGCATCTTAAGGTTGGAAGAGACCTCCAAGATCATCATGTCCAACCATCAACCAGACACCACCATGACTACTAAACCATGTTCTGGAGTGCTACACTGAATAAGGGCAGACCCATAACTTGGGACTGTAGCAATGCACACATCCCTCAGCCACTGTTCCTCACACACAGATGCAATATTCTTCAGTTGGAGAGGGCTGAATGAAGAGTTCTTTCATTCCTGGACTCTTATATGACCCACTGCTACTTTGCCATAAAGCGGTGGGACAGGGTGAAAGCAACGGCTACGAACTCCAGAAACCATTGAGTTTTTGGAA
Organism: Tetrax tetrax; assembly: GCA_009806455.1. Lineage (NCBI taxonomy): Eukaryota > Metazoa > Chordata > Aves > Otidiformes > Otididae > Tetrax > Tetrax tetrax. The sequence goes on from WHYT01017611.1 coordinate 47,169, forward strand.
GAAAACAGAGCAGTGTCTGCTGCTGCATTTTTTTTTCCACAGGACAGGTGGGAAAAGCCCAGCTATCTAGGGGTGGGTAGACCTGCAGAGCTGCTGGGCCAAATAGCAAAGTGAAAGCAGAGAACCACAGAACAGTAAGAAAGATCAGGCCTGAGCAGGTTAGGAAAGATGATTAATTTGAACTGAGGAAAAATTAATTGGAGAAGCAGAGAGCTGATTTACATGCAAGATTGATTTATTTGTCCAAATAGCAAGTTAAATTCCCAACAAAATGAATCCACACTTGCCATTCCCAGATGCACAAACCCAGAACTAAGTGACTGCAGGGGAGCATTCAAGATCCCAAACCTGCAAGCCAGTTCCCACAGGCAGACACACCTGACATCTGTAAAAGAGGTTTCACAGATGTGCAAAGTCACAGGCTGAGTCTGTCTGGGCAGTGGACGCAGAAATCCGACGCGGAGCACCATCGCTCCTTGCTGCTCCCATGTTCACCATTGCAGTGCAAAGCCAGGCGACAGGCAGCGGTGCCTAGAAAGGAGTACACGACAGGCAGCACCTAGCTGGCACTCGCTCAGCTGTTTGGCTTGATGTGCACATCTTCTAAAAATATCAATGAGGTGGGGTTTTTTTTTTTAGGGTTTTTGTTTTTTTTTTTTTTTTAAAAAAAAAGTACATTCATGCCCCATGTCACATTTTAGTTGCTGAACAAAAGCCAAACTGCCCTGTCGCTTGTGGGCTGTGTTAAAATGGAAATCTATTTGACAAATTATTGAAGTATTAAGTCACGCAGTATGGATGTTGTCCAAAGTTTTAAAAGGTCAGAAAAAGGTACAAATACATGTATCTTTAAATTCAAGTTAAGATACAGGCTGCCAAATTTAAGGAATGAGTTTACATCTCTCATACCAGCCTTCTGCATCTGTAAATTCCTGAATCCATGTGCTACAATGGATCATGCAACAGGTCTAGTTTGCAGCTCGTGGTCCAGCTTTGTGGCAGGGAAATGCAGGCAAGCCCCCAGAGAGGAGCCGTGGACAGGCACACCCTGTGAGGGTCGCTGGCTGTAAGCAGTTCTGCAAGAAATGCCTGCACTCGCAACGCAGGCAAGGATAGTAAGTAGATCCTGCTGAGGGGAGACGTGAAACTCAGGTGAAAACTAGATGTCTGAAGCTGATACCTGTTTGTCACTAACAGCAGTTTTATTCATAAGTGGAGACTACAATGCTTATCCTATTTTTATGTCAATTTACATTGCTGTTCCAAGAACAGATGTGAAAAAAGGCAAGTCAGCCACCATCCTCTAACCAGTTTCCCTTTCTCCATACAGCACAAAACTACTAGTTCGCTGCCTAGAGCTGCTCAGAGGAATAATCTTCAGTTACAAACACTTAAACCCAACTAATTTTGATGCATGTCTGAACCAAGGTTGTTATTCTCAAGAGATGCTGAATTCTTTAGTCCCTGCAATGGTGGATGGAAGTGCAGACAAGCAGAACACAATATATTTGCAGCGGCATGGTGACATCTGTGCATGCTGCCCAGATGTTACCTGCTGCCACAGACATAATATAATGTCATTAAAAAATACAAGGTTTCTTTTTCTGTTCTTAAAACACTAGCCATGGAAAACCTGGCTCTCATGGATGTCCAGTGACTATACTCACACAGGCAACATTAGGCATATGTGAGAATAAAGGAGATGAGGCTCCTCGACGTATGGCTCAGACTTTGCTGTGGACTACCTTTCAGAAATTTTCCATATTCTCTTTATGCTTTGAGTTCCTGGTTTTCACAAAACATAGATTAGGGCAGTCTTACACTCGTACACTCTTACTTTAGAAAGAAAGTCACTTGTGATATTTCACTTCAGAGGAAGACTAGTTAAAAAAATTGCAATAAGGCGCTCAACCCTCTGAAATCCAGCTACCACATTTTTTACTGATTTGTGTAACTTCTGGTTTGTGATAGGCATGAAACTAATTTTTAAAAAGGAAAAAAAAGCATTCCACCTAAAAGTGTCACAGAATATCAACAGATGAAATGGCAAGCAAATGCCACAAAGATTTAGTAAAAATAATTTTCCCTAACATAAGGTTCAACTGCTCCAATCTAACCATCATTTCCTCATAGAAGTAAAAGTGCACTTTGATTTTAGTATAATTGTTCTTTAACAGGCTGTGTAAATCAAAAACAATAAACAATTTTTCCCCACAGCTATTATCAGGTAACACTTTAAAAATAAAACAATAACAAAAGGAAGAAAATTAACTACCTGTAAGTGAATAGGAAAAAAGCTATTAATCAGACAGGGATCCAGAAATACTAGTAAGCCAAAATTGTCTACCCAGACCAATTTATTTCTTCTAGGCGCTTCATTTAACCCTCCTCCTCCTCAGAAAAAAAAGAAAAAAAAAAAAAATCAAACCCAAAAACTTGTTTCCCTTCTCTAATGTATGAAGTTAAAGGGCAGGCAATATTTTGCAAGTTGTTTACTAGGGAGGAAATTCCAGAGACTGGAGGTTAAAGCAGGCTGAGTGATGACTAGCAGGGCAAGAGGACAGCCTGAAGAGCCTTCTGCCATTCTGCACTTCTTCTCAAGATTGAAATTCTCTTCTCTGCTCTTCTTCAGGTTAATAAATATGCGGATACAACCTGGTGGCAGAGGTATAGAGTGTGGGAATTAAGTAAGACTCATGGTGAGGGCTGGAGAAGCAGGTTACGTAGCAGCCAGGCTACACTAATAACCTCTGTTCTCAGTGGGTATGGTCTACTGCAGAACACATTTTGAGAGAAACCTCCTAAAATAGTACATGCAGCCACAGCTTCACTTCTAATGTCCCAGCATAGATCAAAAAGAAGGATTCAGCTAAGCCAATGATGGAGAAAAACTAATTTCATGGTAAAATAATTCTAAAATATATTTAAGGTACATTGGCAAGGCTACTTTAAAGGGAATCTGCATTACAAAACACATAAGGGAATTGAAGACTATATTCTGATGTTCTCCAGCCACTAAAAAAAAAATAGTTATTCTTTATCACTTTCTGACTATGGAATTTTATGTAAACAATTTTCTGAGAAGAATACTTCTTCCTTTCTTTGCTGTATTGGTTTGGATTTTATTTTTAAGACAGAATAGAAAGAGCTGCTGCTTCTCTATCATCCAGAATTTCTTTTTTCCTCTTAAAGGACACAGAATAACAGGATGGAAAGAAAAAGTGAAAATAATATTTTAACTAAAAATGCAACTGTCTAAAATGTGAATCCTAACACCTGCTTACGAGAAATTCCTTAGAACAAATGTAAAATTGTGGTTTGGCTTTTACATATGACAGTACCAGGAGCCACTGCAGAAAACTTGTCAAAGCAGCTGTAACTTTGGACATTTAGAGCATGAGAAATGAAGCACTGTTCTGCACTCCCTGCTGTAGAAAAACATTTGCAGGAACAGCAGTTGAATGTTAGACAAAAATGGAATAGCTATGTTTTCAAAACTGTGCTTCTCCAAAAGCAAAATATTAGATATTTGTCCAATTCCTGGAATCCTGAAATGAGGACAGTAGCTTTTGAGTAGAACACAGAGTACCTGAAAATATCACTAGAGATCGTAGATTGCTACTGTATTCACCAGCAGGTTAAACCCCCCCATCTATTAAAGATCAAATTGTTAGTACATGAGTATTTTAAACAGAAGCATAGCATTTTTATTTTTCAAAAAGCATAATTAGAAGGGGGAAAAGAGCTAAGACCAACAGAAAATAAATGTAAATACATTTAACAAAGAGCTTAATTAAAGCATGCAGTGACATTCAAAATCCAAATTTCTGGTTAATGCTCATTTATGTTTGCAATGCAATTTAAAATCACATTATTTAAACTATATCACTTTTCTGTGATTGCAAGGCTTTTTTATTATTACATGTGATGCAACTAGATGTAGCATAACTTGGATGTAACACTGAATTTGCAGAGTAGAGCCACAAGAGTATTAATTTAATTTCCGTAGTTAAAAAAAAAAGTTGAAATGGATCACACGTGAACATAAACTGACCCATTTTTATTTCACACATTATGTGAAATGAAGTGTTGAAAAAACCAAAGATGAGCACAGTATGATACCCCTCAGTTACGATTTAACAACTCTTACTGGTACGCGAGAGATATTTTGTTGTGTGAATTTCAAAATTATTTACAAATCTCATGGTCAGTTGCTCTACAAAGGCTCTATTTGGAAGAAGACCATAACAGGAGGAGTATTTTCTTTCCTTTTTTTTAAAACCAATTTTATTCTACCATTCTCTTTTATAGGCACAAGCCTATAACAGCAGCTTACCCTGTTGCTTTCCGTATATCCTCTCTCATCACATCAGATGCTGGAAATAGTTACGAAGGAAGTCTCATAAATGCCGACCTTCAACCTTCGTTTGATTCTTGACACTGATCCACGTCACCTGTCCAAGGAGCTCCACTGCTCACTACTAATACTGCTGAGAACAAGTTTTACTTATGCTCCAAAACAGTAAAATACTATCCTCTCTGCTCGCAATATGCCCCACCTAACCACAGACCTCTCTCTTTCATGTTTTCCTTGCTCCTCAGAAGAAAGTTTAAGATTATGGTTATTTTTATGCTTATAATTAAGATTATTATTAACTTGCATGTTTTCTCACCTCTAAGGGATTTCTCAGGTGCCAACAGACCCTTGCTCAAGCACTGTCTTAACCCATGGATTGCAGTGCAGTGTCTGTTCTGCCTACATTCGGTATTCCTTTCGCCAGCTCCCACTCTAGTCCCTCTTTGTTTTGCCAATGGACTTGCTACCACAGCTACATAACAGTAATAGTAATATGATGAGGGAATTTCAAGTCCCCAGAATGCAATCTCAGAACGTTTTGCTTTCTATACTGCGTTGTTACTATAGGAAGTTAAAAAAGTTCACAGCTGAGAAAACACAAGGAGCAAACAAAGAAACCCAAAACTGGATGTTGCAGCTTGAACATCAGATGTTATCTGTATTTGAATCTTTTATGAATTTGTGTTTTGTGGTTTGTTTTTTTTTTTAAAAAAAAAACCACATTATTGTTTCTTCTGAATTTTAACAATTCACTTCAGATAATGAGAAAATATATCACACAGATGATCTTTTATAATTAGATTTATAATTAGACTACCTACACGAAGCACTTCAGTCCTATCCATTGCGGAGCTTTACTTTTGGACCACGCGACTGAGCTGCATGGTGGCTTTGGCAAAGCAATCAATGTCACTTTATCCCGACTTCTCTCTAAGAAGTTATACTAATACTCTTTTATCTCACAGAATCTGAGAGTAACGTTGGTAACTATTCTGAAGGTGAATTTTTTCATCAAAGACCTTCCAAACCTGAACCCAGTGTCAGCCTATGATGGCTCAGTTTCCAGTTCTCCCTGTGGTATAGGAGGGATGACACACAACTCTTGCTAAAAATGAATGTGTTTTAAACCAAGTGTTTACAAAGAGAGAATCATTATATGCAGCTAAGAAAAGACAGATAAAACTTGCCAAAATTAATATTATGAAAAAACTACAGTCTTTAAAAAAATAACTAGGGAAAATTCAAGAGACTTGGATAAACTTGTACATATTGAATCAAAACTTGTTTTCTGTTTTACCTCAGAGGCACATGATGATGATATTTTCAGGGCTAAATTAACATGGCCAACATTTTGCAAGGTAAGTAAGCTCCTATTGATTAAATTAAGCATGGGGTGAACGTAAGCTGTTTTATCTGATCATCAGGGAATGTTTTGCTGGCTGGGAATGTCCCCAAAGAGGAACAGAAGTGCTTGGAATCGATACTGTCCAAAACAATTTCTTCTCACTGTTATCAAGGACAACTCTGTAATTAAGAAGCAATTCCCTTAAACTGTCCACCAGAGTACACAGGAATAAGAATCTAAGACAGCTTCTCCAAGATGCAGTTTGAACCTTGGCTGGTGGGTCTGAACAGTGTATCACCCAAGTAGACTCTTAAATATATACAAAGGCTTCAGTGCAACTGGATTTTATTTGCTAGTTCAAAGAAGAACATATTTCATACTTACCTTGGTTTAGGCAGATGTCATCCTGAAGAACACAGGGCATATTAGATAAATTACATAAACTCAAATTAGTCTGAGTTTTTAGTTTTGTAGTAACCTTGATATCTAGGAAAACCTAGCTACACTGTAAAACTATAGGAAATTAACTCTAATCCACAGAGATAACGCTGTTTATCCATCAGGCTAATAAACACTCCGACGTTTGACTTAAGTGATCCCGTCTCAACACACTCCAAAAGCATATTCAGTAATTTCATTACAGCAGTAACTGTGACACATGCTCACAATATACCTGTTCTGTCTGTGGCCCCATCACAGATCTCCCTCCTGAGATCTGAGATTTGCAGAACATTTTGTGTGCTGGCCTTATTTTTGTACCTCCTCACTCTCACCGTATTTATACTGAAGTGGGAAAGAGTTTTTCCTGCTCAGAACTCACAAGGCTTCAAAAAGAAAAACCTCCTGGAATTCAAATTACAGTAAGATGTAGAAATGGTTACTGACCAAAATAAGAATCAAAAAGTTTACCTTGAAATTCTAAGAGAGACTTTTTTTTTTTCTGCTTTATATCTAGTTTATCCACATGAAACCCAAACTGTTTTATGAATTACCTCTATATTTGGCAGAATTCAGAGTTACAAGTCACTCTTAGAAATAAGCATTAAGGTAGAACAGAAATAGAAATAAGGTAAAATTATGTTCAGTTTTCTGTACAGTACTCAAAACCAACTGTACTATAACTGTTTGAATCAAATTATTTTGTTCACATGAGTTGCTTACTAGAACTACCATCTGTCTTGGCAAAACTATTGATTATTTAATAACTCACAATTTAAATGTTTAGTTTTGAATGCAGTAACTCACAAATTATTTTTGGCATGTGCATTTCTTGTTGAAAAGCTGGTTTTGTATTATTAGATAAATTAAAATACATATATTTTAGGATAAGTTTACCTATAAAGCTGATGCATTTCTGTTGAGTATCTCAGAATGTGGAAGGGTATACAGGCAGGACTTCTCAGAAGAAGTAATAAAGCACGGCAGCTTAGAAGAAAGGAAGCACTGCAATTTTGCAGTCATTAATACTTCAAAGCTAGCAGATTTGCTTCTTCTCACCAAGCATTTGAATAATGTGTGGTTTCTGAAGTCCTGCAGCTCCTTCAAGAAACATCATAAACTTTATGACAAGGAAAAGGGTTTTTGGTAAAAAGTAATTGCTCAAGTTAGATGGTGCTTTAAAAGTTATTTCAGCTATAAGACAGAAAGAGTAAACTATGGAAATATTCTTTAAGAAAGGAGATTGAACACCATGAAATTGTGTAAGATCTGTGTGATTGTTCTGCATGTATCAGGTAAGATAAAAAAGGCAAAGGAAACATTAGCTAGAGATCAGAACAAAAGACAAAATTCCTCCAAGTTCAGAGGTTCCTCCAAGATCAACATTCAATCAGCTGCAGGGTAAGTCCCTGGCAAATTAAGAGTAAAGAAAAGCAGCAGTTAGAAACAAATAAAGCTAAACCACTATTTATGGTTAATACCAGGCCTAATGATCATGTAATACTACATGTACCTCACTACAACTTCATTTCAGGTAGTTGTAGAGGAACAGAGCAATATTTACTGAGTTTTTTAGGCTAAGAATAAATACTGCTGTAATTTCATGATAATATCAGAGTGATAGATGTTAAGGAAAATTATTTTGGAAGTTAGGTTCCACTCTGGTTTTAATATTTGTTTTATAAGTAAATACAGGATTAGAAACTTGGGAAGAGATTAGATAGAGCCTACTTGGAGCTGACAGTGTTCACGTTACTAGAGATGTGACTTCCTCTACTCTGCACTCCAAAGATGGTTTAACAGAGGACCAACACTGTCCTATCTCCAAAACAAACACACTGTCTTGGGTTTGTGTTGCCAGGTTTTGGTAGTGAGAAGGGCTACAGGGGTAGCTTCTGTGAAAAGCTCCTGGAAACTTCCCCTGTGTCCAACAGAGCCAACGCCAGCTGGCTCCAAGATGGACCTGCAGCTGGCCGAGCCCATCAGCAATGGTGGTAGCACCTCTATTAAGAAGGGATTAAAAAACCTGCATGGCAGCAGCCAGGAGAGGGGACTGAGAATATGTGAGAAAAACAACCCTGCAGATGTCAAGGTCAGTGAGAAAGAAGGGGGAGAGGGGTGCTCCAGGTGCCAGAGCAGACATTCCCCTGGAGTCTGTGGTGCAGCCCATGGTGAGGCCGGCTGTGCCCCTGCAGCCCATGGAGGCCCACGGAGGAGCAGAGATCCACCTGCAGCCCGTGGAGGACCTCACCCTGGAGTAGGGAGATGCCCAAAGGAGGCCGTGGCCCTGTGGGAAGCTCATGTTGGATCAGGCTTCTCGCAGGACCTGTGGCCCCCATGGGGGGACCCACGCTGGAGCAGTCTGTTCCTGAAGGACTGCACCCCGTGGAAGGGACCCATGCTGGAGCAGTTCATGAAGAACTGCAGCCCATGGGAAGGACCCACGTTGGAGAAGTTTGTGGAGGCCTCTCTCCCACGACAGGCATCCCACGCTGGAGCAGGGGAAGAGTGTGAAGGAGGAGGAACGGCAGAAATGTGTGATGAACTAACCTCAACGCCCATTCTCTGTCCCCCTGCACTGCTGGTAGGGAGGAGGTAAAGAAACTGAGAGCAAAGTTAAGCCCAAGAAGAAGGGAGGGGTGAGGCGAAGGTGCTTTAAGATTTGGTTTTTATTGTCTCATTATCCAACTCTGATTTGATTGGTAGTAAATTAAACAAATCTCCCCAAGTCAAATCTGTTTCGCCTGTGAAAGTAACTGCCGAATGATCTCTCCCTGTCCTTACATTGACCCATTTCATTGTATTTTCTCTCCCTTGTCCAGCTGAGGAGGGGAGCGACAGAGTGGCTTTGGTGGGCACTGGTGTCCAATCAGGGTCAATCCACCACACACACACCCTCCAGAAACCCTCAATAGATGCAAAGGCACAGAGGGAAAGAACAAGTTGCCTTCCTAAGGCAGCAAGGTATGCAAGGCTTAAAAAACAGAGCAGAAAGACTAGGGAGCAGGACTTGGTAGGAGATCAGGCACTCTAAGAAGGTAAAGTGCAAGGATTTCTTGCTGGTTCTGCTTTTCTTAATCATCTAATGGTTATCTCATCAGGGAAGGATATGAACAGGTTTGGACCAGGAAACAGGAATGCACAACTGCTCCCTCTCATTTTACAGATCCTAAGCACTATACTTCTGAGTGAGACTACTGAGTTGAGACCCTTGGGGAAGTGTCTCTGCTCCTCAGGGAGTCACAGTGAATGCGGTATTTATGTCATTCATTCTGTCACATGTATACGGGTGATCTGTACACACCCCAAGGGTTCTTCAGATAGGAGGATACGCAAAAATATTCAAATCTGTGTATGATGTAGAGACCTCTCTGCTAAGACTGCTGGCACTGCTAGAAGTGTGCACAAGAAGACTTTCAGGCACCGGGGGAATTTAACTGGAGCTACATTAGCTAAAAGCACTTAATGGATTTGGGGAATGATGGAAATTTGGCAAAGGTTAGGAAGATACAATTAAACTCTGACGCTCAAATTCCTCCCAGGTCTCACTTCACATCAATCAGCCTTGCGTAGATTGAGCTCTGAACTGTTTAAAGAGAACAGAAGCTATTTAAAATTAGGTTATGATTAAAAACCAATGGCTGTTTGGAGGAAGAGACAACTCTTATTGCAAGTTTAGCAGAACACCTAGGAATAAAAGAGAAACCCAATGTAAAAATATGCTACAGAACTCTGTGGAGGAGAGTTTGTGAACTACTCACATTCAAGAAAGGGGAGTATTTTTAGAGTAACCCAGAAGATCTGAACATCACAGAGAAATGGATAAAGGTAGCAAAGAACAAATTAGAAATATCCTCAGAACAAGGTGAAATTTTGCTGTTCCCACTTTAGGCTCTATATCTGAAATAAATAAAAGGAAACTGAAATAGCAGTGATGGAACTTTTGAAGCAAGTATGTGAGACAGAACCAAGGAGTCTATGCCGGGAATGTTCCCCATGCAACTTTCTGATATGAAAAAGAAATCAGTAAAATTATGTGAAAAATCCAAGTGAATAAATAATTAGCAACCCTAATTCTGGCTTTCCCTTCTGAAATCTAATATAGCTATTACTGAACCAAAAGAAGATGCTGTGTAAGATCAAAGGTTTAAAATCTGCTCTTTCTGACAGTGTCCAGTAATAGAGACTTAAGAGACATGATAAAAATAGGCCAAACTTGCAGTGTTTTTTCCTTAGCACGTCCTTCCAATTTTAGTGGAGACTACAGCTCAGGGACTTCCTGAGCCAGAGATAGCATCTTTGTGTTTAATAACCTTCAGCAGGTTTTTCTTCCATCAACTTGTCTTTTTCATCAAATGAAGACTTTTAGCACAGAGAAGCATCCTCTGGTAAAAAGTTTCACCATTTCATTAAGCCATGTGAAAAAACATCTTGTTATGTTTATGTTGAACCTGCCACCTACTGACATTTAATAACTCTTAGTTTTTGTATTACAGAAGGTAATGACAATCATGTCTCATAAACACACTGTTCAGCTAGAACATGGTTTTACAAATGCTCCCAGGATCCCTTTTTCTTGAAGCAAGGAACCTAGAAAAAAAAAGAATTGGTGCAAGACGAGTAACAGTACAAGTATTTTTAAATGCACTGAGTTCTTCTGCCTTACTCTAGTTATCACTTGGCACACAATCCTACGTGTTTATTGCATATTAAGTTCAGAGTTGTCATGCTAAGACTTACAAATCTGTTCTCTGTACCAATGGTTCATCATTCTGCAAGCACTAATCAAAAAGGATAGCACATCCACAGCATGACCAGCCTCAAAACTCCTGTCAAAGAGATAAAGATCAGGTCTTCTTAAAAAGGGGAGCTTGCAGGAAAAGAGAAGAATTATGCCATGGATTATGCCATGGATGCCACCAATTAATTTTTAATTTTTCCTGTACAAGCAAAAAGCTAATTACATTTTGTTGTTTGAACAGCATTTACATTTACAGTAACTTGTGACACTTTTTTTTTTAAGACCAGAAACTCAGGTTTCATGGAGGTCGCAGAATTTGTTGAAGTTATCAGGTTAGTTCTGTGGTATCTTTACATTCCATTTCCAAATTTTGAGAGGCTACTAAAAAAGCATTCGTCAGGAGAGTCTACACTCTATGTTACTGTAAAACCACGGCCAAGTGTTAAGTAGTTTACGACCGAGTTGTTTTCTGTTTACAATTTCATATTGCAGTTTGGTGTTTTGGTTCTTACTGTAAAATGAGTACTAAAAGTTGATAATAAAAAATTAATGTAAAAGTAATATAGATATTTTCTCTCTAGTAGGCTATTTTAGATTCCAATTTCAGATGGCTTAAAAGTTCTCAATTGTGAATCACAGCTTTTTTTTTCCCTCAGTAATATTAAACATCTTTCACCACTTGATGAATAATAAAAAACACACACACACACACAAAAAAAAACCCCACAGGGAAAATCATCCATGAGCCTTCCTCAACAAATTACAGACTTTTGCAACATTTCAAAATGTCAAAAATCCTGTTAGCTGCTTTAAGAACTAAAAGCAATTTCAAGGATTTAACTCATTTCTCAAACACATTTAGTCTAGATGTTCTTCTTTGCACAATATCTGTTCTAGTTGAAGGTGGTAAAGCATTAATTAATCCAGCACAATGAATCATCCATTGCAGCATCACAAAAGTAACTTACACAATCTCAATGTACAGGGGTAAATGGAAAAGAAAAGCTATTAGAACCCAGTTTAGCCTTGTCCCTTAAAATTTTTACTTTTGTTTTCCAGTCTCATTCTATTGGTTGCAAACATGTAGGTAATTTTGTATTGTAAAATAAAATAAAGGACTTTGCATATGCTGTAGATTATCAGTGAGCATACAGATGCTCCTGAAATGACAGCTTCAGAATCTCAAGTGAAATTCAGATTGTCTAAGAGTTTCAGACAGCATCTAAGACTCAAACAGTAATGCACAAGCACCCATTCTCCTCAAGCCTAAACCACAGACACCCAACACCACCCAAGAAAAGGTAACTCTGCTTTGCTGAAATGATCCTTGACTCTTATGCAGACATGGTCAGACGTACTTTGAAACCCACCTTGAGCTCTGCTACAACCCACGTCCTCAAAACACAGGATGAACTCCACCCACTCAGCACTGGTACAGTCACACCTGGGATCCAGTTCTGGGCTCCCCAGTACAAGAGAAACGTGGACATACTGGAGAGAGTCCAGCAAAGGGCCACTAAGAAGATGAAAGGACAGGAGCATCTCTCCTATGAGGAAAAGCTGAAAGAGCTGAGACTGTTCAGCCTGGAGAACAGAAGGCTCATCAATGTGTATAAATAACTGAGGGGAAGGTGCAATAGGTGCAAATAGGAGGCAGTCATCACTCCTCTGCTACTTCGATCCGTAGCAGTGGCTGGCATTAGATGCTTAGGAAAAGAATATGCCATCCTATTTCATAGAACAATGCCCAACCCTCCAGCAACCTTCCATCTTCCCGTAAATTGTGGTTTAGGGATTCCTAATTCCCATCATTGTGCTTTATAGTCCTAGATGGAAGTATCCGTCATGAATTTGTCTAATTGCTTTTGAACTCATTCAGACTTTAAGCCTCCACAACACTCTGCAGCAATGAATCCTGCAATTTAATTATGCACATCATGAAGTACTTCCCTTCACTTGTCTTAGAGCTACTGCTTGATCATTTCACTGGAGATCTCCTCGCTCTTGTGCTACAAGAAATAATAGCAGATAATTATTCCTTTTTCACCTTTACCATAACATTCATGATTTTATGTACTCGACTATCTCTCCACAGTCATTCCTTTCCTAAACTGAAGAATTATTTTTTACTTAAATTCCCTTCACACGGAAGTTGTTCCTTCCCCAAGATGCAAGATCACTATGGACTTATACAAGAGCATGACCGTTTTATGCTTTCTCTTCCTCTCCTGATCATTCCTAACATTCTCAAAATCATCCTACAAACTCCCTTTCAAGCTGAAGAATTTTGTTTTACTCTTTCTTTGTGCAGAATCTGTTCCATCCTTTACTTAATAGTACTACATTATTTCTGAAACTGGGAGACCAGAACTGCATCCATGTAGGTACAATGCACAGTAGCACAACGGCATTTCATTTTGTTCTCACGCCGATGCTATCTGGAACTATTCTATTTTTATCCTAGATCTTAAATCTAAGCTTTTTCTTCATGGAAGTAGAAAGACATTTAAATAATATGAGAAACAGCCCAGGTCAAAAGAGAGAGAATGCATTTGAGTTTCACTCAAATCAACAGACAGCATTTTAAACAAATCTCAAAACAGGCTAGAGATGTTCTATGGACAAATACAAGCCAAAATATTCATAGACATTCATACAAAGCCAATACCACCTTGGAAAAACAACTGTGTGCACGCTGGACCATTTATTATCACTAAATGATGCAATGGTAGATAGTACACTTTAAGACGTCGTTTATGTGAGGTATGAAAGCCAGCCATTAGCCTAGCAACACACAAGCCTAGCTCTCCCCGTTCTGTCAACTTTGCCAATGTGCAGCACACAACAGAAACTGTTGTCTGGATGACAAATTTAGCATTGCAACAACATACACTAGAACTAAAACACGGTAGTATTATTTCACCAATCCTCATCTATGGAGTAAGGTGTTCTGTGGGCAAGCCCAGGTTGTGAGTTTTAATTTTTTTTTTTTTTTTAAAAGCTCTATTCTTTCTCTGCTGTACCAAATTACAAGACCTTCATGTTTCTGAATGGAGCTATCTAGCAAGCAGCTATGTTCTGCCACCACGGACACTTCTTTAGCCACTTCCTCCAGATGGCTTGTATATAGGTCTTTGAATAATTTTTCCTCACCTAGATCAAGCCTGGTCCAGAGATTAAAATCTGAGCATCTCCATCCTCTGAAGATCCCATGTGCACTGCCTCTCAAAACTCCCGTGAGCTCATTGCACATTGCAGTCACCACCTTCACAGAATTAAGCAAGCTCTATGCTAGATAACACAGATAGAGCTATTTTGCAAGTACTCTTCCTGCTTCTTGGGAGTCACTAGCACTGTCCTTTCCTCAAACCACAGAAGGGAGACTGTGTACTACCCCTTGAGACAGCACGAAAGAGGATAAACAAGCACTTTGAGCAAGAACTCAGAAGAATAAAGAATGTGGACAAAATAAATATGTAGCATAGAAAGAACAGAGACAGAAAGGAAGAGAATGCAAAATGGCAGCGGGAAGAGAGTATGAACAGAACCAGAGGAGAGAAGGATGGGATATAAGATGGCAGCTTGTAAAAAAACTGCAGGAAACAGGGTAACAGGCATAGGCATGAATGTTCATGAAGAATATTACATTAAGGAGAAAAAAGGAACATATTATGGGCCCTGAGAAAGGGGTGCAGGTGGAATTATGATGACTGGAGAGCACTTCTTCATGATGTCAAGCTCTGTTCTTCTGGAAGGTTTGTGTTCTTTGCTGATCTCCCTGGGATGGTCTACCATTCTTCAGCGATGCTGTCTAAATTAGGGAGATTCTCCTGAGTTAGCTACAATAGGTAAGCGAGTAAAGTCACCACAAACCCCACTCTGTTGTCAGTTTAACTTTCTGTCATTTTCTAGGGGAAAGTCTGTTCTGTTCATGCTAAGAAAAGTCTCAAACACCACAGATGCTTCATCAAGGGGAAGGAAGGGAGAATCCATAGAGTTTCAACATATTCAGATTTTCAAGCCTGGACATTTGGAATCTTAAAACACAAAAAGGGGGCTAACATTTCAAGTCCATCATTCAAAAATCAGGAAATGAGAAAACAAACTGTGCTTAAGCAATGTTAATTCATCATCTAGGTATTAGGATGCAATGCATAATTACATGATCATCTACTCTTTTCTCTATTAAATTACATAAAGGACAGATTAATCTGAGAATGTCAGTGATACTTGTCTACAGAATCAACCATATGGCTCTCCTTATTCCTGCTGTCACAAAAGTTAGAAAGTGTGTAATGACTCAGACAGGAGACTTCAGAAGACAAGCAGATCCTATGGTTTGGGATGGTTTCTGCTCTCCAGATCTGGAGAACCGCATGCCATCTCTAACAATGCTGTGTAACCCCTGTATGATGTTGATGAAGACTCCTCTTTAAAGATAATCACAAAGATCCAGATTCTTCTCCTCTAGCTGGAGGTGTTTGAGGTATCTGCATCAGATGGTCAGAGATAGCCAGATGGACTGACTGCTCTCTTGCACAGCTTTTCTTCTCTATAGACTTGAAAGAGGCTATTGGGCACCCAGCGCTCTCCATCTAGATGCCTTTCTGCATCTTTACTACACGCAGTGTGACAGCTTGAGGTCTGATTCATTCTTTAATAAATCCAAATAGCTATAACTGCTGTTGATATAAAAACACAATAAGATAGTACAAAATGAAAACGTCCAGCCTCAGACATTCTCAAACTCTTCTGTCAAAAATTATTTATTATAATCCCTATGCCTTAATTGCTGTGTGAGCAGTGATTACAATGCCACCTCACTTCACTGGGATGCTTTAAAGATCGTTTGCAACAATCTAAGAAGTTGCTGTAATCAGTGAGGGCAGGGTGTTGTTTTCTAATGTGCCTTTGATAACCTGGCATCCTACAATGAGGGCTACAAAGAACAGCTCAGGGAAATGAAAAAGATTGTATCTGCTGTAGGCTGTGGCTGTCATACATTAATGACACATAATGAACATGAGCAAACAGCAAGTGTGTGTTCAGTCAACATGACTAACCCTCAGGGATGAACAAGATGGGGTTTTTGGCTGATGACAAGATGCTTGGAGAGTCTTCGTATTTCAAGAATATTTTCTTAAAATGTTTTCAACTTTTTTTGTATTAAAAAGAATGATAGAGAAGTGTATTTGTGCTTCTACTTATCCAGTAAAAACAAAGTAAAAAACAAGGTAAAAAGACAAAAATTTCACCAGGATTTCATTTTCTAGTCACACTAGAATTACAATTTCTGTTCTACTTGCAGAGGGAACAAAAAGTAGATTTAAAAACATTAGCAAGTCAGGTTGATTTCACATCTCCATAGCCCACAGAAGCCATCCCCCAGTGAAACAAAGGTCCTTTATAAAACCAAATGCCCTAAGTATAGCTCATTAAATAGAACACTGCATGGCTTAAGTACCTGTATTTGATGAAAAGAAATAATTCCTTTTTTACTACTTTCTGAAAAATGTATACGCAAAACTCATCAGGAGTGAATACAAAACACAATGAATCATCTGAGCAAAAGATCCATTCCATTTAATTCTTCAGGGTTACTTTACAAATTAAGTCTGATGAGATGTCTGAGTCAGTAGCGCTAGAAATGTCAAAGGAATACACTCCATTTATAAATTTTCACGATTTTGAGTTACTATGAATCTGTGTCCAGTTTTCTGTTTATTAAAAGCTGTTCTCCAAGTGTCAGCAAGCATGTAATCACAGAAGGGTGTATACTGTATTTTAAAAGACATTAATATTTTCAGTGCTTTGTCTAGGATACAAAAGTAGTCACATAAATCTCAATGTCTGTTAGGGCAGCAAAACTGTAACCGATTACTGATCCTAGATCAGAGACCTCAAATACCATGGGTGTATGAATGTCACATAACATTACGAATATCAAGCATATTTGAAAACAGACTGTCTGAAAATGGTTGCCTTCTACTATCCCATTCTGAGAAGTATCATGATCTTTCTCATACTCTAGATTATACAGTGTTAGCACAGGGAAAGGGGAGAGTGCACTACTCGATGTTCAAATTGTCCTTCTCATTTGAAAGTGTGTCTTGCCTCCACTACTTCATAACAAAATAAAAATTACTGAAAGCACTCATGCCACAGGTAGCTAGGTCAGATGGTTGGTGACGATTAAATTCTGCTTCAGCTTACTGACTTGAATAAATTCTAAGGCACACAGGACAAGATGATAAATTCTCATGGAAGAATAACCACCACTTTCTCCAATAGCTGGATGATGTGGAGTGATTCAGTATTACTAATGGGACATTTAAAAAGATAACCTTAGTCATGGCTTGTGGGTTGATGTGGACAGAGTAATTGGCAAATTTACCAGTGGGATTGTGAAAGGCACCTAGAAACATTTGGGATAGATTACTGAAAAGGAAAAATAACCTAAGAAAACCTTGAAGAGTATTCTCTTCGATTCACAACTGCTTTGTTAGTTTTACTTTAAAATATTTTAATCAATGTCACGTGACAGTCTGTTCTATGTCACACAGAATGTGTCAATCACCCTGATTTATTCCTCTGTATATATCAGGTGATCCTGGTTCAGCGCTTCATAGCACAGAATTATACCGAACGCCAGAAAAAAAGAGGCTTGCCAGATTTTTTTTTTTCTTAATCTATTTCTTTCCAGTTTCCACAATGTACTATACCATCTGACACCACTAAGCACAGGAACTCACTTTTGAGTAAGTAACAAGTACGAGCCCAGCACATACCCAGATCATTATCAATTTCTTGTTTTTAGATCTTGCCACGGAAGGTCTTCTGATCTCATAAAGCATTTCTGCTTAAGCATACGATTGATTTGCGGCCTATAAGGAAAATAAAGTGCAACTTCCTAGAATCTAACATATTTTCCTTTAATCTACTAAAACATACTACATGAAAAAATAGTCTTATCAATACCTTTTTACCCACGACATATAAATATTTTTCAGAAGTGATATAAAATCCCAGCAACACACATAAAGATGAAATTCTGACACCACACTTGAAAGATTTCAGTACAAGATTTAAGTTCATATGTAGTGTGGCCACTGCCACTTAATCTATTCAATTACTTCCATAAAGTAGTTATGAATGTACACTACTAAAATAATTTGAAGATTGTATCTTCTATTATACACCTGCCTAGATAAATTAGCACTAAATATCAGTGACTAATCCTGCTGGGACAAACTTCATTATTAGAATATAAAGGATTGAAAAATTGGGAGCATTAAAATTTCCTGTTTTCTGATACTCCTGCAATTGTTAATATACTTCTGCTTTCACATGTAAGTCTGTTTCTTTGAGAATAACATTACATGTAGTATATGCAGAATAGGAAAAGAATCAGAAATTCTATAGCTGGTAGATCCAAAGGAACATTTATTGTATTTTTCGTGCACAAATGAAGAGTGTGATGTAACCTCCACTCTTCATCCTCTCCTTGCAATGCAGTTCCTCAATTCACTGGTCTTTCAACATAACAGTTTCTTAAGTGTTTTTAGGGCACGTTGTCTCCAGAACCCAGCAACTGGCTACCCATCTGATTACATCAGATTTGAGGTCAGGAAACTACAGAAAGCAATGCAAAAGCTCCCTCAAAAGATAGTCACTAGATACATTCACAGCATCCAACTTCATATGACCATCCCAAAACCAGAACTAATTCTTTTGTTTTTAAAACTGAGCTGCTGGAAGAAAGGTTTCCTCACTTATTAGCCTCCCACACTCACCTCTCCCCACAGGCTGCAGAATTAAAACTCGTGCATCTTACCGCTCTAAACAGCTCTGCAGCCCTCAGGTGAGACTGGAAAGGCCAACTTTTCTCAGTCCTGTTCAAACATGGCTGAGAAAGCCACACTGAGTACAAGAGCTATGGGGTAGGGGGGTGTATTGGGCAGCAGCAGGGAGGAACCTGCAGGGGTGATCTGTGGAAGAGGAGGTCAGGGACTTCCCCGTGCTGATCACAGACACTTTATAGCAATGGACAAAATGGACCTATCACCTACCAAAACTACACAAATCAGAGGAAAGTAAGATGCCTCTGCAAAAATGTATTTAAGAAAGGTCAATAACCTCCAGGGGCAGGAGAGACACTGCAGAGAAGGAGAAACAAGAGAAGATGCCCAAGCAGGGGCATACGCACAGAAGACAACACTGGAATAGCAACACCTCTCAAGGGATTACAGCCGATGGAGAAACCCACACTGGAGCAGGTACGACCCCCAAAATGGACTGCAGCCCACAGAAGAACACATGCCAGAGCAGGTACAACCCCTGAAAGAGACTGCAGCCTAAGGAGAACCCATATCAGAGCAGGTAAAGCTCCTGAAAGGGATTGTGGCCATTGGAGAAAGCCACACACAGCAGCTGAGGAACAAGGGGGGCCAAAAAAGCCAACGAACATCACCACACTGACCCCATGCTTCTGCGCTGCCTGTTGCCTCGATGCAGGGACTGTGTACAGCGTGCAGCCAGTGAACTGCAGACCAGGAACGAGGAAGGAGAAGTGTCTGGAGGGAGGCTGAGGTGTTTTCTCTAAGTGTTAGTTTAACTGCTCATGTTATTTCTTGATTCGGGAATTGGAAATTACAAGTTAATTAAATCAGCAATAAACTAACTTAGGTAGAATTCCCTGATTCATGACTGATTTTGCTCATGATAGGGGGCGAAGGCTCTCCTTTAGTGTGTTCATGTGCACTCTGGATGCTGTGCAGCCTCTTCACTTGCAGAATTGTACGAACAAGTGAGATGACGACAGACCTTTTCTTAATGGCTTTGATGGATGGCCTTAAGTTACGGAGTCACAACACCAAATTACTGTCAAAAGTACGATCTTTTTCTGAATCAATTTGAATATTCTTGTAATTCTCACGAAAAGTACTGAGGATATAAATTCCTCAGGCTTCTGGGCACAGAGTGACTCACCATTTAAGATCCATAAGAATCCATAGGGGCTTGTAATATTCCGCATAACATGTCACACACAAAATTTTCCATTCAGCTACAGTTCTTCACAGGTGGTCTTCCAATTTTATCTTTTCAAGACAAGTTGAAAAATATGAATTCAGTATAATGAAAGTCCAAAGCTCTTCACCTCCTGGTTTAACATTTCTACCAAATAACAAGCACACTGTTCCTTTCAACAGTTTTTTTCCATAATCTTCCACTTCTAGGTTTTCTCTATGCCAAATTTGAAGCTTTATTCTCCACACAACTTTCTTTTGCAATGTATTTGGGTAGAGAGGCTGGAGATTCAGCTCCATAAACTTTATGTCTCCCTTGATAGTCAGGAAAATTTGCCTCAAATCCTGGCAAATTCCTCAGCAGTCCTTTAATTTCTAACCCCTGGGTCTTCAATTCCCATTGGACTATAATCCTCTAAATGCCTTTCTTCTAATCTGATAGTTGAAGGAGGAAAGACATAACACAATCTTTAAAAATACAACAGTATTAAATTCTAGAAATCTCAAGGAACTTGTTTCAAGTCAAGTAATAGACCTAACAGTAAAGCTACAAGCATAACAACTTCTGCTCAAAAGTTGCTTCTAGAGTTACCACTTTTTAACTGTTTCTAATAATCACGATTGCTACTCACCAGAATCAAAGCTTTTTATACACATATTGTATTAGTGTCTACCCCTTGTCACCCTCTCACCTCTACAGTTGTCCTTCATCTCTGCTCTGCCTTCAACACTGCAGACCATACAGACTTACTGGTCTGGAGAGAGGACCACCAGAGACGCATGCAAGTACTATTGGCTCCATCTATTTTGCTTAAGTGTTATTAGGAGACTCTTCAGGCAGACATTTCCATACATATACCTCTTAGGTTAAATGTTAGCCTACGTGTAAGACCAGCTGTCCTGGGTAAAAACAAATATCAGTCTAACCAACCCCATCCCTCTAACAGCAGCTGTACGAGATACTAACGAAAATGGCATTACAAAAGTGGAGGAAGCATGCAGCTAACTCTTCCAATTTTCAGCAATCTGTATTTTAAAGACTTACAAGGCTGAAGAATCTGTACATATCCTTGTGATTATCAGTCCTTGAACTACCCTCCCTGCCTAATCCATTTAGTGGACATTTACATGTTTGTCCTCTGCAAAGAGATCCACAGAATAATTAGGTACAGTATGAAAATTATTTCTATTAGTTTATTTTAGAGATGCGTCCTGTTCATTTGACTGAATATCCCCTAGTCTAGTGTTCTCCAAGACATTTATCATTTTTATATATTTTTAAAAATATTTGTGTGTATATATACATATATAATCAGTTTCTCCTCAATCACCTCTTCTGTAAGCTGGAGAGCTCTAGTCTACTTAATCTCTCTTTGTACAGTAGCTGTTTCCTACTCAAGATGCAAGCGCGCAATACGTGTATAAAACACTTCCCATTTTGTTCTCATCTCCTCTCCTAACAATTTTTAATTGTTCTGACTGGTACTAAGCACAGCACTGGCATTTCCAGCCTCCTATCCTATCACAATGATTTCCAGATCTCTTTTCTGAGTGCTAATGGATAATTTACAGCTCATCACTGTGTTACCAGGAATAGTTTTATCCCCTATGCACTACTTTGAATTTATTACTACAATTTCATTTGTTGCATTATTGCCCAGTCACTAGGTATCATGAGATTCTTCTGTAATTCTTTGTTTTTAATGTAATGCATTAATTATTTGATGCTACAGAATTATGTCTTTTCACTCTTCGTCCTTTTACCAGATTCAGGAATATGTTGAAAAGTATATACTCCAAGAGATTCCTGTTAGATCTCGACTGTAATCTCCTGCCAGAGGTTACCAGGGTGGTAACCTCCCCACCACAAAGAAATATCCCATTAACTCCATACACTGTCTCATGTTATTCCCCAGTTGACTTTGCTAACAAAACTCAGCTCTACATACTCCTGCCCAAAAAACCCCAATGATGCTGTCTCCAAGATCCCAAATCCTCAGATAAATTAACGACTGGAAAAACACAATTCATAATCTCTGAAAGAAAATGAGGGAAGATGGGGAAAGAGTGTATTCCAATGACTGCTGTGATTCCTTAGAGCTCTTCAACTGATCTTCCTGCTGTCTCAAACAACATTTAATATCAATATGAACAACTGGATATTGCTTTTAGAAACTGTCAGTCTTCACACAGAAACGCTTTGGTTAAATTGGCCCAGATGAAGACAGCAATCCCACAGCTACCAGATAACCTAGCAGCTCACTATTGCTTCAAGAGCAACAATTTGCCTCTTTCCCTACTCACACAATCCTTTGGCATCAGCTCTAGCATGCCTTACATCTTTTCATGAGCTGATTCAACTCACTAGCCAGAAAGAAATCTAATTTATTTCACTAGCCTAGTTTCTTTCCAGGCTAGTGAGCTTAACTGTTAGGCGCAGTGGTCCGGTGAGCATCAGAGACATTGAGTGGGAGCACAACTGCCTCCTTTGAGACAAGTTCCTCCCGCCTCACAGCCTCACACCAACAGGGCAGGGGAGAAAGCAAGTTGCAACAGTAAGGCTGCCTCTCCCTCTCCCATATGAGGGACATAGGAGTTTTAACCTCCAACTCAGGAGACAAATACACTCACTCAAAACCACAATTTTCCTTTTTAAACTGAGCCTTCACAGGATTACCAGAAAATAAATGAGAAGTGTTTTTTAAATCATATTAATAAATTTCAAAATCATATTTAAAATTATTACATCAAATTAGTCATCCCAAAATTATCATTTATTCCTCCAGGAAATATGAAGATTAATTGCCTGTAAACTCCAAAAGACACTGAATACTAATAATATCACTATTAATGTGCATTTACTTTAACTAAACTGTAAACAAGCCTCTGGTCTTGAGACTTAAATGTCCATTCAGTGTTCCAGGGAAACTGTTATTAGGTGTCATCATCAGAATATTATTTTCCTATTTATATTATTAAAATTCTTTACAATTAATTGGTGCTTATGATCTGTGCATCTCAAAGTGAATTTACATTAATATACAATCTGATCATGCTAAGATTCAGAGGGAGGTGAGCTTAGGAGTGATTCGGGTTGCTGTAAGAATCATTATCTGTACAAAAAAAAAAAAAAAAATCAGTTGAATGAATGCATTCAACATCTAATTCCTCTCCACAACCATGGCCTGATGGCTATCAGCTAAAACCATGACGTCATGTACCCCAATCCCATCTTAATCTCATCCTTACTAGGTGGGACACAGAAAAATCTGCTCAGAGCTGCAGTGACTGTGCTCCGCGTTTCTAGAGCAGCTGTCCAAGCGTTAGTTGCCTTTGGCTACTCCATGACATTGTATTTGTCACATTCAATGGCTGATGCTGCTTCAAGTTATGCCAGTGAAGTAATAACTAATTCATCCTGCCCTCAGCAACCAGGCTCTAATGCAGCTAAATCTCCCAGAAATGTGCAGTCAATTGTTATTAGATTATTACTAGAGCCTCCCTGACCTTTGGTGTCTTGAAATTAAGTTGCTCGGGGACTGAAATAAGCATCTCATTTAGGTGCACAGTAGTAATCTCATCTTAAAGTATAATGACTGGAAGCCATTTATAAGTATTTTCTAAGGTATTTGAAACTGTTACTTAGTAGTTGACATTTTCAAATTACACACCTCCTGAACTATTCCATATGGGGTAAAATGGCATCTAATTCAGCTTCCCATGCTCTCAGCTATGCGGAACTTACCTTCCTTTATGGTATAAAATTGTGCACACATTAATCAATCGACCTTCTGGGGAGCTGTAAGCATTTTCCTTAAATGCCTACAACTGTTTCATGCATAACAAGCAAAACTGTTCAA
The DNA here is from genome assembly GCA_009806455.1 of Tetrax tetrax. NCBI lineage: Eukaryota > Metazoa > Chordata > Aves > Otidiformes > Otididae > Tetrax > Tetrax tetrax. The sequence continues at coordinate 70,936 of WHYT01017611.1, forward strand.
AATAAAAATTATTTAACTGCTGAAGCATATTAAGTTGTCTCTCACCTGTGCATATGCAGATTTAAACTTGCAGTAGGTAGCTTTTAGTACCCCAGAGTTTTCAGACTCATTTAGTGTGGAGATAACGCTTAGTTCCCTATATTATGTCCAGGTATATAAGTAGGTAAGTGTCAAAGAGGTGTTTCTCAAACTTTTCTGATTTCCACTGAATTTCCATAGAAACAGGATAACAAAATTCACCAAACCTCTGCAACAGGGATTATGGAAAGTGTGAAGGGGAAAGAATTGCTTGCTTCACCTATAAAAGGGCAAAATATTTATTAACCACATTTATAAAACTTTACAAGCTACAGAGAGGAGTGTGGAAGACTACTAATGGTTTCCTTGGGAGGACGACTTTCTGAACTGAATCCCTTTCTAGCAAAGGAATAAAGATGTAACCTTCTGAAAAGTTGAGAGTTGAACTGTAAATCAGAGAGGATGAACCAATAGTGAGGAGTTCATGGCTAAGCTTACACCTGACACAATCAACCCCAATTTCCATCAGTTGTGGTCTTTTGGAACTATTAATTTCAGGGATGAGTTTACACTAATCTTATTTTAACTTCAGTTAACAGATTGACACAAGCTGTTTATAATTTTCCAGTGTTTCTGAATATATCCAATTACTTGTTTATTGTAATAAAGGAAACTCAAATTCAATCTCACACCTCACAAACAAGACTAAGGAAAATTTATGACTGTACGCTGAGAACTCCTATTTAGTTTCTTTGAACCAATATGGAATTGCTTCTTAAGCAGTTTAGCACAGAAAACAATAGAGCTTTGTAATATAAAACTGACATAACTTTAAATAGAAGTTTTATTGATTTGATAGTCACTCTGAGGATCAAATACTTTTGCAGAGATGTTACAGACATACATTAGTGTTGTAAAAGCATCTACAGGTGAGATGTTCCCTAACTCTGCCACTGTTATTTTACTGAATAGAATTTTATTGCATTCCCATCTTAACTTTCAGTTTTCATGTATCAAAATATTCATTAGTCAAAAAAACCCAAAACCCAAAAAACAACCAAAATCAAACAACAAACCCAACTGTAAACGGAAGAAGGAAAGATCTGAAAAGCTGGAATAGCAATGAAATTAACAATCATTGTTCGTTATAATGCCAAAGGTAGATAACCTGATGCAGAGGTGAAAACCTACCGAAGGCAAATACTGAAAGGACAAACTTGATCACCTTCCCTACCTGCAGGATGATCCTTCAGAGCCAAAATTCAGAAATGGATTCTGTATACTGCAGCACTCCAAATACTTGGCTTATGACCCCCTTGAATTATACAGTTATTTTGTATTTTCAAAATAGTCAACGCTCTTATACTAGAATCTTCAAAACAGAAGAGTTTAAGGAATGCTGCATCATCTTGGGAAGGCCATCATGACTCTAGTTGTGAAGTCTCTTTTAAGTGTCTACCTAGCCTGCTTTTAATCTGTCAGGTAATACAACAGATCATGCTTTGGGACTGGGGACAAGAATAGATGACCATCTCAGAAAGATCTTCTGTGACTTTATCATCTGTTGCTGACCTATATATGTAGTAAGATTCCAAATTAACTCCCATTACACTTGCAAACCTTGCAGAACAAATGCAAGCTACCATTACAAACATAACCCTTCAGAGTAAGAATGACACAACATACACTTACAGAAGGGTGGTAAGTGGTAAGAAACTGTTAACTGAACTCTACTAGAAACAGACCTTGTCCCCTGTTTCTCTTGCATAGAGGAAGGAAGACAGAGATTTTCCTGAGATCTTCAATATATCAGGTCTTCCTGATATATAGAGGTTTTGTAATGAACTGGTTCAGTGTTTGGCAGGTATGGGCAACAATTGAGTTTCACTGTTACTGAAGAAAGCACAAAAAATTTCTTTACCTTTCATCATGATCTGTGATGCTGGTAACTCCTAAGTGTAAAGGGACTGTATATTGCCTAACTGGAAGATAGTAACATGGCCAAGCTCACTATTTGACAAACACATAGCTCCTGAGGCCCTTTAACAGAAACAGCATGATAACAGGGCAAGAGAGTAAACAAAAATAAAGTTGCTTTTTATAGGAGATCAAAACTGAAACCTACAGAGATGCTATTTGAAGGTAAACAAGTATAAGACATGAGAAAAAAAGGGATCGCTGTAGGTGTTGCATAACTCTCCCAGAAACCTTTCTGGTCCAGACCTTTCTAGTCTCCCTCTCCCAGAAACAAAAACCACAGCAAATTGTTCCCTCCTTTTCCAGATCACAGGTATGGATTTGATGGGGTGGCTTGGACAATGAATAATTTCAAAGCCTGGACTTAAATGAACCAGGGCCATCCCATTCAGACTAAAACCAGAACAGAAATCCCACCCAGCCATCTGTACCCTCTACTCAGTTGTAATAGCCTATAAAATGCAAATGCAGTATCCTGTTGTTCATATTAGCAGGATAAGAAAGTAATTTTCCTTGTAGTCCAGGTTGGAAGAGATCAAACTGCTGATCAGGCTGCAGGAAGGAAAAACAACATCATTAGTGAACCTCAGCTTTGGAATAACAGTAAGAGAAAAGAATGGGGTCTTCTTTTCCTGACGTGCTCCCTAATCGAGATTTACATCATCCTCAAAGTATGCACAACAGGTGTCTGGTTAAATATACATGAGTTAATAAAGATGCTGCCTGCCATCTGAAATGGCACTAGAGCATCTGTCCCACTCCCAGCCTGAGGCTCAAGAATGACCAAGAACCAAAGCCAGGCTGTGAGGAGAAATACTCATCTCTACTATTTGCTTGGCAGACATTTCAGGTGTATCTCTTGCTGATAAATCAGTAAAATGTACATGATGAAAATAATTAAATATTTCTCCCTGAAGTGTAACTGTGACACAAAGAGGCCAGCAAACAGATGTTGCAATAACCAAATGGTAACAACTGAAGGGGATTAGGTAAGTATTCATCAGTGTTCTCATACTCAACTACAGAAAACTACAAGAAGCTACAAACTGCTCATGCCCAACAGGACTACGCACCTACATAACCACGGCCAAGACAGGTAGTTCACAAAGCCTGCAAAGACTGATGCCAATGAAGATTTCCCAGTAGCCCAGAGATCATTTCTTTGTGAACACTAACCAGTAATAGTCATCTAAATCTAGCTTACTGCTCTAATAGAAAAATTCAGAAGCCAAAATTGAAATTTTACATGTTCTACAGAGAACTCAAAAGTGTTCACAAATATCTTGAAAAGTGTGCAATTCTTGTGGATCCCCTCCATTCTCCAATTTTTTTTCATCCTTACTTGCTCCTACTGGGAACAAATACGACCTGTATGCACTGAATAACGAAGGGTTTACTCTGAATTTCTTGTCACAGTTGAAAGAAAGAATTAATAAAACAGCAGTTTATATTAGCTTTTGAGATGAGGAACTCTACAAGCCAGCATCCAGCCAATATTTTTGGGTTCTATTTTCAAAAAAAGAAAAAACAAACAGTATAATGAACAAAGATGATGTATGCCACAAAGCAATAAGATAAGCCTATGCGTTTTAAGTGCCATGATTTGTATTAATTAGCCAATATTATGACTTAGCTTTTCCTATGAGAACCTAAAAAAAATATGAACTCCTACCACCTATTGAGAATTAAGCCGTTCTATTCACAAATATCGTAGTTACTTTTGTAAATACAGTGCACTCACAACTGTGTAAGAACTAAGTAATCACTATGTATAGATTATACTTCTCAGATAACTTTAAAAAATGTTGCCTCTCAAAAATACAAGTACTGTAATAAGCTTCCATCCCTAGATAACCTCCCCAGAGAAAGAGGAAAATAAAAGGTATATAGAAAAGAAGATTTTTTTTCCCTGTTGCAGAAGGAAGGCAGGCTTTTTCCCAAATTGGGCCAGGGAAACTTTTTATTTATCTTGGTAAGTTTAGCGTAGCATAACTTGAATCACTGCTGTATTATACTATCATTGCATCATCATACTATGAACAAGCTAGTCATAAGAACACAACAGGGCTTAAAATGCACCCATACTATTGCAGCCAAGCAAGATTTAAATAAGCATGAGGTGAATCAAGCACTGTGTCCATTTGCCAGACCACTTGGAAACAGTGGTCAGTGTCACAGATCTCTTGCAGCTTTTTTGATTTGAGCAAGTTTGATAAAACTTGACATAAAGAATATATGCATTCTTCCCCTGCATTAATTTTGAAGGCTGGAAAGGATAAGAAAAATTAGCATTGGTAATTACATGCAAACAGATCTGACATTATTTTACTTGAACAAAAACCAGATCATTGAAAATAGCCCGAACAGCGGGTGCTGAGATGGATTAGCGATAAGTAATCCTCCCAGTACTTCCTTGTAACAGCTGATTAAATTGTTTGCAGAACTGCAGGGAAGTTGTCCTCCGTTTTCCTAAGAAACTCCATTGTAATTTAGTTTGTAACCACCCCACCATACTGGGCATCCTATATTTTATTGCCCTCATTAGAGCTGACACTAACATGTTGTAAGCAGATCCTTAGCATTTTTTATTTCTCCTGGTGAAGGGACCACCATGTTGAGCTACTGTGATTTTAAGGCTGGGTCTGCATTACTCAGCCAAAACAAAGATTCCAGACACTGCAGAACAGGACATAAAATATCTGTATGACAATAGGACCTGCTGTACCTCTGACTCCAGCCTCCCTACAGAACCTAGCGACTGGGGGGATAACGCATTCATGATTTCAAAATGCATTACGGCTGGACGATACCTGCAGAGCTGCAGTGCAGTTACTCCATGTTGCTTTCTTAGTGACTTAGTCCTTTCAGGATTTAGTTTGATTAAGTTAAAACTCAGCAGTCTGGACTTGCTCATAGCTGGCCAAGCTGTGTTAAGTCAACAAAATACTAACAGTGATTTCTTTTTATGCTAATATCAACTTTTTTTTTATCCATAGCATAGCTATAGATGTTCAAGATGGGGGTCCTGTGAGTGCCATAAAAGCTTTCAGCAAACAGTATTGCTTTTGCAATTTTTTTTCCCTCCAAAAGCAGTGAAGTTCTTAAGATACTAAGACACGACCTTTTGAGTGATTAAATGCCTTTTCACCAATCCAATACCCAACTGCAACAATTTTCTGCAGGTTTGCTCAATCACTTGTTCCAGCAAGGGTGCAGGTGTAACAAAAGTTCTTGTTCCATAACCTATGTTATTTATCACCACTGTCCTTTGTTACTAGAAGATCTGAAAAGATGAGGGATTTCTGCAATCTCATTGCTACGTCCTGTGATACACACTTCAAAACGGACAAAGAAAATTAATTATCATTCTTGTCTTTTTTTTCCCGTAAATCAACATTAAGGTTTTCCCACCTCTTACTAGTCATAAGCCTGTAATATTGTACCAATTTCTCTTGATCTGAATGTATTTTAGAACTAAAATCTCACCATTTCCCTCCATTTTCTAGCTATAGATATTTTCCTTGGTGCCCTTCCCTTACTCTTTCTAAAGGTACTCCCAATTTTCTTTCTATATCTTCCTCCTAGACAATTTCAAATACAGCTGCTGGGAAATTAGCCCTTTTGATATAAGCTTATGATTGGACTTGTTCTCTGTTTGCCTATACTAAATATAATCAGGTCAGGATTACGGGTCCCTAGGCAACCATCAGCTTCCAGTCCAGTGGTTAGTTCATCTTTATCCATCAAAATGAAACCTGGAATTGACTTATCATATATTCAATGCAATACCTTTGTGCTTCAGCAAATTATCCTCTATTTTCCAGCAACAATAGCTTGTTTTATGTTCAACTGCAGAGATCTTCCACTAAATGTCTCTTAAATTGAAGCTGCCCCATAACACCACCATTTTATTAACTGTGAATTACAGAGGTACTGGAAGTAACTCTTCTTTTCTGTAGTATCATTTCATGGTTGGTAACAGATCCCTCTGGCAGCATATTGATCCACACACATTCAAAAACCCATGGTTACGTTCTCAGTAACTCTAAGAAAGGTAATGAAGTCTTTTAAAAACAGAGTGCTACCTGACTTGTTATTCTCTCCATCCTTCATAAAGTGACTCTAATTCAGTTCAAATGATTCTACCAGTTAGATACAACTTCTTATCACACCTTTTGCTTGTTATCTAGACATCTACCATTATTGAAAAAGGAACTGAAACAAATATTCTCCACATATATAGAGCTCCATTGCAATTTTTCTAGATGCACCAAGTTGCAGCCTGTATGTATGTGCCTTCCCTAACAACTTCTTATGAAAATGGTAATTTAAAATCCTCCTGGCTTTTTGTATAAAGCTTTCAATCAAGATAATTAATCTTCTTCCTGCAAGATGCAGAACACCTTGTTTCTCTGGCTCCCCTGACTACAGATGCAATTTGAGTTCCACAAAAATGGACTTTCAGCTTTACCTCCACCAGAGCACCTCCTGCTTAACCTCCAATACTTTCTGGAGTCACAGAAGAGGGAAACCCTAAAGATCTCCAAACAGATTAAAATCATCCTGTGAGCTTTGGATATTCTGTTTTTCTTTTTTTTTTTTTAATACAAAGCATACATTTGTCTTCCTAGGATAATCCCTTTGGGATCTATTAAGAAAATGCATGGTGCGTACCTTTGACTTCACTAAGCATCAGTGACAAAAGATCAGTAATGCTCTTTTTTCCTAATTCAAGCAAATCATGCTTATTTTAAAAGATGGTTCAAAATAAAGTAATAATACAGAATTCATTAAAAGGCATGGATTTTATGATTATTATATACATAGTAGTTAAACAGACTGTTATAATGCAAACAAATAAATCTTGTCTTCTGTACGGAACTATGTTACATGGTTTTATTTAAAAGTTATATTTAAATACTGCTTAACAACAATTATTTTTTAATTTTAATTCTTGCAAATTAGTGTTACAGATTTTTTAAAAGTCCAAAATACAGAAGTACAGCCCTCAGTTTTGACAAGACAATATCTAAATTTATTTTCAGCTCTTATCTCCTTGACTTTGCTGTTCTCTGAAAGGAAGTTGGTTACTGTCCAGCTTAACTCATGTAACATTTTGTTGCTTATGTTTAATGTAATTGCAAACATGACATGCATTCATAATTAAGCCCAAAGGGTAAGCCTAGAGCCTGAGACATGCTGGAAAATGCTAAAATAAGAGTGGCTAATCTCTTCAAGAGCAAAAAATGGAAAATACACTACTAATGAAAACGAAACAATAAAAATATCTACTGTAGTTCAAACATGCTGCAATACCATTGTCCATGACACTGAAAAGTATATAGTCAGTTTACTAATGAAATTAAACTATACTAGTTATAACAGACATGAGTTTGCACAGCCTACTTAACGAGTCTGTAAATCTCAAAGGAACCTGTGGTAGTCTGGTCCTGTCTGGACAGACCTGAAAAGCTGGAAGGTTTTCACCACTATGTAGCAATAAAATCTTAAAAACTTTGCTACAACACTTCTGGTACTTGCCCCTTCCTCTCCCTTCACTCATTCTGCTAGAGATGTATATCCTACATTACCCCATAAAGCCTTTCCAAAAAGTCCCCAAACGCTTGAATAACTGTGAATGTGCCTACACAGACCTCCTTTGACACTACGACCTTGCCAGAGACAAATTACATACAGCAGCTCTTTATAGTTCTTGGCTGTAAGGAAGGGGGAACCATGTGATTCTATGATTCTATGATAAGACTTTGAACATGACTGACAGAAAGGGAGTAAACGTTTGCCTGGAAATTACTGATGGCAGCATTCCAAAAGTAACATGAAGAAATAACCCTAACGACCAGTACCCAAAAGTAACATGAGGGAGTAATGAACTAGGATAGAAAATGGGATACGAGATTAAATAACTCAAAGTAGTATTAGATTCAGAGACTCATGTAATGCTCAGGCCAAGAGCCTGGTGACATCACCTGGCAAGGCAGAGTAATTCTGGCAGTGGAGAGGGGGAAGATCCTCCAAAGGAACATCAGCCTACAGGACTGACAACCATGCAGAAGTGCTGGAGCCTTTTCCTCATCGTTGGACCCGGGATAAAACTCTACATTGGTCCCTGACCTGGACCATGGTCAGCACAATCCCATCCTGATCAGTGATCGGAGCCAACGCAGGTAGCGATCCTCAGTCGCCCATCGGGATGGATAAGGAGGGGCAAGACCCACTCTGGGCAGCCACAGCATGGCAGCAGAGAGTAGGCAACTGGAGGTCATAGGAAGCGTTGTTATAATCTTATACGGCTTTTTCTCTAGCTTTACTGCTTTACTAACTTCAGGTACTTGAATCAGTTAATGAAATAATGTTTCAATTAAGCAAGGGTTTGCCTATTTCCCTGGCATCGCCACATGCGTGTTAATTGATCGGCTGGCACAGCCCTACTGTGACAGAGTTCAGCGCACAGCGCGTGGGCAAGGAGGCACTGAAGGTACAGAAAGCTGCAAATCGATCCCTGCGCTCCAGTGCCACAGCTGCCCTCTGCCAAACTGGGGGAGCACGCAGGCAGCGTGAGGCTGCCCCTGCAACAAATAAATACCCCCATTACTAACTCAGTAGAAAGCAACTTAAATGCTTCTCGGTACTTCACTCCCACTTCACAAAAGACCATGATATCAACCGTGTATTTATTTTACAAAGATAATGTGAGGCTTGCATAGATGCTCACGTCCAGTTTTAGAAGATGGCATGTTGTATCTTATTTTCTTCTTAGAGGACGTAAACAACCAAGAGAAATTGTGCTAACAGGCACCAACAATTATGAACAATAAAAAAGGAAGGAAAAAAAACAGAACTCCATAGCACATCTTTGTATCTCTCTGACTGAAGGAAAAGAAGAAATATCACCCTACAGGTCCACAGAAGAAAATCCTTAGATTTCTCATATAGCAAAGGAAGACTAATTACCAGGAAGACATTAACATACGCTTATGTACCACAGCTTAATAGGCAGAGCAAAGACAGGCTTATTTCTCAAATTCACAAAGCTGTGGGGTACTAAGATGGCAGCAACTCCAGGGGGAAAAAAGAAAAAAAAAAAAAAAGGATCTTCAACATTTGGTGTCCTAGAGGATACAGAAGAAATTGGAATAGCTTATGGTATTATGAACTTATAAATCCACTGTAGTAAAAAGATCAAAAGAAAAGCCTGCCCTTATGAAGCATGAACAAATCATATTAGTGCAGTGGTGTAAGTGTAATCAGCATTATGCTGGGTTTTACTGATCATTCCCATCCATATCTAATGGAAAAGCAAAAACAGAAGTAGATTAATTTTGATGTGGGACAGATCCCGAGGAAGAATCTAATAAAATTGCAATACACAGAGGAAAGTCTTGACAGCAAGTGTTATCAGTCTATCCAGGCAATAATAGGAGAAGAGACAGCAATACGTGCACAAAGTCCCTTTTCCCATAACGCATTTCATTTTTTCCCTAGTTCTATAGCCCCAGGTCTGCAAAATCTACAGTTTTACAGCAAGTACAAAGGACTTAAAGAGGTGTTCTGAGACTAAAAAGCAGAAGCTGGAAAACTGAAAACAAGACAAACCCAACCTTGCAACTCTCACAAATGAGCACAATCTTTTATATTGTGAAAATTATGAACTCCAAGAAGT
>WHYT01017611.1:95230-135179 GCA_009806455.1 Tetrax tetrax
AAAAAAAAAAAAAAAAAAAAAAAAAAAAGGAGGAGGGAAAAAAAGAAAGGCGTTTCCAAAGACTACTTGACATCTCTGATTTTTCTCTGGATGGTCCCCTTTCTTCAGCCTGAAATGGCAGAAAGAGTATCTAAACAAACCAAAACTGGGTTTGAATAAGCACTCAGAACTCTTCAGTCAACAAAACTATGTAAAATATTTTCAGGTCATTATGTCATGTATCTTATTTATGTACTGTTTTAGGGATAAAATATTAGTTTGAACACCGGAGCAACTTTTACCTGAAACATCCCTCCAGCTGGTATTGTGATCACTAGCTTTGCCTAATGATTTTAGAAGACTATACACCAACATCAACTAGAATTAAATTAATTGAAGAAACTTGTATACAGTTTGAAATATTATTAATCCCAAACTCAAATTAAGTTCTTGGAGGGAGAAAAATGGGCAAATTAAGTTTTTTCAATGATGATTACATAAAATTAAACAAGAGATAAACCAGTGACTCTTGTCTACATCAGAAAACTCATTAGAACCTGAAATAAGGATCAAGTATCATAACACAGCGCATAAGAAGAATTAAGGGTAAATACTGCCTACTGGCTCTATTAGATCTATAAATCTAAGTTGGAAAAGACAACTATCTCTCATTGAAAACTGTAAGGATATATGACTTAATTGTAAGGGCTATCTTGAGAAAATAAACAGATTAATAATCTTACAGGTAGGAACTTGTAGCATAATAGGTTAAAAAAAGTATTGAACAGGTAGGATTTGCTTTGCTTTCTTTTCCAGACAAAAGAGGTTTTAACAATGTTTTCAGAGGAAGAAGATGAGAAAAAGGAGGCACCAACACAAAGGCAACATTGGAAACAGCGTTGAGGATTTACTTACCTGGGAGGTACAAAGCTATCTATAAAAAATTTCCATGATTACCCTCAGTTGGGTGTGCTGAGCTGTAATGTAGCTGCTCTGAATGAGATAATTGTGACTGTTAATGCTCTCAGTCAGATCACAAGACTGAAGCATATTCTAAAGATACTGCTTAATCCACACCATGAAAGCAAATGAGACCTGAATTCATTTCACTACCACTCAGGAACAAGTCTTACTAATGAAGTATGCTACCCTCACATCAAAGGAGCACATTGCTGGACAGGTCTGTCACTTTTCAATTTATAGTCCTGTCACAGTGCAACCTGAGGGTAATTTCAGTAGAAAATACAAACTTATCTCCTAGTGTTTACCTTCAAATCTCTTCACTCAAGAAGAAGCAACTCCCCACCGTGACCTTACTATTTACACCTGGAGGCACAGTGTTTCCAACTGAGAGCCACCAAATGAATGGATAGTTTTCCTAGATACAAACAAATATAAATTGTTCTGAGGGTCACTGTAGAGATGGTATTTCAGTTGTACCACGTGCATCACTCCAATACACTAGATGACCCTGAGTAAGGACAGAAGATGAGGGAAGGGAGAACAGACATCTTGGCTTAGGATAGGATAAAGGTATTATCATCATCATTTTTGCAGGAGATGCAGTTCTACAAATGTTTAAACCAATTAATTATGTTCCCCACCTCTGTAAGTCTTAATGCTAGCCATAACAACTTACACCGTCTTATGCTTGTACATACCAGATGTTTTAAAAGTAAATAAAATTGTGAAAGTTTAATATCTTTATGTATTATTCCCATACAGGCCAGAAATCATTTACTTAAGGGCGAGCCATTCGCTCCCCTTCTCCCCCACAGCAGCTATTTGAATCAACTGAGAAGTCTGTAATTTTGGAACAAGGCCCTGGGAAAATGGATTAATGGGAGCACTGAAGGTGAGGCTGTCCAAGAAGAATGGCAAACGTGACTTCAGAGCAACTCTGTAATTCTACATGTGTATCGCTCTCCATGTTAGCACGTTACTTTATATGTACTTTTAACATGGTAACGTGGGCAACATACCAGGTTTTGCGCTGGTATCCGCTCTATAAACAGGTAAGGACTCCATCAACAAGGCTGCCTAAAACCCATTGAACTCATTTAGAACTCGATTTTTTTTCCATAAAGAAAAATGAAAATATTCCCCTTATTAAATAGGAGAAATGCAAATTAGCAAAAAGCCCCCCATGAACACATGACCTCCTCTGAGTCCCTTCTCTGACATTGGTTCGGCATCTCCTAGAACCTCCCAAGAGGTCAATAAAAGACCATCAGCTTGAGGCATTCACTAACAATGACTGTATCTCTCACACTGCATTACAGGAAATAAAATGTATCATGACACTAAAAGGCTTTTTGGAAGAAACCTTTACTGTCTCTAAGCAATCAAATCACCAGGTTTTCCCCTCATACTGTTGCTCGTATCCTATATAGTGGAAAGACAAGAAATGTACCCAGATGAACGGGTTTTGCACTTGACACCAACATGAGTGTTCTCAAAGTATACTAAATCCCTTAAACAATAATTAAGCACCAAATGAACCATTTAAAAATTTGCCGCTACCATTTGAACAAATTAAATTAAGCCAAGATTAACACATTAAGTTCACTCAACCCAAAAGCAAATTATTTCACATAGTTCCTGTTTAGCTATGTGTAAACTATTTTTCAAAACATCTGACCATAAAGATGGGCCAACAAATAAAAGGAAGTAAGTAAATAAGATAACTGGGTAACTTATATTCAAAGTATAATGGTAAAATAGCTCTTTATTTTTCCCTCTACAGTGCTGGCTAGTTAAGATACTCAATTTCCACGCTTCTGCTGATAAAAATTAACAGTTTTCACATTCTAACATATTCTATTACCCAATTTACAAAGCTGTGTCCCTTGTGATTAGCACCTGTATTTTGCAGGGGAGAAGTGGATAAGGAGCAAATTTCCACAGGACTCCTTAAATATCTAAAAATCTATTTTACTGAAAACAATTTTGTTCATGTATGTGTTGTAATTTGTGACATACCTGTGACCTTTATGTCAATGAGGACAGTGGGATCTAGGTAGCTGTAAGACTTCAGCATGGCAGATTACCTTCTCTAGATTATTCAAACCAGGAACTGCCAAACTTGGGGTTATTATAACAGGGCTCTAGGCTAAATATAGATTTTTCAGTTATTCACAGAAATAATCCAAATTTCAATAATTTTAAGTGGAAGAAAAGAATCCAAACATTTTCAGACACAGCTGACAAGTGAAAATAACTTAAGGTTCTAATTAAGTAGAGGAGGATACCCTTTTCTTGGAGAACTGATATCTGTTACCCATCAGCAATCATGGCAATGATAAACAGGTAGTGTTTGCTCGCAAGAATAGTTACAGGTTCAACACTTTTTACTCCTAACACTGGTATTTTTTTTTTTCATTTTTACTTTGCAAGCAAGCACATAATACTCCAGTAAGCTAAACAGGGCTGTCCTTTTAAATAGTCACCTAGCAACTAGTTATGAACTAATGAGCGCACATTTTTATATAACAACAATAAATGTTAACAAAAATGATGCATTTCTGTTTAAATAGTTTAGAGATAAGCTTAAAATTATAAAAAAGATACTAATGTTAAGAAAAAAATCACAGTGTTTCCCATGTTCCAAATTTTGGAAACATTTGGATTTGTTCTTCATTTCACCAAAATATAAAACTGAAGTATCTAAGTATGAAATTCCTAATAAATCACATTCTCAGGAGATGATTATTCAGGAATACAGGAAGGTTGCAAATCTTTTATATTTAAAAAAGAATGGTTTACAACAGACAAAATGGTTATTTATTCAATAACCAACAATAGTCTCTTGCATTTATAATTGCCTCCCAAAATCTCTACAATCTTTTCATACACAATTTCAGTGTAAAGTAAATGAATAAAGAGACAGGCAAAATACAAAGGCTGAAGATCTCAGTACTGAGTCTGAACAGCAGTTTATGCTATTGACGATGTCTAACACTGGCTACTGATGTGCCCTGTCCATACAGTTAGAAAGTGAAGAATAGAGAACATGGTAATTGTTCCCAATGCTGCAAAGCTCCCAGCACAAACTCACTAACATGACATTGCAAATGACATTTAAATTCCAAAGGCATTGCAAGATAATCTTTTCAAGGAAGTTGGACATGGCATTTTATTGCCGGCTGACGTGGCCTTCACATTTAACATTACTTACGCTTCTATTTATGCTACTTGGAAACCTAATGATCCAACTCAGTCATTCGAACCAAGTCTGAAAGCTACCTAAAATTGAATTCGACTGCTATATCCAAACTTCACCTCATTTTCAATTCAGTGATTAACCCATAATTAAATTATACATTCCTTTAGATTTTATTTGGAAAATAAAGAAGTATATAAATAGAACAAAGGATATTGCAAGCATCTTTCAGTTTCTACTTAATTCTTCAGTACTTACTAAGCAGCAGAGAGAATAATGCAAATAGATGTCAATTTTTATAAAAGAAAATTAACAACCTCTTTAAAAACTCTCTAGGGTTCTGGTGGGGGTGGTTCCGCTTTCTTATGATTACCCCATCATAGCCACAAACTCCTCAGGTATGAATCTAAAAGTTACAGTTCCTCATAGTTCGAGAAAATATTTTTCTATGTGCTACATACGGTTGCAAATTCACAATTAACAGCTCTTCTTCATAGCAGCGTTTTTTCACAAAGACACTGAAAGACAAGAAACAAGTGTAACACCTGTTCTCACTGGCTCATACGATGTCTCTAATCAACAGTAACAAATCAGAATTTCCTAATCAACATCGCTAGTCTGATGCCAGCAGCAGACTCCACTCAACAGTCCTGGCAACAGTCTATGGACTCTTCTGAAGATCTACAAGAAGTGGTCATAAAGGCTAAAAAACTGTGCAGGATTTTTTGTTTACTTGTTTATTGTTGTTCATGTTTCATCTCCCTTCACAAACAATTGTACAATCACAGGAGTGGTATCAAGCGTGACCTTGTATGGCTGGAAGCCAAATTCATTAAGATTCCTTCTCTTCTTTGCTTGTTTCATTCTAAGGTCTACCTATGTTCTGCTCCCACACATTTTTTTCACATCTTTTGTTTCTAAAAGTTTTTCCAACTACAGGTATTATTTTCTGTAAATTATGGTAGCATGCCATAGGTGATGACCATTTTAGGACTAATTTCACTGGGAGCAGAATTAAGCTAATCACCATTGTAATTGCTCTTTATGATTTTTTGTTTTAGTTTTGGGGAGGCATGGTGGTGGTGAAGATGCTAAGAGATCCTAAGAGATGCTCATGCACAGATTTGTTGGGAAGGTAAGATAAACGGTTACAGATATTCAGAATTCACATTCATTAACAACATACACCATACATCACCGTCTTTGCCGACAGCTATCATGCATTATGAAGCTTCCTTCCTTCTAACAGAACCAAAATACTGTTAGACTCCACCACTTCACGTCATAACCAAAAATACTGGTTGACAAGACTTGAAAGACATACAGCATGCCTAAGCTACCCAGTAATGAATAATTCAAATCTTTTGCAGAGACAGGACACAAATCAGTCATTTTTTCATCGAAGTAGTTGACAATACATACACTGAATGGCAAAACTTCCCCCTTAGAAGCAATTAGACTTTCCTCATGCCTCTGCAAGGTCAAGCACATTGAGAAAGATCTATTGGACTACAGGTGCTCATGATGTCAAACTGGTAAAATTGAAACAAGCATCCTGTGGCCTATTTCTCTTTCTCCCTTCATAAGAAAGAGCTTCTATTGCCAGATTCTTTTTTAATCTTGTCCCCACTCTCAAGTTCACTACATTTTTGTCAAGGCTATAAATGCTGGAGCAGAAGTGTAAAATTAGGGGCAGTGTCTTGACTTCTAGCTTAGGCTTTCAAGGTAGCTATATTGAAACACTTCTAGCATTATAGTTAATTAGTCTGCATCTTAAAGACCCTGAAGGATAGAGTACAAAGCAACAAAGCACTTAGAATATTTCTAATATGCAGTTACAGTCCAATGCTTTACAGCAGTATAAGAACATACAAGAGGTGAATAAGCCGTATAGGTACTGCTTATGGCAAAATCTGTCTTGCTTCAGTACAGGTGACATGAACATCCACTTTGTGAATGCACACGCAGACAAGGGAGACCACCACTGTTAGATCTGTTCCAGTTTTTTGGTGAACACCTGCCACCATTATCCCACAGAAGCCAGCACATGGCATATGTAGTCAGATACGACAGCACCATGCCCAAGCCAAAAAGAGCACTTCTAACAGGTTCGCACACTTTCTTACTTGTCAGCCAAGAGTGATAGCTCTCAGCCTAACAGAGGCCATGGGTGGTAGAGCAGGGGCCCACACAGTGTGAGCGCTGCTATGAAGTTTCCTTTGCTGGGCAGGAGAATCTGAAGGTTTGAAAAACAATGGGTGGTCTAGGAGAGGAAAAAGAAATAAAAACCATCCATCCAAGATTCAGTCCCTTCCTTACAAAGTAGTAGTCTGAAGTAAAATTTCTCCTACAAAGCAAGAGAAATTCAGCTCAAGACCCAGATCATCAGGCCACAGAGACACTGGCCTTGAAAGCAGCTCCCAGGCTGTTTTCATATCCCACTCAGCAACTACCAGCTGATTGTGCAGCTGTTCCAAAAGTTATTACAAGAAAATTGCTCTGGCACTGATACTGCCTACACATGAAAATTATTGTTGGGATAAGAAAAGTTGGAAAATGGAGAAAAGATAACAGATGTTGTTCACAACATACAGGAGGCTTACAAAAATACAATAGAGTTGAGATAATTCATATTAAGGCTCAAACTAAAAAATTACCACCTCTCAGTTTAAAAAGTGAATCATAGAATAGTTTGGGTTGGAAGGGACCTTCAAAGGTCATCTAGTCCAACCCCCCTGCAAGGAGCAGGGAAATCTTCAACCAGATCAGGTTGCTCAGAGCCTCATCCACCCTGGCCTTGAATGTTTCCAGGGATGGGGCATCCACCACCTCTCTGGGCAACCTGTTCCGGTGTCCCACCACCCTCAGTGTAAAAAATTATTTCCTTGTGTCCAGTCTGAGTCTACCTCCCTCTATTTTAGAACCATTACCCCTCATCCTATCACAACAGGCCCTGCTGAAGAGTTTCTCCCTGTCTTTCCTGTAAGCCCCCTTCAGCTACTGGAAAGCTGCTCTAAGGTCTCCCTTCTCCAGGTTGAACAGCCCCAGCTCTCTCAGCCTGTGAAGTTAGTCGTTAGATGTACTGAGCAGTATAAGGGAGCAGAAGTGCATCAGAACAGAATTAACACAGCTGAGGTTTTTATTACTAAGAAGAAAGCCCAAGCAGCGAGACAGATTACTCAAAAGAGCTTGCAGAGTGGATTTTGGGTGCCTAGGAAGCCAGAACTCTGCCAAATTGTTTTTTACTGATAGGTCATGATCAAAGGGTTTGTTCCAAAGCTGCCTGCCTGCCGAGCACATCTGCAAGATCAGGGCTCGTCAGTCATGGAAATATATACAACAATGAGGAAGAATTTGGGTTTAAACAGCAAAACAAGCTGACATGTAAGCATAAGGTGGCTCCTTCTTTTTTTTAAAAGCAAAGATCTAAAAAAGCCTCCAAAATTAAAACACCTAAGAAGCTTACAGCCATTTCAACTGCAGTTATTTCATTAATACTGAAATGCAAGGCTGCTTCCTCTTAAAGCCAAAATGAAATCAAAAGACAGTATTACAACACGATTAGAACTGTTACTTGGTCAGTACTAGAAAAGGGCACTCTTACCTTCTGAGCAAGAGGTTAAGTATACAACTGTGAGCATCAAGGAATTTATTCAAGCACCAAGGGAAGAAAAGAAGAAAGACAGGAGTTGAGGAGATAGATGATGCAAGACAGCTCTAAAGGGAAAAGAGACTTTAAATTGCTGTTCTGCCCCACAAATGCCATAGTTGGACTACTCTAATTTTATTCAGAAAGCACTATGAAGAAAGAAATTGTTACAGACCAACAAAAAACAGCCATTCTGAAACATTAAAATGATTAAAGCAAAAAATTACTTTTCCCTTCCCCATTCCTTCCAATATAATTTATTTCATTTATATTATGTGCAGGGACAATAATAGCAATAAGCTTATGACAAGATTGCTGTACTAATTGAGGTGTTAAGATTTTTTTAAAGTATGCACTACAGTAGTAGTAAAGTGAGATTTTTTCTCCTCTTTTCACTGATCTTCATATAAAGCTGTATTTAAATGTTATCAACTTAATCGGTTAATCATTTTCACTATTCTTCTACATGAAATCAGTCCCCCTCTTCTGAACAACTGGTGGAAGGTGATGCCAATCCAAATGAAGCAATTATGTCAAAAATCAAGTCAAACCATTTTCCTTTTTATTCACTATAACAGTCTTTAAGTGTGATTAATCAAATCAACCTTCCCTTTCCAGGCAGAGCTGTAATTGCTGGGTGCAAATTAAAGCATATCATATATGACATATGATACTTAATCTGAAGACAAATTTTTATTAAGGTTTAAGTCAAATTTTGTTAAATGAGTTAAAGATATCCACTGAATATATCTTAACATTACGTACATGCCCTTTAGGAAAAGAAAAAAATATTACAAAAATACTTCAAACCCCATAGATAATTCAACTGCTTGGCAAATAACAAATAGTAACAGTAATAATATGTTTGTAGGAATAAACAGAATACCTTCACAGATCCTATCGTGTAGGTTCAAATGGGGTAGCAGATAATTCTACATTATTATAAAAAAAAAAAAACCAAAACAATAACATCCCAAACCTAGGACCTCAAACCTAATTCTTTTTCAGCATAATGCACAACAATCCTTCACAAAGATAAAGCAGAACTACATTCACCGCTGGAGTAAGCTGATACAATTTCTATGGTTTTAATAACTGTTGACAACTGTTGTGAAATCCATTGCTACCATTGTCCCCTAAGCAAACAGGGGCAAGGAATTTACCCCAGTAAGCAATTCAAAAGGATAAGAGTTGGTATTCTTACTCAGTACCCGAAGGTTTATTTTATCTTCTTAATTTTTCATCTATTCATACCCATATCAACGCTTTCTGATGCAATTAAATACAATTCTTTGTCCTACTACATGTGTCAGTAACTGTGAACCTATTTTATTAACAAAAGCTGAAACAGAATAATATCGTCTCAGAAACACAAACAGGAAGAAGCAGCCTGCAGAACCTCTGAAAAACCTCCACAAGCTAACAGGAAAAAAAAAATCCCAAAACAAACCTACAAAATATGACATAGAATACCACTTTTCCAGGTTTTGTTACCTGCAAAAACATGACGCGGTATATCACTTCAGTTAAAAAAAAAAAGCATTTGGGGACATAGTGTTAGTAACAGAATCCATCTTCAGTGCTAAACAGTCAAAATGCAACATATTAAAGGATGTACAATTATGAAGAGCTAATCAATTACTTTTACAACAGTGTTTGTCCTAAGTATAATCCTCAAGAGAAAGGGTTTGCCCCATCCCCAACAGACTTCATTGTTTAGGTCACAGAACACCTAATAGCATCTGTATTAATAATGAAACCTTATAATATATTTATATATGACAATTAAAAGACACGTCAGTCCTCTTAAAAAAAATCTTACCTGAAATAACTACACTGTTGTGTATCGTAGGAAAACACAATGTTTTCTACCCAATTCACATTATAAGCCATCCTTTTAGAATGAAAGCACAAACATAAAATAATTTAAATCAGGTGTGAGACTGTCCTACACCAAGATGATTTCAAGGCTGTAAACCCTCTCAGTTTAAAGTGAATTAAGGCTGAATGGAAAGGGTTCTCAATAACTAAAATCAATTCTGGACTCTTTAGTTTAAGCACAACTTGTGTAACTACGCCATAGCACAAGCAGCGAAAGCAGAAAACAGTCTCCAGCAAACGTGTCCTCTTCATCCCATCAGTGCCCCCAGCCCAGCCCCTTCGGTCAGCTTTCCTCTCACCTAGCCTATGACATCCCCACGCCCCACCCTGACGCCACGCATCCTGTAAGGGATTTACCAGGTGTATGATGGCCAGCCAGCTGGCTGCCACTATACAGAACAGGGTCCAGGCTCAGTTCCTCCCTCCGTAGGGAAAAAGTGCCATTTTATTTCCTACTTTCAACAATCACAGAACAGGAAATCTAGTACCTTTAGGAACCTATTTTTCTTTCCAATCTGACAACTGGTCAATAGCTTCAGAAATTATTTTAGGGAAAGGAAGATGCATTTGATAAGTCAGCTGACAGAGAGAGAACGAGCCTCTGACCTCCACCTCATCACATCAGAAATCCAAGATTAAACGTCATTGTGGGTAAAACGCACATAATCCAAGTGTGAATTTGTTCTATTAAATTCTCATTTTTCCTTCAGTAAGAGTAGTGTTTCCTGTTGGATGGATATATCAAAACTACCTACACAATGAGGAATAAAGTAGATACGCTAAAGATAGATTTCAAGAAGCCTTCGCTGCTAGGAGCCTTCTGGGTGTGAAAGCTTAACGCAGACTTATTTATCCCACTGAGCAATACATAGACTCTGTCTAGTACCTGAAATAACTTTTTAAACTTAACTCAAGGCACACGTAAACCTTAATGCAATTACCACGCTTCTCTTTTGGTTTTCCCTTTAATTGTTGAATAGCATTTCTAATTGGCTAACACTATCTTAAAATATTGTTACAAAGCAGAAACAAGTTTATCATCTAATTCCACCCATGCTGCACTCCTGTCATTACAAATGACCAGTTTAATACTGCATCTCACTCGCACTCACCTGACATGGGCAGCAGCGTATAAGGAAGGGGTAGAAGACAAAGGAAAAAAAGGGAAAGAGGAGAAATAAAAAGGTGCAAGTGAACAAGTAGTATAAGAGACATCTAACTCTGCATAGCATTTCATAGTCTGGCTTTGAGTGCAATAGTAGATACATTTTTACTTCTGAAAGCAGGCATTTTTAAACGCAGTTTTCCTTGTACTGTACATTTCTGGCAGATGCCTATCTAACTCCCTTTACTACCTGTTATTTTTTTCCCCCATAAACAGTTATCTCTCAAAGCTAACTGTGTGATTTGAGAAATATTTCAAAATTAATAAGCACTACATGACATTCACTCACAGAAAGAAATCTAACAGCTCACCACAGCGGGCAAGGCAGGGTTTCCTTACCAGAAGTTTTAGCCTGAACACGTCCAGTGACATTATCTGCTGCAGAGCCGCTTCTCCTGTTTCACTGCTTAGGTGAGGGAAACAGAATATTCCTCCCCCACTCAAGGAGTCCTCAGGATTCAAAGCTTAAACCACATCTTCCACATGTGAAGAAAGAAGTATCAGATTCTAGGATGTCAGTCATTAGAATGACACCCTACATGCATTCTGCTATGATTTGCTGTACGTACAAAAGCATTTTTCATCCCTGGATAAGTTTTTCTTTCATGATACTGTCTACCACAACTGTCATTCGTTTTAAAATTCTACAGAGAGTGTCACTTTTTGCCTAAACATACCCAGATGCTTCATAAAGTCTCTGGATTTACGAAGTTTTCTTTGCAGCTGTCTTAATTCCAGAAAGGTTTTGGGCTTTTTTTTTTAATTAAGAGTTAAGAGAAGCCAAGGACAAGATGGCTAGTAGTCACAACATTAATCTTTTTGCTGTACCTAACAAATTCATTTAGCATTTAAGACACAAACCCTTGTGGAGTTGCTATTCTGTTGAGCTGAAGTTGATGTACTTGTTAGGAAGTTACTTTCACCTCTTCTGTCCTCCTCCGAGATGTAACAGATGTGCTTTCAGGAAATTGAACTTGATAGGAAACACTCTCACTGACTTCAGTGAATTCTTACAAGGATAAAAAAGAAAAATAAGATTCACAAGTGACAAAGGAACCTAACACATTTCTTTTAAATACGAAGACTTCTCTGACATTGGGAAAGAATTCCTACATCAGCAACGAGATTTAGAAAAAAATACTGTCTTTTAATATTATCACTAATGCTTAAGAAAGGTGTATTTTAACAATTTCCAGCACAGAGTTTACATACACTGCTTTTATCACTGGAATAACACCACTCATACAATACACATTAAACAGCAGACTCCAGCCCTTAACTTCCCAGCACAGTTGAGCAGCTTCATGCTACATTAGTCTGGTAATGCAAAGAGAACCCAAAAATAGAGACTTTTTACTCTGGACTGTTTAAGCCTCCGAGGAAATGAGGCTTAGGCAGCCCCACATCTGTTCACTTGTCACATTTAACTTCTAAACTTGCTAGCCAAGTTAAACTAAATTTGAGAAAGAGTTTCGAGACTCAAAAATAATAAAGTTTCTGCAAATTCTACAAAAATTAGAAGCTGAGTACAAAAGACATGCCTACATTATCCTCCTACTGAAGGCAAAGGAGTTTTGACCAATCTATTATTCATCATCTAACTAATTAACTAAACACACCGTGTTTAGTTATATATATATATATATATCTTTTAGTATATTTTGTGTGTATATTTGAGTATATATACATACAGTATATGTTCAAAACTTAACGGGACATGATCCTGGACAACCTGCTCTAGACAATCCTGCTTGAAGAAAGGAGTTGAACTAAATGATCTTTAAGGGTTCATTCCAATCCAAACCATTCTATGATTTCAAGAGGTCCCATCCAACCTAAACAATTTGGGGGTAGGGGGTTGTTGGTAGTATGGGATGTGTGTGGCTTCAGATAAATTATATCAAATGATATCAAACAGGGATGCTAGATGAGAAATTCAGGGGGAAAAGGAAGAGGAATTCTTTGGAAGGTAAAGGACAAATCCAAAGGCAACCAAGCTTTAGCTGTTTTGCTATTAACGATCCTTCTTCTTCAGTGACCTTCAGAATTTCACTGAAAACTTGTCACTCCACTGCTTATGTGCTATTAGCAGAATCATTTTAGAAATCATCTCTAGGGACACAAGCCACACAACTGTAATTACAAGAGTGTATGACATACCTTTGGTAGCAAAGATCATTCCTCTAACCTTTTACATTGATTTCAGTGTACCACATTAGAGTTGCATAGCTTTCTAAAACATATACTCCTTATTAAATTATTAAATGAATACAAAACTGTAGAGATAAGGCTTAAAAGCAAAATTTATTTTGACTTACCATTTTAGTGCAGGAGAGTATTGGATCACAAATTTGGAAACAATTGCTAGGGGAAAAAAAAATGAGAACCGGTAAACTACAGCAAATGAGAAATTCAGGGAGATGATCAAACACTTCCAGTCTAACTGAATATTACAGAAGAATCTTGTACAAGCAGAAGAGTAAGGTCTAGGGGATCCATGGCTGGGTCCTCCTCACCAGCAGACCACCAGATGGATACCTCTTGGACAAAGTGTACACTCCTTTATGGGCAGGAACAGAAGAAAGCTGAGAGGAAGACAAAGGCATTGTGTAGACAACTGCAGAGTGACACCACAGCAGATGCAAGGTGGAAGCAGAAAGGTGACAGGTCACAGGAACAAGATTACTTCCAACCGTGGACATGCAAAAGTAGGTATCTGCAAGTCATCTTGTAATCTAAACTCCTGTTACAAACAATGGGCCATCAAATTCATTTGTTCATGAAGACTGGAACAACTCCACCATAGAGTCACATCAAATGAGGAACTTAACCACACCAACAAATAGGACAGAAGAAGGCTTCAGAACCCTAAGAAATTCTAGGTTGAAATTCTGGACCTAGACAACAATTAGACTATAGCTCACAATGTGGTTTGGATGCTGACAACAGCAGTAACATGCTGAAGGAATCAGAAGCTACAAGGCCAAGAAACAACATCAATGGCGAATGTCAACACGACAAAGTAGATGAGCACTTAGTTGAGTTACAGTGCCTGAACAAAGAATTGTGATAGAGTTCAAATCTGGAGAAGCATAAGGAGAAGCAAATCTTGATATGACTTGGATCAGTGCACCAACCAAGTTCATAAAACTGTTGAAGGGCTACTCCGGCAAAATATCGCCGGAGATTCAGTACTCTTGCAGGAATAACAGAAGTTAAAGGGTTTTAAAAATGAAAACAGTACGAAAAATCATGAAACTTTTGCAAAATATTATAAAAGGAGAAGCTTTGTGGGTAATCTCAACATTACTTAACAGCACTGTACTAAAGGCTAAACTGATGCACACCATCTATCAAGGTATTGGAGAAAATACAAGTGAAAACCCTACAGCTGAGCAAAAGAATAAGGTAGGCTATTAGAAGGAAAAAATACTATTTTAATGTGCCTTTGGAAATTATAAAATTATAATTCTGACAGGCCAGAAAATAAAAAACAATAAATCATGCCTGAATAGATTTAAGGAAAAATCTGGAAGACACAAAAACCAATAATGTCACTTCTCAACTAAAACTTCCATCATACCAAAAGACTATCATGACTAATGGGACACTAACCTTTGAGAGGATCTGGGCAAGTACAAAGCAGTAAGCCTTGTAAACTATACCAGACAGACAAAGTGGGAGAAACTATGCTGAAAAACAGTATGACTACACAGACAAACATGACATACTGCAGAAGACTTAACAAAGCTTTTGTAAAGCAGTATCATGGCTGACAAACCTTAAAATAAAGGCTCCACATGCAAGCAAAGCAAATTAGAAATCCCATCAGGCACTATTAACAAAATAAGCATCTTTCAGTTTCCTTCACAAAAAGCTCTTAAAGCTGCCACAGCATAAGAGGAATGTCCTTGCTTGGATAGATAACTTTATGAAAGACAGAAAACCAAGGAAAAATAAATGGGCAGTACTCATCCTAGAAAGACACTGCCCAGTAGTATTTCATAGGAATCTGTTTGGATCCACTGTACTGTGCTACCTATAGACAATCTAACTATTCAGCAGCAGGAGCAGAGACCATCGTACCCTGCTACAAATTCATGGAGATACCACAAGTGCAATACTCTGCAATTCCGATTCCTCTTATCACAAAAAGGATGTAAATGGGAAAGTTACTGAGAAGGGCAGCAAGCACCTTCAAGCACATGGAACAGATTAATCTGAGGAACCATTAAGACACTTGGACTCCCCAGTCCAGAAGATGAGATAGCTGAGAAATGACTGTAATTTATAATATAATGAATAGCATGCAAATGGAGACAGAACAACTGCTCAGTGCATCTTCCAATTCAACAACCAAGGAACATTAAATGAAGCTAACATGTGGCAAGTTCACAGAGACCACTCCTCACTTTTTGTTATCCCACGGATTTCCTTGCTCAAGTATCTGCAACATACCTGAGAAGTCTCATGTTTAAAAAGCAACTGGATCTATTTTTTGGATGAAAATTCCTCCAAGCTACAGAAAACAAAAACCACGACAGGCTCGGAGAATATTCCAAAGACTCTGTCCAGTGGCAATGAAAGTCACTATCCTATTGCCAACAGGAGACTTTGGTTTAAGTCAGTGCATCCATCTGGATATTTTACAGGCCCATTTCAAGTACAAAGCATTGGGGTAATGACCATCTTCAGACACTCTGACAATGCAAGATCCTCTGATTTTGTTCTAACCTTCAACACTATATTCACCATATTCAGAACAAGATAAAAAAAAAAAATTGTGCCCAAGAAAAAGACAAAACTTGGCTTTCATGTATGAATAATTCAGAATACAGACCCTACTGGTAATTATTTATATCATCCCAGATTTCCATGACAATCTGTACGTTACTCATAAGTCTTCATAATAAGCTTCTATTACATAACTGAGCTGCGTGATCAACTTCAGAAGGCACCAGGCAAATCTCATCTCTTTATATGCAAAGTAATGCTTTAATTACATTTCTTGGCCTTAAATTCCAGTGTATGCAGGGAATAGTCAAAATAGTAATATATGTGCAGCGTCTCAAGTTTGCACCTTTTGCTGTAACATATGCACCATAGGCCTAATACCACAGAAAGATATTCTTTAAAATCTTCATATATTCAACATTAACAAAGTGAGGCAGTTAAATGAAATTCTGATATAGTAAAGGTAGCTGGAGGCACAAAGGGAGAGGAGAGCGGGGGGAATCAAGATATGCTAGTCTTATATATCCCACATAATGTGAACAAATTATTTTGTTTGCACCTAATCTTATTATACCCTTCTTCCTAAACCCTGAATTTCATTTATCATTGTACGTTTGTAAGCTGTCTGATGCACAGGCAATACTTTCATATATTTTTGTGCAAGAACAATAAAAATGTGATCCTTATTAAAGCTTCTTGACGGAAAAAAAACAAAACAAAATAGTAATTTATATCATTTCTATTTTCCATCAAATAGAAAGGGTATTTATTTATTCTACAGAACCAGAACACTCAGTTTTCCTTGGGGCGGGGGGGGGAATGTTACTAAAATGGAGACAAAGTAGTTGGTTTGCAAGCTGTCGTAATAGATTAACCAAAGCTTGAATTGTGAAAAGTTGACATAATACACATTTTAAGAGATGAGAGAAAAACTGAAAAAAGTTCTGAATTATTTTTTGGGGAGATACATATACTGCTATTTTAAATAAAGCTTTTCTTTAGGAACCAGTTCTGAATCATAGAATCATAGAATCACATGGTTGGATGGGACCTATGAGATCATCTAGTCCAACCGTCTTCCCACTACCATTGCTGCCAGAGCTACTAAACCATATCTTGTAGCTCCTCATCAAGCCGCCTCTTGAACACTGCCAGGGACGGCGACTCCACCACCTCCCTGGGCAGGCCATTCCAGTGCCTGACCACTCTTTGGGAGAAAAAGTTTTTCCTCACGTCCAACCTAAACCTCCTCTGGTACAACTTGTGGCCATTTCCTCGGGTCCTGCTTGTTGCCTGGGAGAAGCGGCCAAACCCCTGCTCATCACAACCTGCCTTCAGGAAGCTGTAGAGTGCAATGAGATCTCCCCTGAGCCTCCTCTTCTCCAGACTAAACAAAACAATTCTTTCAAGAACACGATGCAAAATCTGCCTACAGAGCTGAACAATATCCGTAACAGCACTCACACTTATTTCCATTTTTTTAAAGAGGTTAAGTTAATAGTTCCTCTCCAACACAAAATAACAAGAGGAATACAATTTGAAGAGTAACTCTGACTCTCTGTGTGAAGAGTAGAAGAAAGAACAAAGTCTTTGAAGAGGTCTCATTCCTACTAAGAAACATGTATTGAAAATACGCTGAAAAATTAAGTCATACAGTGAAGCTGCTGGAGAATACAGACTGTTCACCATCCCAAGATCTGTAGGAAAACTGGTGAGTTCCATGGTAACAGATGAGAAACTCCAGTTATTTTTACAGGATACCTTCAAACATGTATCTCCAGGAAAAGATATAGAAAGTAATGATATTCAAAATTGCAACGATGCCAATATCCAGCGTTTCCTTTAATACATTTACAAAGGTTAGAATCCAAACAGATTCCTACCACAGATAAGAGTATTTTATCTTTAAGCAGTGTTTGGTCTTACAGAGAAGTAGGAGAACCATTCTCATAGCTGCACAATATAGACTTTTATATGTATCCTTAACATACACAAGTCAGTGACATGTATGAGCATATCTACATAATTATTTAGCTGTTTTACAGACTGTGCACCCTCAAATAGTTGATTAGCACGAAGAAGCTGTGTACCCAACTTACTATACATGCAGACATACAAATATATGCAATTAACTGAAAGATACTGGATTTGCATATTATCTTTCATACAGAGCATATTAGGCAAACCTCTTGATTTTTAGCTGCTAGATCTTTTGCCACTTTTCTTCATCCCTCAGGATCACTGCTCAGACAAGTTCTCATAACACCTTAGAATGGGTTTTGAAGGCACATATTCACTTCTGGCTAGAACATAACATATACATTCAGTCCTAGAGACTGTATTTTTCTGTTTAGAAAAATCAGTCCAAAAAACTCTGTCACAACACAGCTTGAATAGCTTTAGAGCCTTCCCGTGTTCTGAAGGCAGCCTAAAGAACAAGGAACTGTGAAGTACTGAAGTCCCAAGAGGGAACCGGGTACATCATGCTCAACTGTTCTTTCAGCTGCTGCTAGTGATACAGCAGGCGCTGGACAAGGAGATGTAGCTGCATCCACCATTCCCGTGCTAGCAGAAGCATCACCTTACCCTCTGATTTGACTTGAAAGAGAATAAACAATCTCTCCTCTGCAGTGGCAGCTGTCTCTAATTTCTAAGCAAGAAGCAGGGTGTGTGAGGGTGGGTGCACACTGATGTGTATATGCTCATACTGAGTATGTGTGTGTATGGGTTGATGCAAGAGGCAGTGGTCAAGCACAAAAAAAGAACAGCCCCACATACACTAAGCCAGGGCTTTTTAACAGGCCTCTGAAAAGTGGCCTATGTAATAAGTGTATTCTGCTACAGTGATTTTGGTAACATTCTAAAAGATACTGTCTTATAACACCAGTTTAATTCAAGTTCTTCATATACACATCAATGTAGTTCATTTGAAAATTCTGTTGACAAACACCATTTTGTGGTATTGTTCTGTGTCAGTGTATACTCACTGTATACAGAGTGTTAAACACACTCTATGTTAGTCACAAAATAACACCCAAACAACTTTAAGGGAAAGGTGGTTTGTTTTTTTCTATCAGAAAAAAAAAAGAACCTTTGATACCTAACTGAGCTTCATGCAGTGCAGAGCAAGTGATAGATGCAGTTCACTGTCTTCTCATCTTTGTATCTTCAGCTTCAAAAATAAGTTTTCAGTTTGAGGAAATTCTTGAGTTGCTTGCTTTAACTCATTATGCTTCATGATTTACGGCATACTGTTCATCATGTAAAACAGTCCATATTGTTAAGATTTTAAGAGAGTTATTCAAAGAATACCCAAATAGATGCTTCAATCAATACACATCCCTGTCAATAAAACCTGTGCCTACAGACAGCAGCTACTCAGCTAAGTCCATAGTATTAATGCAGTCATTTGTCACAAAATTAGTCAGATACAACAGTCACTAATTTTAACCAAATTCTCCCAAAGATTTCTGTATTTATCTTCAGTCATTGTGCACTACACATACATTGTTTGTATTCTGTAACCATTTGGTTATAACCTGCTTTAAATAAGAGTGTATGATATACAATATGATGAAGACCTATACATTGAATTTACTTAGATGGTCTAAAGAGTGGAATCATGGATAACAAACCAATAAGCTTTTGGACTAAGTAAACTCCATCATCAGATAAACTTAACTCATCTGAAAAAAATGCACAAGTCTTCCAGTACTCTTGTACCATTGATTAATGTATTCAATTTGGAGTCATTTGTGAAGATTTTATTGAGGTACTAAAGGCTCTGAGCAACCTGATCCAGTTGAAGATGTCCCTGCTCCTTGCAGGGGGATTGGACTAGATGACATTTGAAGGTCCCTTCCAACCCAAACCATTCTCTGATTCTAAAACCAATTTAATTCTGACTTGTGCTTGGAGATAGCCTGTTGCTTACATCACTACCTCCTTGTTAAAAAAAAAAAAAAAAGTTTAATTCTACCCATAGGCCTACCAGCTTTAACTTGTTCCTAAGAATAGCTAAGGCAGCAGAGTAATTGTGTGAGAAGTCGGGTGGCGGGGAGGGAGGGGTGGGAAGAGTGAAAGGAAAAGCAGTATCATTTTATAGAGTATCTATGCAGAAACTCTTTTCAGACAAAAAAAAAAAAAGTAATAGAAAAACTGAAATCAGGTTTTACTGACCTGATTCTCTTTGGAATACACTATCTTAAAAGGTAACTTATGTGCTCAGTTCTCCTCTCTTTTTATCTAAAAATACACACAAGCAACTGTCTTTTGAAACTTTTACAGGAACACTGTCAGGTACTTAGTTCCTACTGAAGATAAAGTATCGAACTACACAAAAGAAAACCAGCATGATAAAAGTTATATACATCTTAACTTTTTGGAATAACAAAAAGGCAGGAATAAATAGCAGCAGTAAAGAGGAAGGAACACAAAAGGATAGTCACAAGCAAAGATCTCTTACCAAATACAAAAGGACAGAAGGCATACTTGACAACAGTTGAAATGAAGCATTAAAACAGTTGAGTGCATTCTAAATTCCAGGGTGAGGTGGGGGTCTGGGGTGACTCTCACAGGTAATACGTGATCTACCACCAAATTTCATTAATACTTAACACATGATAAAAAGCTTCCCACTGAAAAATATGTAAAAGCTCCAGCACAGGTAACATTACATGCATTAAAATATATCCTTAATTGTATTAAATATTCTCAAAACACTTCCAGAATGATCACTTACCTGTATTTTTTGATTAATTAAATTCCTTTCAATAAAGATTTTGACAATGCCACCTTGGCACGCAAGGTCAAAAGATGTTTTTCTCCTGACTTCAGTGAACACATGAATTGGTCAAATCTCAGAGAAAAGGATGATAGGAAGGGAAAAGAATCCTTCTATTAAATGTAATGTGTCAATAAACAAAATTAACAGGCAATTATTATTCTAGTCAACTTATTTTCACATTCGGGCCTCATGTTCCACCAGGAGGTGGAAAATTCAAGAGGACTGGAGGAGTCTACACAGGAGAACTCAGCCTATAGAATAACGGTTATTTTATTTTATTAATGGTACCCAAAAAAGATGTTTTCCTGCACCCCAATGGATTGTGCATGCACTCCACTTTGGAGACCACTGATGTCTAGCACCAAGCCATTTATTACCTATGCACTAGTCCCGCAGTGAGACAAGAAAAATGGAGCTGCATATTCAGCAATCCAGGACACTAAAGTGCACAACAGAGTCAGCTTTCTGCAGAAACAATCTTGAGTAGTACTCAACCACAACTCAATAATAGTACAAGCTCATAGCAGAGATTTGTCTTTGCAGCTTTTCCATGACATCTTATATAAGCAAATTATCTGGATTTTTCCAACCTCTGTTGTTGTGTTCCAGTCTTTGTCCCAGATAATGATGAACTGAGAGTGGAGCTGCCTTGCTATTTCAGTCCTACTCCTGAACAGCTGACTGGTGTGGAAATGCAAAAGTTGGCTGCTATTACTCATCTAGGGTGAAATTACATCTTATAATTCAATTCATTAGCTTAGAAAAAAAAAAATCAATAGGTTATCTATTGCCATTTTGTTGTGAAACTAACTAATCACCAAATAAAACCCAGAAACCTAATTACTTCTCACTATTAAAATAATTTTCATAAGAGCAGAAACCAGGATTTCTCCCTCTGCCACATGCTCCTTCAAAAGTGTAGCTACAACAACAGAAAGACACACAATCAGCAGAACTCCTAAGAAAACACACTAAACACATGTCAACACTTCCTAGAGAAGAGCTCCTGAAAAAGAGAAGGTATTATTTGTCCTCAGAAACATAAAGGGTTTTTTAAACTAAAAAAGTACTCTCCCATCCCAGTTTATTGCAAAAATAATAGCATAGAATAATGTTAAGTGTCACCATCTGTTACTACCTGAAGTCATAAACAGCTATCAAAACCAGCTTTTATATTAACCACTCAGACTAAGGCAAGGCAAACCCTCACTGCAATAACCATCATGGTGCCAGATTAATATAGGGAGAGTGATCAAATTAAACCTGGCTTCAGTTGATTCTCCACCTCAAAAGCCTCAGATTACACAATCTCTCTCAACCTTTGCAGCCACAGCATACAAACTGACCAGTGAAGTACAGCCTCTGGCACAAAAATTGAGCTCCAGAACCAAACGCAAGCAGCACATCCGAAGCCCAAGACTTAAACAGTAATAAAATCCAGAGGCCTTCACAACACATCCATCATCTCCACAGTTTATACAAGGTGGCACCGTAACACAACTCCTGCTGCCTCTCAACTCTATGTGACTTTGTCTCTTTGTCTGCTTCTCACAGTGACCACAGCAGCACGCTCAATTTGGGAAGTGGAAAGTCCAACAGCAGTCACTAGAAAAATAACCTATTTGGGCTTCAAGGTTATTTCCCCTCCCCCTCCCTAATCTCAATACCAAGTTACTCTAATTTCAGATTCCTTCCATTTAATGCTTAATAGCATTTCCCCAAGACAAATTTAAAAAGCGAAGACATTTGGTAGAATGTTCGGCAATTGATATCTATTCCCACTGCTGCTTTCTCCTGACTTCTGTGTGTATAAATAAACATGTAAAGTCAAAGGGAAACAGCAGCCCCAAAACACCCACTGCTTCAGCACAGCATCACCTCTGGTTGCATCTGACTGCCCTCGAGAAGTCATCACAATTCCATGAAGAGTGTCATCATCTAACACAACCTCATGGTCCATTTACTGCTCTACTGGCACAGCCAAGACCAATCTACCCAAATAAGGGTGCTGTCTCAGTAGCAAATGCTGTATTAATCAACTATCTGGGAGAGAGGCCACTCCAACTCTCTTATGAATAGCGCTACTTAAAAAAAAATCTGCAAAATAAAGGTGTCTTCCCTCCCAAGCATCAAACAAAAACAAATGAAACTAATATCAAAAAGAAAAAAAAAATCATATACACCTGTGAAACTTCCTCTCAGAATTCTTTCCTGAAACAGCACCTTGCTCCTATGGCAAGCCTCCACAGCGTGCATGTGGTGGTAAGAAGAGTAACTTCTCGTACAGGTTCAGTCCTTTACAACACAGGTAAGTTGTTTTTTTAAATGACAAGTCCTGCAAAATACTCCTTTTAACATTATGAACCTCTACAGGTCATTGAGACATGGTTTATGCAAAAGGACAGTTAGAAACCTCATAGTGGAATATAAATTTTTAAAAAAATCAAAATTTATCCTCATTTATTTAAGACTTTGATCAAGATTGAGCAATAGGTATGAAACAGTATTCTCAAAGAGCTATTGGTTTCTCAGTTGTGGCAGCCAACTCAATTCAATGACTGAATTGTAATTTTTCTAGTTTTCAAATTTCTAATGTTCTGAAATGCTCAGTATAAGCCTCAAAACTAACATCTCCTTATTATAACTTCATTTCAAGAGCTTGCAAGAAGTAGTATTTTTCTCAGCTCCATTTTAACAGCTTTCATGATCTGCACGGTGCAGGAAAGACACAGCCATGAAAAATGAGAAAACAATGCACTTGGGTAGACTCAGCATCTCAGTTCCCGTGAAAGCACTGAAAGGGATGAGAAATGAGAGATCTCAGAGAACAGCATTAGCTTGTGATTATAACTGCATACAGGAATATGACTGTGGTGGACATATAGATCGCAATCCCATCCTGTCCCATTCCTCTCCTCCCCCCTCACCCTTTTCTTTTCAATGGAAGGACAGATTGGAAATCTCGAGTACTGGCTTGGCATCCTCCGCAGCGGCACAGAATACCCCTTGCCTGATGCACAAGTTCAGACACGGCTGCACAGTGCAAGGTAGCTGCGCTGTCTGGGAGATATGAGAGCTGGAGGAGCATATTCTCATTTAACTGCCTTCTAGGGCAGTTTGCCTTCTACATCCCTGCGCACCGCAAGTGTACCCATGAGCTCTCGGGTACACTTGTGGTGAGAAGTAAAACACTGGCAACGCTGAGTATTTCACTGGGGGTGGGGGAGGTGGATCAAGGACCCTTAAACTGGGAAGAAAAATATAACAGAACAGGAGAACCTCCTCTTTCACTGCTATGAAGGATATAACGACCCAGTTTGACATCTCCTTTCTTATTTATCAGAAACAATCTGCAGTTGAACAACCCTCCAGTTGAGGCAGCTCAAATACAAGGTCCAGAGCAACTGTAGTCACACCAGCTACTCTTTCCCTCCACCCCCAAAAAATAATACTAAAGTCACAAGCAAGCTCATCCCTGAGGCACACAGATGGTCTGTGTCACCATCAAGTAATCATAAAAAACAGTTCTCAGATTTCAAAAAATGAACATTACCTTGAGGGAAAGAAAAACCTAAAAACCTAGTCTTTTACATTATGCCAGGTGATCTAACAATTGAAGAGTGTAGATAAAACCCATGTAATTTAGGCTGTTAACCTGAATGCTATTGGAATCACTAAAGACAAACTAATTCCGCTTATCCAACACCAAATCCACATACAAACACAGCTCATCATTGTGGGAATTGCATACGTGATCTTTGCCTCTGCAGTATCTTGATTTTTTCCTTTGTATAATACAATATTTTAATTGAGATATAGATGCCAGAAACCCCAAAAACTGATACAGAAACATCATTTTATTTTGACAACTAAATTTGTATGTACTCTGAGAAGTCCTTTTGAACTTAAAAGTTGGTACATATCTATTAAATTAAACTAGATTCATTATCTCAAAATGAACAAGTAGATAGAAATGTGTGAAACATGGTAAACACTAAATGTCAGCATTTCAGTTGTCAAATCTTGCTTTGCAGGTATTTACTTACAACTCTTACTTATCCAACTAAACCAGAAGTTTCTATATAGGCACTTTTCCTTTCTTTATTGAGCTGTTCTTCCTCTAAAGGAAAAGACATAGCTGAAATTGTATAGTATCTATGTGCTTTATACATTATCCAGAATTAAGTAGTCATATTTTTCTGTAAGGAAGGAATATGACAATCGTGTACAAGCATACTTAAAATCTGCTATGTTGAATTTTTCTTTTTGTTTCTGCAGGGTCCAAAATCCCCAAATAATTATTGGAAAGGCCCACTGCCATCTAGTTGCATGAACACAAATAAGCCTAAGATAACACCCCAAGCACCAAGAGTAATGACAGAGGTGGAAGAGATAGCTTAGTCAGGCATGAAATTGATTTTATAATAGCAAATATCTGTTGCCTTCCATGTGCTAAGTAAATAATTCTAAAGAAGAGAGTAAAGATAATAAAAACAAAATCATTAACTGCTCCTACTAAATCAAAAGAAAGAGAGAAACCTGTTCTCACATTGACCCTGAAACCAGTTTAATAGCTAATTAAAGCAATTACTCCAAACATGATGAAGTCCTTAATCATAAACACCTTCAGATGCAGAGCAGATTTTTTTACTTTCTCCAAAGATATTAGTATTTTATTTAAATGAGAGATTTCATAGAATCATAGAATCACATGGTTGGATGGGACCTATAAGATCATCTAGTCCAACCGTCTTCCCACTACCATTGCTGCCACAGCTACTAAACCATACCTTGTAGCTCCTCATCAAGCCGCCTCTTGAACACTGCCAGGGACGGCGACTCCACCACCTCCCTGGGCAGGCCATTCCAGTGCCTGACCACTCTTTGGGAGAAAAAGTTTTTCCTCACGTCCAACCTAAACCTCCTCTGGTACAACTTGTGGCCATTTCCTCGGGTCCTGCTTGTTGCCTGGGAGAAGAGGCCAAACCCCTGCTCATCACAACCTGCCTTCAGGAAGCTGTAGAGTGCAATGAGATCTGCCCTGAGCCTCCTCTTCTCCAGAGTAAACAATCCCAATTTATGTCAGAACCTTCAGCAGTTCGTCACTACACTGTTAACCACTGACACAGTCCCCAAACTTTGGACTAGTCTGGTTAACAAGAGATATTCTGCACAGACTTTACCAGTGTTACCTGGCTACCTGGGATGTAGAGAAGGCTGAGGTACTCAACGGCGTTTTTGCCTCAGTCTTCACCAGCAAGAGCTCTAGCCACATCATCCAGGTCGTAGAAGGCAAAAGGAGGGACTGGGAGAATGAAGAACTGCCCAGTGTAGCAGAAGAGCAGGTTCAAAGCCATCTAACGAACCTGAAGGTGCACAAGTCCATGGTACCTGATGAGATGCAACCACGGGTCCTGAGGGAACTGGCGGATGAAGTTGCCAAGCCACTGGCCATCATATTTGAGAAGCTGTGGCAGTCTGGTGAGGTTCCCATCGACTGGAAAAGGGGAAATATAATCCACATTTTTAAAAACAGAAACAAGGAAGAGCTGGCAAATTACAGGACAGTCAATCTCACCTCTATGCCTAGCAAGGTCATGGAGCTGATTCTCCTTGCTAAGGCACATGGTGACAGCCAACACGGCTTCACTAAGGGCAAATCATGCCTGACCAATTTGGTGGCCTTCTATGATGGGGTAAACAGCATCGGTGGACAACGGACGACCAACTGACGTCATCTACCTGGACACGTGCAAAGCATATGACACTGTGCCGCATGACATCCTTGTCTCTAAACTGGAGAGACATGGATTTGACAGACAGACCATTCAGTGGATAAGGAGTTAGCTGGATGGCTGCACTCAAAGAGTTGTGGTCAACAGCTTGATGTCCAAGTGGAGACTGGTCACGAGTGGTGTTCTTCAGGGGTTAGTATTGGGACCAGCCTGTTTAACATCGTTGTCAACAACATGGACAGTGGGATAGAGTGCACCCTCAGCGAGTTTGCAGATGACACCAAGCTGTGTCGTGCAGTCAACATACAGGAGGGAAGGTATGCCACCCAGAGGGACCTTGACAGACTGGAGAGGAGGGCCCATGCAAACCTCATGAAGTTCAATAAGGCCAAGTGCAAGGTCCTGCATATAGGTTGGGGCAATCCCAGGCACAAATACAGGCTGGGCGGAGAATGGATTGAGAGCAGCCCTGAGGAGAAGGACTTGGTAGTGCTGGTGGACAAGAAGCTCAACATGAGCCAGCAATGCATGCTTGGAGCCCAGAAGGCCAACCACATCCTGGGCTGCATCAAAAGAAGCGTGGCCAGCAGGTCGAGGGAAGTGATCCTCCCCCCCTGCTCCACTCTTGTAAGACCCCACCTGGAGTACTGCGTCCAGCTCTGAAGCCCAGGACACAGACTTTTTGGAGTATGGAGCGGGTCCAGAGGAGGGCCATGAAGATGGTAAGAGGGCTGGAGCACCTCTCCTTATGAGGACAGGCTGAGAGAGTTGAGCCTGAAGAAGAGAAGGCTCCAGGGAGACCTGATAGCGGTCTTCCAGTACCTCAAGGGGGCCTACAGGAAAGATGGGGAGAAACTCTTCAGTAGGGCCTGTTGTGATAGGATGAGGGGTAATGGTTTTAAAATAGAGGGAGGTAGATTCTGGCAGGACATAAGGAAAAAAAAAATTTAGACTGAAGGTGGTGGATGGAACAGGTTGCCCAGAGAGCTGGTGGATGCCCCATCCCTGGAAACATTCAAGGCCAGGTTGGATGAGGCTGTGAGCAACCTGATCTAGTCAGGGTTGTCCCTGCTCCTCACAGGGGGGTTGGACTAGATGACCTTTGAAGGTCCCTTCCAACCCTAACTATCCTATGATTTTATGAATCTGTGACTATTCAGCAAAAGGAAGATGATAGTATTCAATAATTTCAGTGCTTTTATAAGAAGATTTCTCCAAAACACTTGAAGGTAGACCTAAAATTGATTTTTTTCCTCACATCCAGAAAGAAACTTGATAGCCAACTGAAACCCAGTATGACTGCAATGCAACTACGAAAACGACCCTGTGGGACCCCATACACAGCATCTGGAATTCCGCACCCCTTCATATCACTTAGTCTTTTTAAGCTTACCTCAGTCACATTTCTCCTCCACCCCAAATCCATCTGACACAGTCTTAACTGATTCCTTCATTTTTAAGTTCCAGCCACAAATAATCTTTTATTTTTAATAAAGCTTTATGTTCAATAACTTTTCATAGCCTTTTAATAATGACTAGTTATCTAGTGCCGTCCCTCGCGCTCTACTGGAGTTAATTGCGCTGCTCTTTTGAAGACTGATGATTTTCAAGCTACTAAACATTTCTGCGCTGTAACAGTACAGAGAACAATATCCTGAACTAATAGCTTGACCATTATTAATTGTTCAGCTTGACAGTTTATCCAGTCATGAATTAAATAACTAAAAGGTTAACAATAAACAAGGCAATTTTATTAAACTTTACCTTGAACTTCACTATTTCTGCCTACACTTAAGCTCCAGAAAAACAAAGTATTCTTGTATAGAGCATAAATAGATGGAAATAAAGTATTAAAAACACAAAGAAAACTCATTCAGTCCTATTTAGGAAAGATCTATAGCAATTGTAGTTGAAGCAAGGGAAGCTCCAAAATGAATTCCAACTTGGGAGTAAATAACCACATTACTAAACCAGAAATGCTCAAAACACTACTGTAGGGATGACACTGCTGCCAAGAACACAGTAAACGGAGGTATGTTCTCTGTAAGAGCTAGATATTCCCAAAACCCTGAAAAGTGCATTGAATTAATATAGCAAAGCACCTTGCCTTTAACCAACCTATTTTCCAACTACTTTCTAAGCTTTACTGGATTTTTTTTTCTGGCAGCTGATTTTAAGATTTTAAGTGACATCATTTGTGTGGGTTTTTTTCTTTATACCTGTGAAGCTGCAGAGGAATCAAAGTATTATCCAGACAAAGCTGGCAACAGATATTTCCCTCACTCACCAACCCAACTCTCCTCCCATCCTGACAGCATTTTTCAAGATACATTTCAACAGGAAGCTACACTTCTCCCTTGCCTATGACAAGCCTCATGTACCAGATGTGTTGAGGAGGAACTTCAAAATCTGTTTATCTTCCCAAGAAAATAAATATGCTTTCATAGTCAAAGAAAACAGCACTGTTTGATAAACTTCTGTTACAAGCACCTTGCAACAAATATTCACATTCTCTTCCTGAAAACCGTACCTAACACAGTGACAAAGCAAAACAATATTGAACTTTCATATTCAAAAAAGAGACAAGAAAAAAAAATGCTAAGGGTCACACAGATCTAGAAGAATAAGCTATTTTGTAAGAATATCTTGATCCTTAAGAAAGCGTGCTTTATATCCACTTCAGAATTGAACTTAATTTAATTCAAACAAGTAACTTTGAAAGAGAATACTCCCTTTAACAGCCATCACTTCTTCAGTGCTAGTTGTCCTCAATTACTCCTAAGCTATTATCTTATTTCTTCATACTTCTATGGGTCCTCTTCTCCAGTCCTCTTCTGGATTTTGCCAGGTTATACAAAAAGATAACCATACATTTTTGTGCATATCAAATATAGATTTTTAAAAACCTACAATCTGGCTCCCTACAGGAAAAAAAAAAAAAAAAAATGCTGACCAATACCTATTTCCACTAACTTTTGAGCCCACTGACAAACTTCAAACAAGTTGAACAGAGTCCTCAAACACATTGAGTTCCTACATATTTTATTTTAAACAGTATTTTTCAGTACCTGGAAGAAAGAGAAAGGTCCAAAGCACCAATACATCTAAAAGAAAGGCAAAGATGGACAATCTTTATTTTAACTTTGGAAATTACCACATTGTAAAATGAAAGAGGAAAATCTAGACCTACTTTTTAGAGTTTTACCATTATTTCTGGGTTGATTCAAACTACACCAGAATAGGTAAGCTTGAAATCTCTGTACATCTTTTCCCCTTAAAAAGAGAAGTTATAAAAAAATAGCTGCTGCTCATAAAAAAAAAAAATTAAATTGTCCCTATGTCATTTGAGTGGAGATTAGTTCTTATCATATATTGGGATTCTGCATATATTTTAATGCAGGCACGTTGCATG
This sequence comes from Tetrax tetrax, assembly GCA_009806455.1. Taxonomy (NCBI): domain Eukaryota; kingdom Metazoa; phylum Chordata; class Aves; order Otidiformes; family Otididae; genus Tetrax; species Tetrax tetrax. The sequence continues at coordinate 124,734 of WHYT01017611.1, forward strand.
CACTATTAAAAAGAAACCATGGCCCTAAGGTTCTCTCGGAAAGAAAAAAAAACTTTACAGATCTCCTTTCTGATGTGAATCTCTAAAACAGCAAGGTGAATGTTTATCATGGACAGTGGGATGGACTGCGCCCTCAGCAAGTTCGCCGATGACACCAAGCTGCGTGGTGCGGTTGACACACTGGAAGGGAGGGACCTGGACAGCCTGGAGAGGTGGGCCAATGCCAACCTCATGAAGTTCAACCAGGCCAAGTGCAAGGTCCTGCACACAGGTCAGGGCAATCCCAGGCACAAATACAGGCTGGGTGGAGAATGGATGGAGAGCAGCCCTGAGGAGAGGGACTTGGGAGTGCTGGTGGATGAGAGGCTCAACATGAGCCGGCAATGTGCCCTTGTGGCCCAGAAAGCCAACTGCATTCTGGGCTGCATCAAGAGGAGCGTGGCCAGCAGGTCGAGGGAGGTGATTCTGCGCCTACTCTGCCCTGGTGAGACCCCACCTGGAGTACTGGGTCCAGCTCTGGAGCCCACAACATAAGAAGGACATGGACCAGTTGGAGAAGGTCCAGAGGAGGGCCACGAAGATGATCAGAGGGCTGGAGCACCTCTCCTATGAGGACAGGCTGAGAGAGTTGGGGCTGTTCAGCCTGGAGAAGAGAAGGCTCTGGGGAGACCTGATAGCGGCCTTCCAGTACCTCAAGGGGGCCTACAGGAAAGATGGGGAGAAACTCTTCAGTAGGGCCTGTTGTGATAGGACTAGGGGTAATGGTTTTAAAATAGAGGGAGGTAGATTTACATTGGATATTAGGAAAAAAAAATTTCACAATGCGAGTTGTAGAGCACTGGAACAGGTTGCCCAGAGAGGTGGTGGATGCCCCATCCCTGGAAACATTCAAGGCCAGGCTGGATGAGGCTCTGAGCAACCTGATGTGGTTGGAGATGTCCCTGCTCCTTGCAGGGGGGTTTGGACTGGATGGCCTTTGAAGGTCCCTTCCAACCCTAAACATTCTGTGATTCTATGATTCTATATATAAAACATTTTTTTTCCTGTAATCATTCAAAACTACTCTAGCTCTGAGGTTGCTGACCAACACCTGAGATACAGCTGCTGCTATTCTCATCACAGAAAGGACAGAGGACTTTTACTTACACACACCCTCAACCAAACAAATGGGGAAGGAGGAGGAAGGGAGAAGGGAAGCATTTTAAAAGAAAAGTAGCATGTGGCAGTTTTTCAGAAAGACTAATTGTTGAAAAGACAGTCAGTAGCGAGCTGTATCTCATTATTGCTTACATACTACATTCAGAAGACTCTTTCCAGTCACTGAACCTATTTTAAGAGGTAGATCAATCTTCACTCATGTAAGAAATAAGTAGTAGCATATTATATACTTTGCATACATGCAGACATCTTCTTTACTAAGCTAAATACAAAAGACTGTTAAAACAAGGTAAGGGAAGTCTTTACTACTTTGCAATCCGTTTGCCATTTCATTTGTTCATTCTGGAAGAACTCCAGGGGCCATGGTAAAGAGCACAACAAAATACAAACTTTAACATAAGCTCTAGCTTCCCTATTTTATAGCCCAAAATGGAAAAATAAACCAAAGATTTCTGAGCTGTCTAGGCTTGTCCTCCTCCAAGCCAGGCTTATTAACCATTTCCATTGTAAAATTCACCAGAGTAGTTACAGAAATTGATGTTTTCTATAATGGGTACCTGTCAGTGAAAAGCAAATATCCGAAAAAAAGTAAAATGAAGCTTTATGGTTTTACTGCAATATAAGTATGCCTGAGGCATAAACTTTAATTTGCTGCATCAAATCTTTGAGCACTCCCAGAAAGCCCCAGTCATCACTATTGAGTCCAAATTTCCTCCTGCTCTTCTGCCTACACTGTGGGGGCACGAGTAGGGGACGCAGTCGATTGCCATGTAGCATTTCCATGACAGTTTCTCCTAGACATGCACTGCCAGTAGATATCACACCTTCCTAAACATATACAGATGCACTTTCCAGATGCCAAATCCAACTAGAACTAAAACTTCCAGTGAACATATTTCAGAAACTACAGATCAGAAATGATAGTCTTGTAATACCTACTCCTTTACCTCACAGCCATCTACACTATTCCCTGGAATACCACATCTGTTTCCAATGCCAGCATGAAAAGAGTTTATAAGAAGAGAAAAGCTCTGAAGAAAAACTGCCTGTATTTCAGAAATGCTGCCTGAGCTGCCAGCAAAGGTTGAGGTACCATGTATAAAGGCATTATACTTAGCTTGTTTCATACAGGTTGGAAAACCTCTTGTTGCATTGACCTTGACAAAATTCTGGCCCTTAGATCACCTTTGATGTATCTAAGGCATCTCCTCTGTGAACTTAAGTGATCAGGGCCACAAGTTAAGATCACATTTGGCGTGCCCAGGAATACATACAAACTTTAAATCTTTCTGCTGCTTTTGTATCTTTTGAGCTGTCTGCATCTTTCATAGCCCTTCAAACATAACTCTTGGGGAAATTCATATACCCAAGCTACAAAAAAGTAGGAGCAACAGTCAGATCAAGATACACCCATACACTTGCATGTTCTGATCACACTGACAAACCATGTGTCTGCTTCAACTTTACACTCCTTGCTAACAGTGGCCTTTCTTCCTCCTCACAGAACTGCCCCACATATACAACAAATTTCAACACAAAATCTAAATACAGTAGACTGTGAAGACTGAGCACACTGGAAAGAAGAGATGGCTAGAAGGAAGAGCAGAGAAGGAAAAGTGCTATGTTCACAATGTTTCCATCATTCACCTAAAATTAGAGCCAAGGTAGGAAATCAAACTTGTTACTGAAATAAAATTTAGTACTCATGTATTTATTTTTTAATTTATTTTTCCCAGAAAAAGTTTGCCCTCAGTGAGCTGTCTTCTTTTCTAGCTGGTATCCAAACTACAATGCTCGCATGCTCTGATGGCCCAGACTGAAAAGAAAACAAATGCTTTGACAGAAGGAAAGCATTCCCTAGAGAAATGCACAGCAATCTCTTATCTCTATCCAGAATAATTCTGTCTTCTGAATTTAGCCAGCATTAACTGCTACCTACCTACGCAAACCTCTATATGAAACTTTTCTATGTTTGGCAAGACAGGTGAGATACAGAAACTTCATAACTCACCTCCTTCTGGGTCTGGGAAGCAGGAAACATGACAAAACCCAAAACACTTTGCTTCTTCATGAAAGATGTAAACCAGGACATTTAAGAACAAGATCTCTACCAAGAAGAGTTCATTTCTCTTTCAAAGAGAGATTAAAATTCACTTGTAGCTAAAAAAAAAACTGGCATAACAACACTCAGATTTCTGTGACTAATCATTTGGATTTGTGTATTGCTGTTAATTTTACAAAGCTAAATAGAAGCAATCCTAAATTCAATTACCATCAGCTTGAAATTTAAAGAAATTACTTTTGAAACCCTGACTGGTTAAGTAGCTGGAACTTCTTACCAATTGCACTGTCTTTCCAAAAGCTGTCAACGCTACTGCAGTATCCAGAAGTTAAGGGAGCAAGGATAATCTGGCACCCTTTTTGCCATCAAAAAGAATGGAATATATTCCATTTGCTATCCCATTTAACAACTACATTTCTACTTCATTCTCTGTTTCTTTTAGGAAGAAATGTTCTAAGACACTGTCACATTCTAATAGAAAGACAAGAGTCTCTGCTCAGTGCTGAGATTTTCCGTATCTGGCATGCATTTACGTACAAACACACTCCTCTTACAAGTTTAAAAGTACTCAAAAAATATCCAGGTAGGAAGGCAAATCTCAAAACTGCACAGGAAAATTAATAAATCGTAAAGTTTTTTGGGGGAGAGAAGTTGTGTTTCTTTTAAAGCAAACCCTAATTACATCCTTAGCTGTTCATAGACATCAAGTGGAAGCAGAGCACTTGAAACAAAAAGCAAGGATCGAGACATTAAACAACAGATGACAGCATAGTTTTTAGTCAAAGTTATCTTCCCAACAAACTAACAGCTAGTGAAATGCAACTCCTGAAGCTGATTTGGATAAATCCTATACCATACCCTAACAACAATAGTAATTAAAAAAAAAAAAGTAGAAATTGCACAACCACACTAACAAGAGAGAAGATTAATTATACAATACAAACCCTCCTCTGTCTTTAGGCTACACCTCACTCCTTTCAAGAACTCCTTTCACTCCCGCCTTGACTTGCACAGGAAATGAGAACGTGGGGTTTTTCCCAAAGCATCCATATTATGTGTAATAAAACCAGTGTCAAGTGCATCTACAAAGAGCTAAAGTTTCCTTCAGCCTAACAGAAGGAAATCAGGGGAACATGAGTACCAGTCCCAAGGCTGGACTTCCTCAAAGCTGTCTACCAAAAAAAAAAAAAAGATACAGAGACTCCTTGAATCACCTAGAGTGCACAGAAGCTCAGCCTGCAGGTTCACCTATGGAGGAAATGTAGAGCAGCTCCGTGAAATATTAACCAACCCTCCAGGTAATGGTCTCATAAGATAATATCAGTTCATTACTCTTGTACCAGATTACAGATTTTTCCCTTTCTCCCTCTTGATCTCTCCTTCCTCTCCAGATATGTTTAGGCTTTCAAGAGGCAAGCAACACTCCCAGCACACACATTCAGCCATTAACTGACAGGTCCAGCAGGAAGCAAGAATGAGGCATCAGGAAACACTGAAAGGGATCAGCTTTTGGCAGAACAGCAACATCCTTCATTGGCAACAAATGCACTTTTCAAAAATTTCTGTACCAAACACTGTTAAATGGCACCTAACTCCTGCTGCCTTCTCCCTCTCCTCTAAGGTGGTTATAGGGTGGCTACATATGATTCAGCACAGCTTCTAACTAGGGGAACGGAAACCTGCAGAGACATGTAAACATTAACCTGAAAAAACACTACACACTCTAAAAAAAAAAAAAAAAAAAATCAATTACCATTTTGCTCTATTACATTCACCCATTCCTAATGTGTCTCAAAAAAAACCAGAAAGGCAACCAGAGAGATTTAATAAGCTCTTGTGAAAGTTTCATCAGCTACTTCATTCCTGCAACAACAGTCTAAAAAACTGCTATAACTAATAATTTATTTAAGGAACAAATGTAACTAATTACTCAAAGTAACAAATACTTGTCACTTAATGAGCAGATATAAAAAAGACTTAAGCACAAGTCAGATCTTAAAGGCCTCATTTTATACAGATTTATTTATTTATTTATTTGTTGTAGGTAGTGCTGCCTTATTAGATTTAGAGGCTTAGGTAACTCATTCCTGAATCCTCAACAGGTTCTTTCAGTGTCACCAGAGAATTTGAGAGACACAAGACAATTCCATTGCCCCTTAACAACCTGTGTCAACTCAGTTCAGCCTCGCAACTTTACTTCTTTTTACAAGTAGCAATAAATAATCTCAAGAGTTTACTTGCCCTTCCCTCATGTCTTTTTTTTAAAAGAACTCACACCACTTTCAAAGCTGATTTTGAGGTCACTGACTACGTACCCACCAAAAAATACTAGTAGATCTCCGAGTACAACCAAAGCCCCAGACAGTCATGCTTCAGGAACAAAACAGCAAACAGCACACAGCATGTACTGTGCACCTTCAAGTTAGCTTATACCTCTTCATTTTTCAATTGTTAAGAGCAAAGATTTCCTTATGCTTCCAGTCCAGTTTCTTTTAGTGAAATATATACCGTAGATAGGTCTAAGAGAATAGGCCTAGGGTTCCTGCATGTCATTTCCAAATTAGAGTCCACTCAAAACTAAGCTTTTATCTTTCTGTTTCAATAATATCACCTAAGCATCACCTGCATAAAATCCCAATGAACTTTCCTTCATAGCAGTAACGAATGTCATCATAGCTACTTTCCTACTACATGAATTTCACTTTAAATTTTTAGTACAGCAATTACATTCACAGGAACTGAATTATCCCAATCCCTGTTGTTTCAGGCACAATGGCTTTAGTTACGATAGGAATGACTTTTCATGGGAGATTACAGTAAGCATATGCTACTAGATTTCCTATTACAGGATGTTCTTGTTATGACTAGACAGTTTTAATTTTTTACTTATCAAAATGAAATTATTGCCATTTCACCCCCTTCTCATACAAAACAGCATCTCTGTCACACAAATATAAACTTTTTTTAATCTCATATATACTCCTAACAACTCTACCTATCCTCCAAGCTGGAGGCTATTTGTCATAATGAAAGATGTCAAATTACAAGACAGTTAATATATCACGTAATCTTAGAGACCATCCTCCAAAATAGCCTTTGATAAAAAATGTTTCTGGAAAGCAATAGAAACTTTTATTGGTTTAACTGTTAATAAACAAAAGGTCAAAAGCTACTCTAGTCACTCTTGACAAAACAGCCTACCAAGACAATTTAACTTGATACACTTCTTCAGCAAGATTTCTGTATTACCCCTCCAAAGTAATGCAAACCAAAGATCTCAAACTCTGAGGGGCTGAATGCCCTCAGGATCGCACATTTTTAACAGATCATTTCCTCCCCACGGTATCGGAACCAGGAGAAAGAAATATCATTCCTCGAGTCCCCTGCATTAATCCTTTCTATTGAAGTCATCTCACAAGCATTCTTCAGGCTCTGGAAATTAGACAACTAGAAGAGGGTTAACTGGGGAAACTTACCTTAACTGCAAATTGATACTATCTGTTCTAGCAAATTTTACATCTTTTGGATAAAAAGGGGGTTAAGGCTGTGAAATGACACGACTAAAGGTTAGTTCTTATTTGTAGATTTTATCCATTAAGCAAATACTTCTGAAAAGAACTCACAAGCTTTTTCAGGTACTCCAATTCAAGCCCCATGATATGACGACAGCAACCTAGACCTTAATACAATCTTAAAAATACAGAGCATAATGGTCGTGTTTCAGTCACTCTGTTCAGTCAGGCATGACGTTAAATCTCTGGTGCTGATGGATTTGGATTCTGGAGGATTCCCATGCAGCAAAGTGGATATGTACCACATTCAGCCTTTTCCAGCACTCATACAACCAATGGAAAGTTTCAAACTAGGGCACTTGCAAGTGGTCAGGCTGGTCATGTCTTCAAAATGTCACCTCTTTTTACTCAAGAAACAGGAGTCACAGTCCTAATTCTCACACTGAAGAACACAGTGGGTATAGAGTCACAGAATCATTTAGGCTGGAAAAGACCCTTAAGATCATCAAGTCTGACCATAAACCTAACATTGACAAGACCACCACTAAACCATGTCCCTAAGTGTCTTTTAAATACCTCCAGAGATGGTGACACAACTGCTTCCCTGGGCAGCCTGTTCCAGTTCTTGATAAACCTTTCAGTGACGAAATGTTTCCTAATATCCAATCTAAACCTTCCCTGGCACAACCTGAGGCTGTTTCCTCTCATCTTATCACTTGCTTCTTGGGAGAAGAGACTGACACCCACCTCGCTACAGCCTCCTTTCAGGTGATTGCAGAGAGGAATGTTATGAAAATTACACATGCCAGCCACCATGAGAAGGTTCAACTCCAAGTTTCTACTGAATCAATAAGCCAAAAAGAGATTCTTCCATAAACAGACCAAAAGTAATATTAGGGTCTTGCATCTTCCCGTTCTTCATTGAGCCCTTTCATTGGCAAGCTGTTTCTTTTCTCATCTCTAAGGTTGCAGTTTCTGCTGAGTGTAATTCCTCATCTTCCAGCTTGAACTGGCTCTGGGGCCTTTTACTTGACTAGGTAAAATTTCAGGTTATCTAGGAGAATGTTCACAGCTTGTGAACTAAGGCTTCAGCAAAATTAGCTACTGATGCTAAGGAAGTTATGCTAACCAAGTTCTAAGTGGTATACCAAGTCACGCAAGAGTCCCCCCTTTTGGTTTTATAGGCATACCTGCCTTGCAAAGGGTCATCAAGAAGAGTGTGTCTATACCTTTGCATGCTTTTAAGTATTATGTTTCTTAAGGAAGTCTGAACACATTGAGAAAAAGCAACAGAACAGTAAGAGCATAAAAACTACAGGAAGTAAAATCTTAATAAGAGTGGCTAATAGGCTTGATAACCAAGAACTAAGTCCCCAGTGGCTGAACAGTGTTTCCCATCAATCTTTTGAAGTGTCTGGGTGTAAATGGGAAACTAACGATTGAACAGAGTTAGCATCTGTTATCATTTTACCCGTGTTATTGACATAGAAACAGCAAGATTGATTAACAGCTGCACAAACACTCCCTTGACTGGCTAACAATAAATCTAAAGCCATCTGGTTTTGAAACACCATTTTAGTGGGCCTGCTCTTGTTTGCAGGCAGGCAATAGCCAGATTGAAGTTAGCTGCTCTACTATTAACAAAAAGCATTAAACAATGGAAGAAGCCCAGGTTGCTGAGGTTGGTCTAGTAGAGTGATCACTCACTGTGGATATGCAAAATATTACTAAAAAAGATCCAAAGAGCATCAAGAGTATCAATAGCACAAGTTCCCACATATAATCAATATAAAGGGTATACGGTTAGAGTTAAACAGGCTGAGCACTGCAGATGCGTGTAATTCATCTGGACGTTATTCACAAATTATCAATAACCTGTATTGTTGCAAAGCTCTTCTAACTTTTAGTGACTGGTGTCATCTGCACACACAGCACCAGTTCATGTATCCAGAGGCACCTTCCCTAGTTATACCTTCCTGACTCCAGTCCTGCTGACAATATTCCAAATGACCTTTAAAACAATTATTAGTACACCTCCTAGGATGACACGGCCCACAACTGTTACATGATAACTGAAGTCAGCTGAGCTGCAGGATTGGTGGGGTGGGAATTGCATGGGTGGCAGTTGTTAATGTAACTGATATTCCTTAGAAATTCATTTAACATGTGAGTCATTAATCCAATTCTCTTTCCCTGTAACTTTTACAACAAAGTAGGAAGTTAATAGCACAGTATACAGACTCTGCCATTTATAGTCCAACTTAGTTTTGCAAGAGTGGACTTTCATCATTACTGTATCCTCAGACTGGATATCGTGTACTTGCATTCCTGCTGGTACTGGTTGAAACCACTGGGCTTTCGCCCTATTTTCTTGTCAATGTTGTTGTATTCCCAATAAGAATTTGGCAACCTGCTCATCTCCATCTAAGAGGCTGGTCATAGTGGGGACAAAGGTCCTGGGTATAATTGTCTACTGAACACTATTCCTGCTGATGACAACCCTAGAGGCTGGCAAAGAGTATTTCCAGTATCCCAGAGTACTATTCCTATTCCAGGCCATTTTAAACCTTCCATTTTAATGGAAATTACGCGTGCCAGCCACCATAACGGGGTTCAACTCCAGGTTTCTGCTGAATCAGTAAGCTGAAAAGAGATTCTTCTATAAAGCCCTTTTTATTTATAGTGCTACAGCTCGAGCTGGGTGCCTCCAAAGAGGGACCTGGAACAAAGAAATCCTCTGGCACTTATACCCTTACAATCTAAATTCCCCACCCCTCATGCGACAGTTCAGACCAGCAGTAACATCAGGGTCTAGGGTCTTCCTGTTCTTCATTGGCTCTAGGCAGGCCTCTTCTTTCCTCTAAGGCTGCAGCTTCTGCCGACAATTGTAGCTTCCTCATCTTCCAGCTTGAACAAGCTCTGGAGACTTCTTTTACTTGACTAGGTAAAAGTTCAACATATCTAGGAGAAAGTTCACAACTTCCAGCCTAAGGCTTCAGCAAATTTAGCTACTGATGCTAAGGAAGTTATGCTAAACAAGTTCTACTTAAGTAGTATACCAAATTGCACAACAGCAGTAAGATCATCTCTCGGCTTCCTTTTCTCCAGACTACAGCACCCCAGTTCCCTCCGCCACTCCTCAGAGGACTTGTTCTCCAGACCCTTCACCAGCTTTGCTGTTGTGCTTTGGACATGCTCCAGGAATTGATGTAGGGACACTTCATCCACTGGACATGTGAAAAGCGATACAACAAAGGTCTAGGTTCCTCCACAACAAGGCAAAGAGAGTAGGTAAATAAGACATCAGTGCAAAAAAGTTATCAACAGGGTAATACACTACGTGATGTGAGAGCAATAGAAAAGTCTCTTCTGACAGTTTTGATGCAGATTCATGCATTGATGGAACAGGCCAAACAAGCAGCATGGATATTGCTTCTTTTAATAGTTTGCTAGGGTGAAGCGGTATTTTGCTAGAGGCGAAAACAACTCAAGAGAAAGAATTAAAAATAAATAGGCCAGAACAAAACATATTTTCAATTTCAGTGGCAAAAGCAATGTAGCAACAATTTCCTCTTCTTTCAGTATGAAAAATAATGCTGGTAAATTACAACAGTATCAACATAAAACAAAGACTGAACACCAAGGAGTTTTTGGTGCTTGCTTTTTTTCATTATTTCAAGAGAAAACTGTTTGCTATACTGAGAAGCTTCTTTA
>WHYT01017611.1:135199-175144 GCA_009806455.1 Tetrax tetrax
CCTCCCTCCTTCTAATTTAAACCCATTACCCCTAGTCCTATCACAACAGGCCCTGCTGAAGAGTTTCTCCCCATCTTTCCTGTAGGCCCCCTTTAGGTACTGGAAGACCGCTATCAGGTCTCCCCGGAGCCTCCTCTTCTCCAGGCTGAACAGCCCCAACTCTCTCAGCCTGTCCTCATAGGAGAGGTGCTCCAGCCCTCTGATCATCTTCGTGGCCCTCCTCTGGACCCTCTCCAACTGGTCCATGTCCTTCTTATGTTAAATGAATGTCAGATTCAAAGATCAGACAAATAGATTTAGGAGGGACCTTAAGCTATTGATCCTACCAAATGAATTCTCTATTTTGTTCCTGAAGATCTCAGACACTGGAAACAAATCTCCAGGCAAAACATTCCAGTGGTTCACTTGTATTGCTGTTAAGGGTCTGCCAGTCCTTAAGACAAAAATAAAAAAAAGTTTAATTATAATTTACTGTTGTTAATTCTTGCCAGGTCTATTAGAGGCAAATGGAGTTCTTTCCTCTCTACACCGCAATATTATTACCATATTGCTTCTCAGCTGTACTTTTACAGGTTAGGATAAGCTATCTCTACTCTTCATTTCTCCTCTGTAAGTCACATACGTCACACATTTTTCTGAATAAGGTAATGCTTCCTCTTTAAAGATGAAGAGTTCAGTGATGGGAAAGAGTCCATTACAGAGGTGTAACTTGAGTCTCCTGATTTTTCCTTACCAAATTTTGGTGAAAGTATGAAAAGAAACACTGTATGTCATCTACATGTCATCCATATCAGCTCTCAAAGCTCTTGAAGTAGAATATTCACCAGGTAAGCACAGAAAAAGTGGCTTATGGGGGAAAAAAAAAAAGACATATAAAACTAGGTATAAATATACCCTTTTTTATATAGATTAGGATAAATAATCTCTATTCTTTATTTTACCTTTGGAAGGCACATATCTAGACCTTGAGTATTCTTACTTCTCTTTTCCACATCATGTTTACCTGGTACTTCTCTTTCCTAACACATGGTGCCCAAAATGGGGCAGAATACTGCAGAGGGGTTTACCAATGCTGAACAAAGGTGAAACTATTTCATTTGCAGCATGCCTGCAGAAAATGCTCTTTATACAGCCCAATATAACTTGCCTTTCATCAAGAGAGCTTGACATCACTGAGTTAGATTCAACTTGTGATCAGCTACAGCCTCATATCTTTTTCTGCAGATGTGAAAAGTAAATGAGTTATTCCCGTTTCATCTGTGTGGTTCATGTTAGCAGCTCAGGCAGGGAGTAGTGCAGAACCAGTCCTCAACTCAGCCCCTCATTTACTTCAGACCACTTCTCCAAACTACCAAGCTTCCTTGAAATTCTGAAGCTGTCCCTCCAGCATCCCAGCAGATGCTCTCAATTCTGTCATAAACATCCATATCATTAACACACTACTGCTGCCTCCAGACAGATGAGCCTCAGGACTATACAGTCATTCCCTGCAAAAGCAGAATGCTGAAAACTGTCCTGGATACAGTTTGCAAACCAATTTTGGACTTGACTTGCATTCCTCTCCTCTCAGCCATTCTTCCCAAGTTTACCTTGTGAATATCACATTTCAAGAGCTTACAAGTCATGTGGATGGCATCTAATGTTTCTTGTCACATCTTCACCAAAATTTGGTAAGCAAAAGCCAGGAGATTCAATCCCACCTCTGAAATGGGCTCCTTCCCACCACTGAGCTCCTCATCTTTAAAGAGGAAACATTACCTTATTCAGAATGGCAACGTTCTGCTTTCTCTGTTAGCCAGGTTTTTATTAGATCTACTGAACTACTCAGACTCTCTCAGTTGATCCTACCCTCTTTTTAAAGTTTGAATTTTGACTTAACAAGAGAACTAGGAGGGCTGACGGGATCACTCTGACTTCATAACCTTAAATATACAAACCTAAAGACATGTAAGTCAGGTCATAGGTGGTGTTCAGACAATATTATTCAAAAGGTTTCAAGGACATCGCACATGATTTCATGCATCTAGAATAGGATTCAGATTTCATTTTAAATAAACATGGCTGCTAAGTATAGTCTTTCATACACTAGAAAAGTAGTCTGTTGTAAAATAAATTAGTATTTCAGCTGTTTGAATTTTAAATGATTTTGTTGTTTGAATAGTACTTTCCCAAAACATTAAATACTTAGTTTGACTTCAGTCAATCTTCAGGTCACTTAAATCCAGAACCTTGGAAGACAAATAGATACTTAACTCCTAGTCTCATCAAAAGCCATTAAGGTGACTAAACATATCTGGAAGTCTGAGCCTTGGTCTCTCTGATTCTCAAGTCCTCATCCACATAATGCTGACAATTTTTCCCTGCTATTTCCCATCATATAAGGGCAAACTAGTCAGGTAAGATGATCACAGAGACGATCTAAACAAATGCATTGGTTTAACTTATGTATTTTTTTAAATAGATTTCAATACTTCTAAAATGTTTGGGCTTCTTCTAGCAGTACAGTTTCATGCAATGCAAGATACATATTTATACACCTTTGTTTCTGAAAGTATTACTCTTAATGCTGGCACAAGTGCAGCAGAAACAACAGTAATCAATTTGATTTGGCCTTATGAAACGAGTGTCATTTTGATAAATGATCCTAATTAAGTTGATATTTCAGGTAGAAAGTGTATCGAGTTAATGCATTGGCACCTCTCTAGTTATAGTCAGACAAGTACAGATGTTGCAATAAAGTAGCAATAGTACATTATTAACTTTGCAAGTCACTCAGTTTGCATTCACAGAGTTTGATCAAAGCCACACAACTCAGCAACTTAAAAAAAAATGCTGATTTTAAGTTTTAATTATTCAGCAACATACACAAGTATTAGCTCCAGGAAGTTTCAAAGCTGTAGGTCATTCCTTGATGATCCCTCTCCAGCATGGAAATGATTAATTAGTTTAGCAGCAGCACAGTACTTAGGGTAGAGTCATGTTTGTTTAGAAAACCTTGCTCAAACAGCAAAAGAGAAAACCTGTGTTTCTTCTCTTCTACATAAATCTAATTACAGAATGTCCTGTTAAGACTAAAAGAAACTATATATTTACATAAATCTAATTAAAAGATGTCTTGTGAAGGCTGAAAGACATCATACCTTACGCAGTGCTTTCTTATACCTTGGAAGTTTTTGATACATGGCACATGGTTGGCAAAAGCAGGCTTGTTTTCCACTAAGCAATGGTAGCAGATAAAATAACGCAGTAGTCATCTGCTCCGAAGTCAAAGCAGTCTTACATTTACTTCATTTTTCTACTGCGTCCTCTGTAGACGTACCAATTTATACAGACTTGCAGCTAGGCTTGCTATTAAGACACAACTCTCCTGCAGTGAGGGAGCAGCTTCCTTACCCAGCTCTGCCACGACAGGTATGACTGTGGAGTATGGGCCTGCAGCTCAAGCACGGGTTCGAGCAGTTATGGTACAGGCAGGTAGGTAACCTGAAGCATCAGGAGAACTCCATGCAGGTCTGCCACCCCAAGGTTACGGCACTCCCACACAGGCTTGAGCTAACTTCTGAGGTAACAAAGTTTCCTTCCTCACACACCACAGGGCTGCAGGCCACTTCTGGAATCGACAATGAGCTGCCGGCCCTGTTCAGTAGGGCCTGTTGTGACAGGACGAGGGGTAATGATTTTAAAATAGGGCATGGATGGGGCTCTTGCAAGACAGCAGAGAGAAATGGTTTATCATATTTTCTTCAGATCCACAGAAAAGTTCCCTCTGGAGTATAGAAAAAAAAATCTGTTCTTGGTATCTACCTGTCAAAAATCAGGATATTCTCCACTACATGTTGAGCCCACAGAAACAATCTTGACATTAGATCAGCATGCTTTCATGTTGCAGGCCATGAGGCAGGGATCAGTCATCATGGTTGTAACATCTTTCATGCTGACACATCAACTACACCAGTCCAGAAATGAATGTACCACGGGCATGACAACAGAAGGACATGACTTCAGGCACCCATGCTTCTGTCAGATAACTCAATAAAAAATAAAAATAAAAGTTGCACACCATAGAAAGATACATACTTCTATACTGTAATTAGAACAGCCACATAAAGAGCAGAGACTGGGTAAAAATAACCATGAATTCAGTTGAATGTGACAGTAAAATACTCTTCTCTGGTCACAACATAATGGAATATTCAGGCATCATTCAAGAAAACAAATTATATAGCTATTTCCTTGATGAAACTACATAATTAGTAGCATTGCCAGTCTCCATGGTTCTAAAAATTATTTATATCCACGAAATTACCATAAGAACACCAAGAAAACATCACTTTTAAGCAGACCTGTAAGGGCATAGATAGTTTGCTCATTTTTCCCCATAATTGTGTATTCCAAGAAATTTCAGGCACAAAAAAAAAAACCCAAAAAAAAACCCCCCAAAAAAAACCAAAAAAAAAAACTTAGAGCAATCAGGATGTGGGACATGAAGAAAAACACATGTACACATTTATCACAAGATTAAAAAGGCATGTAAGTAGTATGGGATATACTGATAATTATTATTTGCAGAAATAAAGCATGAAAACAGTCAGGTCACCTATTTGGTGCAGAATTTAAAGTATCCTTCAACTATGAAGCATCTCTCTAGCAGATGTTAGGATCTGACAACTCTACTTGGGTTTGAAAATCTCTATCAGGGTTTCAACAACAGTATCAAGTCAAATAAATCAAAACGACACAACTTCATAGTGGTGCATACTCTCTCTTTCACTCACCAGAAAAAAAACGTTTTAAATTGTTGTTTTGCATGTTTAGCACAAATACAAATGCCAGACAGGCACTGGAAGCCTATGAAATTGCTCCTATGTTTTTTTTCAGGATTTTTTTTATTTCACAAAGAAATTACGTTTTCATTTTCTGCAAATTTTGCCAAAAAGGCAGAATACCTAACACTGCCATAAAATCCTGCTGGCTGGATGAGGAATATTAGGAGTCAAATATTTCTCCTCCCTCACAACAGTTGTTCCAATGTGGACAGATCTTGTAAGGCAGTCAAATAAGTCTTAATGCTTTAAGATCATTAAGCATAGGTACTAGAGACAAAGAGATTGACTCGTATGCAGGAACATAAGCAGTCCTAGCAAATGACAAAGTGCTCTGTACCCTCATATGCACTCTTCAGAGACTTGTTCATGTTCACCCTTGCAATTAGATAAGGGAACTACAAAGAAAAACAACAAGTGACGCTTCATTCAACAGCACTAAAGCATTGCAAGTAGTACCAGATGAAGTTACCTATGTTGTTGCTATAATAATGATATATACAAGGATTTTCAAGAGTCTCATTTACAAAGATGGCTCTTACTGTCAACATCTGGAATCTCAGCAATTTTTATAGAAGTTGTGTTTTATCTTAGCTGTGGAGAAAAAGAGTACTTTGAGACAACTGATGTTTTCTATGCATTGAGGATATTTCTTGGTGCTTTTCTTAGAAGTCTGATCCTGGTTACATGGTTGCCACCTGCAAGAAGGAACAATTAAATACTAGGTTCTGCTAGTGGTAATGACACCACTGCTGATGCAGAGAATTAAAGAATTATCACCATCAACTACAGCACTCAGCTAATGGTGTCTGCAAACACAGTGCTTGAAGGAAGCATGTCATGGGTAGAAGCTGACCTGGAGACTTTAACAGCTATACCAACTACTGTTACAAGAAGTGGCTTCTAACTGTTCTGAGGATAAACATTTTCACTTCTTCCCAGACCATCAGGTTACACATTCACTCGACACACAACTTTGCCTGGCCTCCGATGCAGAGATGGTGCCAGTTCGCAGAGCTGGAGTGGCAGGGAGGCACGGGTGGGCAGAAGGGAGGCAAGGGTGGTTAATCTCTGCTCAGTGCCAAGGATGATGCCAGCTGACACAGTTGCCATCAGTTTTGCAGACACTGGATAGCTAAAGCCTCAGACAAGTGGATTTTCCCCAAAAAACAACCCATCCAATTTAGAGTTGGAATCTCTTCTTCTAGACTATGAGAAGATAGAGTTGCTGACAGCTATCTCTGAACTTCACTGAGAAGAGCGAAGGCAGACAGAGTCCAATATAGGAAATGCATTAAAGCAGAACACAAACCTCTCTGCGACTATCTGTAAAACAGTTAAAACAGTGTCCAAGAGAAGCACTGAGGGGTCTGATGCTTTGATTTGCTGACAGTCTGGCTAAGGCATTTTTAGAGAGAACAGAGGAACACATCTTACGCTCTAATAAAAATAAAAGTTAAAATAATACAAAAAAAGTCTTAACAATATTCAACACTAAAGGAGAAAACACCACTGGAATTGTACACTTCAAGACAACAAGATACATCTGTCCTCAAGTGATACTGCAAGAGGGCACCCCTGTATGTCAGCTTGGCCCAGAATCAGCTGTTCTGTTTCCAATCTTGCATACATCCATGTATAACAAAGTGCAATTCATACGGGAAATACATAGTAAAGAATTGTTTTATTCATTATAGAAATAAAAATTACCCAGGCCATAAATATATAGGAAGAGAGTTTAAGACTTGGAATCTAGAAGAAAAAAAGTTTCTATATCACAATCACTTCCACCTTAGTCATGGATAAATCTATCTTAAATATTCCTTTACATACACGGCATCTACAAAAGCAAGAGTTCAATACAAATAACATTTGATGGTTAAACAGCAATCCACTGTTTAGTTTAGTAATTTTACGATTCTATTTAATCACTTTTCAATGGAAAGAGCATGTCTGCACTAAGTATCACTCAGAAGAGTTTCTAAAAACGGGGCATTACTACCTCTGTACTTCATCTTTACAAACTTCCTTTTGAAATTTTTTTCCCATTGCAGATGCTGAATATTCCTCCGTTAGTTGACTCAGAAGCAAGAATACAGAAAAGTTGCAATTCATTTTACTGCACCATCTTGTGGTTAATAGTAGCAGCCACACAAAGAATGACTGAAACAGACTGCAATGTGTTGACAAGACTTCTGTGCTGCCCCTTTCTTTTGCGATTAAAACCAATTCTTTCAAAGCATGTCTGTATGTCACAGAATGCTATCAGTCTCATTCCCTCAGTTAGGTTCCACAGAGGAAGACACTGCAATTTCTCAGTTACTGGGTGTTTATTTGGTTATGCGGTAAGTTTTAAGTGTTCACAATCATCTAGTCTGGTCATCTTGCTTAACGAGGCATTTTATCTTCCCCTTCACCACTTCACCCTCCCTGTACATTACAAATGCAACCAAATCCGCATCTGACCAAGTTCAGGCACACAAGATGAGAATCTGGACCAAGCGGCAGGTGGCATTGCAAAGGGGTGTACCACGTTACACAAAACTCAGGTTCGAGACATCAAAGTAGAGGTGCTGGTTAAGAAACTTAATACACAAAGGCTCCTTAAATATTCACTTCAAAGAAAACTGCAGGATGTTTGCAAATAGCCAAAGACCCTGGCTGCAACCAACTATAGCAATTATTTTTCCTCCTAGAAACTCTTGTGCATGCAGAGAAGTCAAGGACAATTTTCATACAGGTACACCAGCCTGAACACATTTTAAAAATCATTCCAGCATCTTTTATTGTTTTCCAGTATTGTTTTCCAGACTGAAAAAAAACAAGTGACCAGCACTCTTACTGCCGTATTTACAAATGTCTTAATGCTGCTTTGGAGATCAAGTAGGTTTGTTAAAATGAGTACAGCTATTTTACTACATAGGGCAGTCACAGGATGAAAACTAGCAAACACTTCACTAGATCAGTCGATACATTCTTACAGAGATGAGTTTTTCATGACTATTAATGAATATTCAAGTAGTTAATATTTGGAAGGCATTTAGGGTTTGTAACTAAATGACAAAAAGCTGCACACAGTTTAATATTTTTCAATAAAATAACTTCTTCAAATTTTACAAAATATCTATAAAGTATTCACTTCCCAGGAATAAAGAGCCATTAGCTCATTCCAATTAGTGAATTTAAAACATTCTCATCTCCTTGAAGACCATTAGTCACCAAAATAGTAATGCACAGGCTGTTACAAAAGCCACCTTACTAAAACTAGGTAATTTTACTATTCAACAGTGACAAATGAAGCAGATACTAGTATAAATGAAAAGTGCTTAAAAGATCACTAAAGGGAAAAGGAGGGAGCACCCTTACTATTGACAATATAAATGAAGACCCCTTAATAGGCTAAGTTTTAAATGGCAGAGTTATTCATGGAAAAGTTACTAACACAGTAAATCTGTATAAATAACTTTAAGTACTCTAGTGCTGATTCAGTAACACTTAGAGCCATCAATGCAATTACTAGCTGTTAAACCTGAATAATGAGCTCTCATTTAGGCAACAAGTACAATTAAAAGAAAAATGCTCAGTCTTAAACTAGGCAAATTTTTCCTCCTTAAACATACTGGCCAATTAACAAATCCTGCTTCAACACTGCATTGTTGCTCCACAAAAATCGCAATACCTCTCTGTTAGTCTACATACCTCCCAATCAACTTTTATCCTGTAGGCTCGCTGCCTACAATACTCAAATCACTAAACTGAAACCTTTCATTACTCTATTGTGTTCATGCTCTGCGCAAGATGAAGAGCATGGAGCTTGTTCAGAAACACTCGTATTTCCCTTTCAGCTGTAACACCAAAAGCACCTGCACAAGGTACTGCCCAGACCTGTATCAAAGGCATTTAACACCTTCCCGCAACAGTAGTATCCATATGCCAACAAACAGTCATTAAGCAAAAGGTTACCATCACTACTCCATGAAAGGCTAATTTGCTTCATAAAACAAGTCTGTATTTTGGGTACTTCTTCCTAGAATTTACATAAGCATCCTTGATGTTCTATTAAAATGCTTATACTGTCCAATCTGCAAAAAGCCAAAGGGAATAAATTCATATAAAAAATTTATTTATACTATTCTTTCTAACTAACTGATCTAAAAGTACATTTAAAATTATTAAAACCTACACTAGAAGCTAGTCTAACTAAAATCTGTTCCAGAAAGCTTAAGCAATGTATTAAAAAGCAGCACGTCTTCTAATAAAATTGTGAAACTGCACCAGTGTCTGACAAACAGGAAACTACAAATTCCCAAAGTGGTAACCCAGTTTTGCCAGTAGCATCCTCTTCTGCAGAAAAACAGGTGGATTTTTTGCATTTTATTTTGTTCAGCTGGTTCCACTCATTGCCTAGCTCCTTCATAAATGGGAGCTGAAGAGGTAGGAAAACTTTATCCACTTTCATATGAAGAATGAGTACCTTGAGGTGGACACGACAACCCCTACACGCACACCCCCCACACACACTAGTATAAAACACACGTCTGATGAGCAGCAATGGAACTACTATAGTGTCATTTTAAGGAGATTTTTGAAATATGAAGTAAAGGCAATTTCACAATCAGAAGAAAAAGTTGCAGAGTTCTTAAGTGTAATATTAGCAGGAGTGTTACAGATATCATACAAAAATAAAAAGATTTTAAAAAATGAAAGGATTACTAAGTACAAAACTGTAAGAGGAGAGGAAAAGACTGCTTTCTTTAGTTTGACATTCTTTTCAAAAATATATATAGTTCAATATGAGACAAAAAAGAAGGTTTAAGTGGCAGGAATGATACATGACAGACCTTAATAAAGTGGACAGAAATGCACTCCTTTGTTTTTTAACTTTTTCTACAATGGTAAATGAGGGCTTGGTTTCATTCACTAATAAAAAGCATATGTACAGTTTTGTATCTTAATATATTTCTATTCAGGTTCACATCACCATTTCACTTTGATGAGCACTGCATATATTTTGCATCCAAGTGAGAGCACAGTTAATAAGATCAAGTAATTTTACAGCAGCTTCTCAATTTAATCAATCCCTATTAGGTTCCCATATGGATGTAAAGACAAGATTTGTTACTTCAATTGCTATCTCTGAAATACAAATAAAGCCTCATTTGTTGAAAAGCACTTTAAGGTACACATACAACCCAGGATCTGATGGACACGCAATTAAATAAATTCGACTTTCAGAATAACTCCAAATGTTAAGAAATGCATTTAGCATAAAAACAGCCTTCCAGAAAAATCAAACCATGCACAGGCATTTTCAATCAAACATCAAGATAGCAACCTGGCCTAGTGGAAGGTGTCACTGCCCAGGGCAGAGGGGTGGGAACTAGATGATCATAGAATCATAGAAACACATGGTTGGATGGGACCTATAAGATCATCTAGTCCAACTGTCTTCCCACTACCACTGCTGCCACAGCTACTATGATCTTTAAGGTCCCTTCCAATCCAAACTGTTCTATGATTCTATGATTAAAAAGAACATCTGAACATCATTTTACTGCATCAACTGAAAACCTTGTTGCTCAAGTGGCAATATCATGTCCTTTCCTGGCTCGCTCTTGTCAGCTGTTTGTAAATAATCTTTAAACAATCCCTGACAAATACTTCGCCTTACTCTTCCAGGATCTGCATTAGGACTAAGAACATTTCCAATCATCTTTGGAGACATAAGGGAGGGAAACAAAGTGGAACCAGACTTCTATAATAAGGCATTAGAATTATCTTATCTCACAGCCCTTCCCATCATGGCCCATTACCAGGTTGGATTTACTATTTTTGCTCTTTTTTAAAATAAGTACTGTATTCTATTTTTGGTAATCGGAGTCCTACTTAAGACTAGCAAAATCCCTACACAAAGCTCAAAAGATGAGTGTTCAAGACTGCTGAATACTAACTAAGTTCAGAGTTAGTTGAATAAAATAAGTCTGTGGTTTCTTATTACCACATATAGATGCACAAACTTAGCTACTGTCACTTTTGATCCTCCCTACCACCCCCTACAGCCATTAGCATATCTGGAAAGGAACAAGGCATAAATGTGGGAGGGAGAGAGAGTCTAGATTCCAAGTAGTAACTACACCAAATTAAAACTAAAACAAATTCAGGATTGTTATGCTTTACGACATATAATTTTCATTATCAAAGAATCAGATGTGGATCTCTGTTTTGTTATGAATTTCATGCTTCCTTTTTCTTGGATTTGTATTACTTATCCTATACAAAGGGCATACAATGAAAGTCACCAATAAACACATGGCAATGTATTTAGGAGAGTCACTGTCCAGAAATAAATTATGAAAATGGCAGTATATGCACATTATATCAGAATTTAATATTAATCTTAACTATATCCAGAAAGCAACTATCAAGACAAATGATATCCAACTGGACGAGACATTCCTACTCCTTAATTCTTTCTGACAGTACTGAAGGCTCCTTGAAGTGAAAACTTAAGATTTTATAGCCTGTTAAAGATCATAAATTCACAGTTATCAAACAAGGAAAGGGACTTCAGTTCCCATATGAATGGCTTCATAAAACTGAAAAAGTGCAGTTACTGTTTAAAACAAACTTGATCTAAGCAAGCAAAAACAAAAGGACTGGTGAGTAACAGGGGATGAACACATACCATTACGTAATTAATCGGTGTGGCCTCCTTCATAATACTACCTATCTCTAAAAACCCTGACATCACAGTGAACTCAAAGAAATGCCACACAACAAATCTAATATAGAGAGACTGAAAAGAGTTAAAATTGTTTCCATAAAAGAGGAATAAGAGCAAGCAAGAACAATCTATTGTCTTATTAAAAAGTGGTAAGCCTCTCTAGTAGGTGTGTGGATAATGAACAGACACCCATCTGTTCTCCATGCAGAAAAGGGCACTCAGTAAAATAAGCAAATAAAAAGTCAACAAAGTAAGTGGCAAACAGTAAAAACCATTACATGCTGTGTAAGACTTTAGCAATGATTGCCAAAGTTAGTCAACATCAAAATTCAGAAGGGACTGACATCAATGGACTCATCACAACTAACGAAATGTAGGTGCCCAGCTGCTTTTGGCAAAACAGAATTAAGGAAGAGAGACCATAGTCATATTCTACACTGACCCTACACAGTCCTGTAGGGTTGGGTTTTTTTCTTTGCTCTTTTTGCTGTTTGGTTGGTTTAGCTTTGGATTTTTTTCTTTCTTTTAAAGGTCTGGTAGTGAACACAGCTAGCTAGCTGTCATCTAGACAAACCAGAGGATTTCACCCAGAATGGCAAATCTTGTTTTTCTGTATGCTTTTCTCTGTGCTAGTGTGCATATTGCCAACAATGACATAATTTACAGACATCCATAAACCAAGTTGCATATGCAACATTAGAAAGCCCTCAAATTAGAAAAAGGCCACTAAAAATATAAGCTATCCAGCAAGCCTGCTTTGTACATCACTGAATCACAAAATTTCAGTTGGACAGAATGTCTGGAGGTAACTTAGATGCAAACACCTGCCCAAAGTCAGTCTGATCAGATGGCACTGGGCGGTGTCCACTCGTGAACATTTCCAAGCAGATACTCCACCACAGCATGACATGCCAACCCAGCATTTTGACCACTCCTGGTTAAAAAAGAAAAAAACAAAAACAAAAAAAAAACCACCAAAACAAAACTAAACGGGGGGAAAAAAAAAAAAAAAAAAACAAACCACCAAACTCCAAAACCCATTTCGTAGTCCCTGGCTGCAACATCTCACATGCCTCAGTAGCTGCCAAACCCCTTCACAGGTTCCTGAGGCCGCATGCTACAGCCCTGCTAAGTTGCCTGTGGGAAGGTACCCCTGACACCACCAGCAGGTCCCAGACAAGGTTATCCCACCCAGGGGCAGCACCACACCTGACACTGTCCTAGCACCATGCCACTGCCCCAGAGGCCTCTCTACTCCTGTGTTACTCTCTCCTCACCTCCAAGACCTCCCATAACCACCCCCGGGGGTTATGGCCACCCACAAACCCCCCACACCCAACCTCTCCAGCTGCCCTGAAAACCCTCCTCCTGATCACCAGCAGCTCCAGGGCACAGGCCTCCCAAACACCCTCCCAATCCGAGCCACCTTCCCTTATTGCCAACTTATAAGCCTACCTGCAAGCTTTGCCACCCACTTTGCTTGCACTCATGGGGCCGAGGTGGCCCCACATTTCCCCTGAGGCCACCTCAGCGCCCCATGCCTACTGCTCAGCACAGCCCACTACTTTGCATGCATCCTGGGAATCTTTTCTTTTTCACTGAGGTAGCAATCTTGAAATATAATTAATGTATATAGTAACAAGAGCAACATTTGTGCAAAACAGAGAGGCGTCTTCCATCATCTGAGCTCTGCAGGCAGTAGCACAACCCACAGAAAGTCCCAAGTTGTTTAGAAGAGCTGATGGAGAGGGAGAAGATATGAAGATACGACATGTATTTGCTAATGATGGCCCAGGCAGGAACAAAGAGGGAATGCAAGAAAAAAAAAAAGCTAGCACCTAGCACCTCTTCTCTTGCTCACAAGCAGAAAGGGGCATATATTTAATCAGACACTTACTAGTCATAAGCTAAGAGAGTCCGAAAGCACACAGGATTGTCCCTTTTCTGATTGCTATGAGAAAAGGACTGGGATTTGGGGATTTTTGTTGTCTCACTCAAGCAGTGCCTCTAGATGGCATCTAGTCTTCAGTTGGTAGGCTTTCAACTGCATCTAGTCTTCAGTTGGTAGGCTTTCTCAAACTGTATGGCTGGGTGGTGGGATTGATGCTTGGGTGGGTAGGAGGTACATGAAGACAGAAGGAGCAGGGAAGTAACATTAATAGAACAGGATGTAAGGGTGAGGTAGGAACATTACGCAGAAAAACAGAAAAAAAAAGATAGTAAGAATAGCAAAACAGTGGCAGAGAAAACCAGGGAAGAGAGTTTGCAAATTGCAGCCACAAAGAAAAAAAGAGGAGTTGGAAAAAAGTAGGAAGAAAACCCAAAAAAGAAACAGCAAAAATCTTTGGGCATAAAATAAACTAGACTTTTTTCTGGTATCAAAATTGATTTACAGTGCCACTCATTAAACACAATGCCCCAAAACCAACTCAACCTTTATATTCTCTGGAGTAAAGGAATGTAGCTTTTTTTTTCCCCCCTTGGTATTTTGGGTCTATTTCTTCATGGTGAGGGACAAGATTAGCCGGAAATTTTCGAGGATGGGAGACTTCTCTAATGCTTTTTGACTCCTTAGGTCTGTAGGCCTCATGTTTTCGTAGACATGCTTCTCCTCTGCTTAAAAACATCACCTGTGAAAACTGGTGAATCCTAACTGCAGATTGTGGTGGCAAATGCTAATGCACGACAGAGGCACAATTTCACATTGAACTTGATCGGAGTATGATCTAAAGCTGCATCTGTATAGGACATTTCTACAGCTACTAAGCTCAACTGATTGATTGTAACCCACAGCACTAATCAAGCTGGAAGAAGCAGTAACACTCAGCCTTCCCAGACCCAGTTGTTATCCTCATGCTGTCTTCCTCCCCTTATGTGCAGCTGCATGAACATAAATATAGATAATTTTAATTGAGACAGATCCCCAAACCAATTACATCCACAGTTACACAAGCCTTGGGAAGCTGGGAGAAGCAAGAGTAGAGAAACAAGCATTGCCACAGAAACTGAGATGAGGGAGAAGACCACAAGACTTTTCTTTGAGAGAATGCCAGTTTATCTTGGCTTAAAGTCTTCTGCTGCAGTTTCATATCCATTTTAAAGCAGCTCACAGGACTACCATCTACATGAATGCCTACAAGATCTCCTGTGAGACAGTAAAGACAAAATACTGGGCTTAACCACAGCACAATCACTTTTTAAAGATAAAATAGTAAGGAAGACATCTCATATTATGTACACAGTCCCATAATAATCCCTAATCAGCTTCCTTAATTTTAAAAATAACGGACCTTTCTTTTGCAAGACCGCATTTCCAGAAGCAGCTGTGAATAACTAAAGGTGTACTGAAAGTGAAGGCATCTACTTGTTTTGAAGTTCCCAGATTGGGAAAAGGAGAGAGAACCTAGATAAACCAAATCCATGTATAATACAAAGCCCACCTAAATTAGGCATAGTGGATTTTGCATATTAAGCACATAAAAGCATAGTGGAAAAAATAAGTTTCAGTTATGTTGCTTGCCAAGGAACACAGAAATTCCCAAGCTAGTCTTAATATAGATTTCTCACCTGGATTCAGATGCACTGTTTTGGACCACATAAGCCCTACCAGGCCTGGCTTGTATAGAAGCTGTGCATCAACACTGTTTATCTCTTTGTGTGTCATACGCCATTCTGAGGTTTGCATATATGCAAGGAAACAACCTATTTTTTCTGTACTGACAGTATATTTCATTCACACTAGGATAAGTCCAGATTTGTTTGGGACTACAAGCATTTCTGTAAGAGGAATAAATGAGAGAAGATAATGTGTGTTTTTATTAGCTCAGACTAAGATGAGAGGGGCAAAAAAAAAAAAAAAAAAAAAGAGAGCCCCTTTTAAGTTTTAGGGAAGCATATAGTTTACCACACCCAGGTCTCAGGAACGTCAAAAACACATGGAGTTGAGAAAGCAAATGACACTTGCAAGTGCCAATAAGTTCTTCAAAGAATTTTGCCTCAGTAGAAAAATCTTTTCTTCCTACAATCATCAAAAGCAACCACAGTCGTATAGTAACTAAACAGTTGTACTGGTTCTGCAACCAGTCGCTAGTTACTCAGATTCTTCGTATTGCCATGAAGCAGGTCTTTCCCCCCAGCTATATGACTGAGGGGCGTGAACAAAGGACCAAAGTGTTGCCTTTTCCTTTCCACACTGCCTTGCACTTATGGTAAGGACACACTGAATGTTTTTGCTGCACTCCCTGTCATCACCACAGGCTACCACAAATGAGAGGGGAGTTAACAGGTACAGGTACACTGACATTTACTGTGCTGGGGAACCAGTCCACCAAAATGTCTTGCAATTAGAGGTAAACACAATAAAACTACACCATTCCAACAGTTTTATTTGATCTAGCATCCTGATATATAAAAACACTGCAGGATAAAACTAGAAAAGCTTCTCCTGTGATAGGTATTTTACTACAGAACAGGTCAAATGACGAGATCTTCTCAGAGAGTCCTGTAACAGCATCCTTAACATTTCAAGGATCTGAATTAACACGTTGTAGAATTAAAGTATTAATTAGCAACAGTTTGAGAGATGTCAACTACTATAATAAACTGCAGTGGGCCTGAAGGGCTTTGATTAATCTTACTTTCCATATGCTTATACACAAAATTAATTTATTACATCCTTTAAATAAGTCTGCTATATTTCAATAATCTTCCAACTAAACATTTTTAAATGCTACATTTTTCTCAGAACTTATCCATGGCAGATTCAGAACAGATATTAATACATTTTATTGCAAAAAAAAAAAAAAAAAAAAAGCTTTACTGTTCTACTATTCACGACTTCCTATATAAGGAATCCTTATTATGAGTCAAGCAAATACTTTATTTTCTAAAATGTACTTTTTTTCACTACTCCAGCTTAAGAAAGCAATGCTGAAATTCACAGGCAAAAAATACTTTTAGTTTAGGGGGTTAAGTGGGTTTTTATTTGTTATCCATTAGGTTACCCAACCTGGAACAGGTTGCCCAGAGAGGTGGTGGATGCCCCATCCCTGGAAACATTCAAGGCCAGGTTGGATGAGGCTCTGAGCAACCTGATCTGGTTGGAGATGTCCCTGCTCCTTGCAGGGGGGTTGGACTAGATGACCTTTGAAGGTCCCTTTCAACCCGAACCACTCTATATTTCCAGGTAGAGAAAAGTTTTGGGTTCATTTGGTTGGAGGGGTGTGTTTTGTTTTATTAAGAGTTCGAATGTAATTCTTACCACATTTTGCCAACTACTTCAAGAGACAATACTAAATCAGACCCAGAAGTACACAGGCCAGTACATTTACACAAATAAGCTTACCTATCGCAGATGACTAGATACAAAACATCCTCAAAGAATTCAACTTTGTAAATAAGTGAATGTTATGAAAATAATTAATTACATACCAAAAAGCTTCGGAGGTATACACAGGCATCAGAAGCAACACTCAAAGCAACCTATATAAACTGGCTACTCTCAAAAAATACAATAAAAATTCCAAACTTGTAGCAAGAAACTTCCTGTCTGGGACCTCTTGTACAGATGCTCTCCAAAGGACTCTCCCAACCTAGACCACAGAATCATAGAATGGTTTAGGTTGGATGGGACCTTTGAGGATCATATAGTCCAATCTCACCGCCACGAGCTGGGACATCTTTCATTAGATTGGGTTGCTCAGAGCCCAAGATCATGCTGTGATACTAAGAAAAACCCATATGACAAGGTCTTTAAAAGCAAATCACAGAATGAACAAATGTAAGATTATATTGTGTAGAGCAGACAATTTCAGAGTACGATCACTTGTTCATAAATGTTTAAACAGTCATACATCCAAAATGAAAATCAAAATTTTACAACAGAGACAGTACACAGGTCACATCTAACCACTGCTTTGTGGTTTCTTCCACCATTAGTTACAGTCCACACAGATTACTTCAAAGTTTGTCTAACATTTTAACAATGGAGTCATAGAAGGACCAACTTTACATAACTTCTATGGTTTTTATCTGTCTTAAGGTGTAAGAAAAGGCACTGCCCATCCATTTCCAACACTAACAACCAGAATCTGCTTTTTGCACTTGTAACAGCTAATGAGTAGCCAAGGTATTTTGAGTAATATTATACTGAATCAAAAACATCAAAAAAAACACTAGCTTCAATTTTGCTTCAATCTTCAGCAGGATACTCAAGCCACAGAAATACAGCTCCATAAAACAGATAAAGCAGACAGACCAGTTGGAATACTTTCTTAGCCTTAATTCCAAACACGTTTCTTAACTATTACACTGTTCCCAATTTATTGCCCACTGAGCCAGTTCATTTCCCACTGAGATTTTTTTTTAAAAAAAAAGTTATTCCACTCAGTAATGTTAGTTCCACCAGGAATGGACTTCCAATATTGATACAAAGATGACCGATACAATCATTCCCATTATTTTCATATTAATTTGTAACATAGCAGTGTCCAAAATGTAGTAAAGGCAAAAGACTTCGAGTTTTTATTTTCTGCAAGTACACTGTAAACATCTAGCTATAAATTCAGAAGGTTATTTGGTAAAATTGACTTCCCATGCATTTTATGCAAAGCAAGTCCCTCTCAAATACTGGTTTATATGTTTAAATTAAATTTAATTTAAACTTTTTTTTTTTTTAAAATAGCCATGATGATAATATAAGAACTGCTGGTCTTATTGAAAATTCGGTAACTGGACATACAGCTTGGGCTACAGAGTGCACAGGAAAACAGCGTGGATGTGGGTTGTGGATAATAGTGCCACCCCTGAAAACTCTCTCAGCATCCACTGATTCTGCCACAGAGGTGCCTCAAGCACTCCTGGCACCTTTGTACAGCTCTCGGTAAGGCTTTCTTTCCATGATTTTGTACAGTCACTTTTTAGAGGCTGGCTTCAAAAGGAGCAAAGCCTAAGGTACATAACTAAGTCACTCCTTTGCTTTTTCTCACAACACTAAGAAAAGTAATTTTTAAAGCCATAGAAAGCATACCAAGAATACCGTAACATATGTTTTCTTTTTAAGCTACACCAAAGTCTTCCTGCAAACTCCAGGGAAGTTTACAGGTGGAAAATTTGGTTTAAAGGAGATAAGGGTTACTTCTGTGTTATTTCTGTGGAGATAGAAAGCTTGCTTCTTTCGTGAAGTGTTGTGATGACATCAAAAGTATTTTCTTCAATACACATTTGAAAACGTTTTTATCTAATTATAAGCCTTTTCATAATAATTTCATGATGATACTCTCATAGGAATAATAAAATGTTATAATACAAGATGAATTGACGTTGTAAGTGATTACTAACAACATTTCTATCAGACAAGAAATAAACTGCAGGCTGTTATTCATGCAACTCCTAATCAAACAAAGACAAGAATCTCTTAAGAACTCCCAAAAAGAAAACACTCTTGCTGGTGAAGTATAAAACTAAGAAATATAAGTCTTTAAAATGCAAAAAAGCTGGAAGATGAAGAAGATTTTCTATGAATTAAATATGACAACAGATTATCTTTCAAGCACAACCAAGCCCTCAAATGAGGCACACCTTCCAGCTTTGGCATGCAGAACATACTTTTTTTTTTTTGCACTTTTCTTTACTCTTACTAACAGCATACTCTCAGTGCACCTGTTTGCATCATGACAGGCAAGAAGGGGCTAAAACATTAAGAGTGGCAAGAGAGCTAAGAGGTATGTACCACACTACAGAGAAGAGGGAGGTAATGGAATAACTTCTTGAAAGATAAAGAAGATTTTGAAGTAGTAATTTCAACTGGACAGTGACTCACTACATTCATCTCAGTTTGTCTCGCTCAACCCAGAATTTTGGAAGCAAAGAACAACCAAGAAATTTAATTTTAATTTTAAATTGCTAAGCTGGCCTATTTAAAAAAAAAAAAAAAAAACCTACAAATTTTACAGCTTCACATATATAAGAAATATTTTTCTGACTTTTCAGAACACTTAAGGCTGCTAGCCTCTTCTCTTTTGCAAACTTTCTAGTTACACATGAGATAAGGTAAAGATTCACAGACATTCTGCTTAAACATTTTTATCCAACTTTGCTTCAGCTGCTGAGAACACACAAACATAGGACTTCCTACCAATTTGAGGAAGAACATCTATTTTGGTCCAAAGTTACATCCCAACTAGAGGTAAGCCCATCACCAAGGATGTAACATAGAAAGAATGGTCTTTCATGCAAGATACAGAACGAGTATTTACTCAAGTAACCATTGGCAATAGTTACCCATTTATTCCAACATTGATTTTTTTTTACTCCCTTAAGTAGTTAAGTGGTAGTATTTTGATAGTATGCAATAAAACCTGGCAAGGAGTATCCAAGAAATTCAGCCTAGAACAACAGGTTCCCATTTCTGATTTGGCAATGAAACATTAACGGGAATCTCTTTAACTCTAGGCTATATGTGTCTATTAATTTGAGCCCAAACATCTTAAATGCAAACTTCCTCAAGCCACTGAATTTCTCTCAGTATTTTATTATTAGAGAAAAAACAGGTTATGCAGTATGGCTAAACAACTCCTATTATCGTTTGCTGGTAAGCTTTGTCAAGCTTCCACCAATAAGGCTAAAATTCGTCTTGCTTAATGTCTGTATGAGGCTTAGGAGATATTTTGAGGAAGAAGAACAGCAGATCAACAAAACAAGAGACAGATGTACAGGCAGTAGTACAAGTGAAACCAGTTTCATTTCTTTTTCCCCCTCAAGAGAAAGATTAATAAAAAAAATTGTCTGTACTTAAAACTTGAAATCTTTAAGCTATGAAATGGGAACTTTCATAGAAGATGACTTGGATGACTGGAATTTGCCTTTTTCTAATCACAATGAGAATGCAAAGATGAGAAAGGTTGAAAAATCAGAGCTGATAGATGTTAACAGTCCTCTAAGCCATCTATAATTTAGCATTGTCTTCAGATATTTTCAATTAAAACAAAGTTTTATTGAAACAAAGCACCTAGAATTACACTCTTGCTTGCCAGAGCTCTTCGGTTTTTCTTGGTGGCTGGCAGATCAGCTCCCCCTGTTGAGCATGCTGTCTACATACATGCCTAGATCTGGCTCCCTGTATAACTGTAATTTAGGAAGATCCTCCATGACCTTCAGAGAATTCCTGCCTTGGCCATTGATTAGCAAAGATCCACCCTAGGGATAGATCAGAGTTGAACAATGTCAGAGGTCCTGAACATGGAAGTTGCCTCCCTGTTCATAAGCTGTTTTCCTTACCTACCTCTTCTTCTTTTATCTCTTTTTCTCTGTGGTTTAATTGGAGCCATCTTCAGGCAAGAATAAATCTTTTCTTGTGAGTCTGCAACTATAGAGGCAATCAAAACCAAGATCTTAAAAAGCCAGATGCTGCAACAAGTTCGGCAGATCTCCAAGTGTCTAATAAAACTGTATTCTGTGCCAACCTAGGCCAGAAGCTGCAAAGTAAAGGGTCAAACATTAAAACATAGTATTTTTCCTTTTAATCTTTCATATTGGATTGAGAGCAGGCTGCAGAGAAGGACTTAGGGATATCAGTAAATGAAAAATTGGGCATGTCCCAGCAATGTGCACTTGCAGTCCAGAAAGCCAACTGCATCCTGGGCTGCATCAAAAGAAACATGGCCAGCAGGTCGAGGGAGGTGATTCTTCCCCTCTGCTCTGCTCTTGTGAGACCCGTTGTGTCCAGCTCTGAGGTCCCCAAATCCAGCACAAGACATGGACCTATTAAAGCAGGTCCAGAGGGGGGCCATGAAAATGGTCAGAGGGCTGGAGCACCCCTCCTATGAGGACAGGCTGAGAGAAATAGGGCTCTTCACCCTGGAGAAGAGAAGGCTCTGGGGAGACATAGTTGCAGCCTTTCAATACTTAAAAGGGGGCTTATAAGAAATACAGAGAGAGACTTTTTACCAACAGTAGCAACACTGTAGTGAGAGAACAGGGGGTAACAGTTTTAAATTAAGAGGGTAGATTTAGATTGGATATGAAGAAATTAGGGTGGTGAGGCACCACAGGTGTCATAGGAGAACAGGTCACCCAGAGAAGCCGTGGATAGGCCATCACCAGAAGTGTTCAAGGTCAGGTTAGATGGGGCTTTAACCAGCCTGATCTAGTGAAAGATCTCGCTGCCCACAGAATGTGAATTGGACTAGATACTCTCTGAAGAGCTCCCTTCCAACCCAAACTATTACATGATTCTGTGATTCTATATTCTGGTGCTTCCCAGATCATCTCTTGACCTCAAGAGAATGTTGATTTTTTTTTCTTTTGAGGTGCTCAAACATTATAGCAATGAGCACTACAGGAAAGTCCACACAAAAATTATTAATACTGTAATAGGGACTTAATAGCCTACAGTAAACAGAGCTTGAGGCTCAAAATGAACGGCCAGGCTAAGATAAAATATTGATCAGTGGCTTAGAAATGAATATCATCAGTTCTCTTCACTGAATGAGGCAGGATTGTGGGGGGAAAGAAGTGCACAAGTGATTATACAACTGCAGGTTTTAACATCCTGCCCATGCACAAGGAGACAAAGGGTTAAATTAAAAACACATCCACTACCTTATTATGGGATTTCCTAAATGTTTGATGTAAATTTAATATAGTCTGTGCTTATAATTAGCACTGCTGCCTTTCTATCATCAAAACATATTAACAACGAATTTAGAAGCTTCTTTAATCATCTTGTATCATTCATTATATTACTATGCAAGCAGGTGAGAGACATCAAAATACTGAATATCTTATTATTCCACTCCATTTTTATCAACATTTTATCCTTCAGTTTTAAAAATCCTCAAATGTAAACTATAAAACCAGCATTTTATTGGAGTTCTTGTTTGAATGCATTAGACTTCAAGCAATTTATATGTGCAAACAATCACACTATCATAATGACCAAGCACTAGATGAAAAAAAAGCATTTTGCCTAAGGAACATTTATGTACTTACAGATGTGTACAAAACTAAACTAAATGTGCCTGCATTTCTGCACAGATATGGTTGCAGCCTCCACTAGTAAGATACTTAGGGTGTAAACAGAAAAAGAGATTTCAAAATGCTGAAATACTCAATATTGCCTCTTAGGCAGTTTCTTTCCTTCTGGCCAATATTTCAACTTTCCCAAAATACATAAAAGATATTTATGTTATTAATGTACCAAAAAATCAAATTAACTAGAGATTCTACAAAAGACACTGTATTCTCAATTCTATTATCAGGTATATTTTTCTGTCTGTAGTTAAATCACAATAGCATCTTGGATGTGTAATGTAACTTTGAAATCATGAGGCATCAATAATACATACCTTGTAGACATAGAAATTAACATAGTCCTAGAAAAATCCATGAAGTCAAACTTTTGGGAATGGAATAGAAGTACAATTATTCCTCTGCCTACATATATACTACTGTAATATTTAAGATCACTTGAAAAGCAGACTTGGACTGTGTGTTAACTGGGCATACAAAGTGACTTTAACTCAACCCAGTGATTCCTACAAGACATTTGGGGCCAAATAAGATGCAGTAGTTTAAATGTAGGCAATCAGTTCAATTTCAGGCATCCTAAGGTAACACCACCCCACCCCTGCCTCCAGGTTTTGCTTTGAAGTACATCACCCACAATCTCTAGTCACTTTGAAAAAATGTTACTTAAAAATAGTTAATAATTACATTCTTATCCTTACCTATTCTTCAAGCTATTACAAGTTTGGTTTAGACTTCGTACAGCAGAGTTTTCTTCCTTGCTTGGTACTTCTATCGTTTCTTCTCTTTTGTTAAGTGACTGACACTGTTTCTCCCCAGAGTATATTCTGCTGTCCTCTCTCACTCCCTCAACTGCCTTTACACTTACAAAGTTATGCATAACAAACCATCATCAGTGAGCAAATACACCAGATTAATTACATGTATAAATAAAACTTATTTAATGCTTTTTGAACCTACAAATCTAAAGCATAATTGCCACTTACAGTCATTAAAGCACATGTCTAATATAAAGCTGGCTTCCATAGTAATGCCAAACAAGGATAAATAAGTAATAAAAACCCAAAAGGCTGAACATTTCAGGAACTGTGCAAATCATTACTGATTTTTAACTATTCACTCTCACTTCCAGTCTTCAACAAAATCATCTTCCTGACCTCAGTGTAAATTTAAAGATGTCTGCTCATTTCTAGAAACGTTTGTACTGCAAATTATTAGCTCTTGAAACTGTAATGCTAGTCTTTGTGGTCAAAAGAGTCATTACCATGAACATTAGCTCACTCTGCATTAAAAAGAAGTTCAATATTTTGCTTTTTATAATCTTTAAAACTACAGATAAGTTATGTCATTAGCTAGTATCTCAACAATGATTTACTTCCTGCTCTATTACATAAATAAAATCCATCAACAGAGAGAAGACATCTGATAACTAGTTTACAGAATAGATCAAACACATCATCTATGATTTTCTCTAACAAGAAAATAATTACTGCTACTGTAAATCAACTAGACCTTTCAGTAGTAGCTTGCAAATCTTCCTCTTAGTGATTCACATAAAAAAAAAATTATTGTAAAAGGATAAAAGATTTCACATTGGACTTGCAGCTCTGTCATTCTAGAAGAACACTGTTCCATCTCTTACAAGTATCAGATTTAGAAGAAAAACAAAAGAAAGAGATTTAAAATCTGGAATACTATAGTACATACTGAAAGAAACCAGCTGGAATTTATAGCACTCGAACAGATTACCATTACGCTTACTCTCTGCATTTGTCACTTATGGAAACTTCCCTACTAGAGGGAGGGGCAGTATATCTTGGTGCCATTAGAACTGTATTAAAAAAGTTTGTTCTGTAGATTTTGAAGTACTTGTAATTGCAGATTTGAAAAAATTCCAATAGCTTTTAAACAAATGTAGTTGAGATCACAGATTCCTCACACTCTTAAAACATACACACTCTTATTCAGAGATTATCTGGCTGCCAGCATCACCTACAAGTCAGTGAAGTCAGTTAGTGAGCGACTCTCTCCTGAGAGGTACGGAGGCACCCATCTGCTGACCTGATGCACCCTCTCGGGAGGTGTGCTGTCTCCTGGGGGCTCGTATCAGGGATGTTGCTAAGAGAGTGACAAACCTCATATGGCCCACAGACTACTATCTGTTGCTGGGTTTTCACATGGGTGCCAGCAACACAGTCAGCAGCAGCCTGAGAAACATCAAAAGGGACTTCAGGGCCCTGGGAGCAAGAGTCAAGGACTCTGGGGCACAGGTGGTCTTCTCATTAATCCTCCCGGTCGAAGGGAAGAGGCCTGAAAGGGCCAGATGAATCTGGCAGGTCAATGCATGGCTTAAGGAGTGGTGCTACAGCCAGGGCTTTGGGTATTTAGACCACGGGACTTGCTTTAAGAAGCCTGGTCTACTAGGGGTGGACGAAGTACGCTTAACTGAGAAGGAGAAGAGTGTCCTTGGCCAAAGGCTTGCCAGGCTCATCAGGAGAGCTTTAAACTAGTGTTGCTGGGGGAGGGGGAGCACAGACCAGCCCACCACTGTCAGCATGGCGCCAGCACCAAGTACCCAGAAGCCAGGGAAGGATCCCAGGTAAGAACTTAAACAGCGGACCAAAAGAACTGCTATTGCTCCAGCCAGCAAGTCGGCTTTGTCAGGGGGCCCAGCTGAAGTGTCTCTACACCAACGCACGCAGCATGGGAAATAAACAGGAAGAGCTGGAGATGCGTGCACACGAGCAGGGCTACAACCTTGTTGGCATCATGGAGATGTGGTGGGATGACTCGTACGACTGGAGTGTCAACATGGAGGGGTACAGGCTTTTTAGGAAGGACAGGTAGGTGAGACGAGGAGGGGGTGTCACTTTCTATGTCAGCAAGCGACTGGAGTGCTCCGAGAAGGAGCTGACAGAGAGCTTATGGGTCAGGATTAGAGGACAAGGACAGATGGGGGATGTTATGGTGGGGGTCTGTTACAGGCCGCCTGGCCAGGGGGACAGAGCAGACGAGGCCCTCTACAGGCAGATAGGAGCAGCCTTGTGGTCACAAGCCCTGGTCCTCATGGGGATTTCAACCACCCTGACATCTGTTGGAGAGACAACACGGCAGGGCACAGGCAGTCCAGGAGGTTCCTGGAATGCGTGGACAACTTCCTCCTGCAGGCACTAGAGGAGCCGACAAGGAGGGGTGCCATGCTGGACCTTGTGCTCACCAACAGGGAGGGGCTGGTGGGGGATGTGAAACTGATGGACAGCCTTGGCTGCAGTGACCATGACATAGTGGAGTTTAAGATGCACAGGGCCGTAAGGAAGCTACAGAGCAATCTCTCTGCCCTAGACTTCAGGAGGGCAGACTTTGGCCTCTTCAAGGATCTGATAGGAAAAGTGCCATGGGAGGCAGCTCTGGAAGGAAGACGGGCCCAGGAAAGTTGGTCCATATTCAAGGAGCACCTCCTCCAAGCTCAGCAGAGGTGCATCCTGATGAAGAACAAGGCGGGCAAAAAGGCCAGGAGGCCAGCGTGGATAAGCAAGGAGCTCCTGGACCAACTAAAAGTGAAAAAGGAAGCCTATAGAGGGTGGAAGCGGGGACAGGTAGCCTGGGAGGATTAGAGAGAGGCTGTGTGAGTGACCAGGGATCAGGAAAGGCAGGCTAAAGCCCTGATGAAATTGAATCTGGCCAGGGATGTCAAAAACAAGAAAGGCTTCTATAGGTATGTGGGGGACAAAAGAAGGTCCAAGGAGAATGTACGCCCCCTCCAGAGGGAAACAGGTGTCCTGGTTACCCAGGACATGAAAAAGGCTGAGGTGCTCAGTGACATTTTTTTCCCCCTCAGTCTTCATCAATAAGGGCTCTTGTCTCACCACCCAAGCTGTGCAAGGCACAAGCAGGGACTGTGAGGATGAAGAACCGCCCACCATACTGGAAGAGCAGATTCAGGAAATCTGAGGAACCTGAAGGTGCACAAGTCCATGGGACGTGACGAAATCCATCTGCGGGTCCTGAGGGAACTGGTGGATGAAGTTGCCAAGCCCCTGGCCATCGTATTTGAAAAGTCATGGCAGTCTGGTGAGGTCCCTCATAACTGGAAGAGGGGGAACATAACCCCCATTTTTAAAAAGGGGAACAAGGAGGACCCAGGCAACTACAGGCCGGTCAGCCTCACCTCTGTGCCTGGCAAGGTCATGGAGCAGATTCTCCTAGAAACCATGCTAAGGCACATGGAGAGCAAGGAGGTGGTTGGTGACAGCCAACATGGCTTCACCAAGGGCAGATCGTGCCTGACCAATTTGGTGGCCTTCTATGATGGGGTGACAGAATCAGTGGACAAGGGACGAGCAACGGATATCATCTACCTGGACTTGTGCAAAGCATTTGACACTGTCCCGCACAACATCCTTCTCTCTAAACTGGAGATACATGGGTTTGATGGACGGACCACTCGGTGGATAAGGAGTTGGCTGGATAGCTGCACTCAGAGAGTGGTGGTCAATGGCTCAATGTCCAAGTGGAGAACCATGACAAGTGGCGTTCTTCAGGGGTCTGTGTTGGGCCTGGCCCTGTTCAACATCTTTGTCAGGGACATGGACATTGGGATAGAGTGCACTCTCAGCAAGGTCGCTGACGACACCAAGCTGTGTGGTGCCATCAACACGCTGGAAGGGAGGGATGCCATCCAGAGGGACCTGGACAGGCTGGAGAGGTGGGCCAATGCCAACCTCATGAAGTTCAACCAGGCCAAGTGCAAGGTCCTGCACCTGGGTCGTGGCAATCCCAGGCACAAATACAGGCTGGGTGGAGAATGGATGGAGAGCAGCCCTGAGGAGAGGGACTTGGGAGTGCTGGTGGACAAGAGGCTCAACATGAGCCGGCAATGTGCCCTTGCGGCCCAGAAGGCCAACCGCGTCCTGGGCTGCATCAAGAGGAGCGTGGCCAGCAGGTCGAGGGAGGTGATTCTGTGCCTCTACTCTGCCCTGGTGAGACCCCACCTGGAGTATTGTGTCCAGTTCTGGAGCCCACAACATAAGGAGGACATGGACAGTGGGAGAGGGTCCAGCCCTCCTGTTCAGCCTGGAGAAGAGGAGGCTGTGGGGAGACCTGATAGCGGTCTTCCAGTAACTCAGGGGGGCCTACAGGAAAGATGGGGAGAGGCTGTTCAGTAGGGCCTGTTGTGACAGGACGAGGGGTAACGGTTTTAAAATAGAGACAAGTAGATTTAGATTAGATATTAGGAAAAGATTTTTTACACTGAGGGTGGTGGAACACTCGATCAGGTTGCCCAGAGAGGTGGTGGATGCCCCATCCCTGGAAACGTTGAAGGCCTGGTTGGATGAGGCTCTGAGCAACCTGATCTAGTCAGGGATGTCCCTGCTCCTTGCAGGGGGGTTGGACTAGATGACCTTTGAAGGTCCCTTCCAACCCTAACCATTCTGTGATTCTATGATTCTAAGTCTGAGTCACTACTCATTTTAGTGAAGCGCTGGCAGCAGGTCAACACTGTCAGTTGCCATTTAGTCCCTCACCAAAACAGTTAGCTTACAATAAATTTGCTCAAGCCTGTAATTTCAACACCTCTTCCAGAAAACTGTCAATATTAAATTAGCTGGTCAACAAATCATAGGTTAAAAGAAGCTGCTCCTCTATTTTAGGTCCTACTTGAGAGGATAAATTGTGGAAGACTTACTAAATAATGTGGAGCCCATGGTTATGTGATATCTCTGAAGTAGTTAGCTGAGGGTTTTAAGAGGAGAGGGATAAATAGATCTTGTCTTGAAAGTAAGAGGCAAGTTATTTTGACTAACTGGCAAATCATTTTTGGATCAGTGTATGAAGATTTCTATTAGAAGGTGAGTATACCTCATATTGTACTAAGGAAACCAAATAACAGCAAAAACCTCTAGATGTCTTCATTTGAGAAGAGTTTCTTTCCACTGGTATCACTGGTGCAGATCTCAGGGTGGCCTTTGAATCTCCACAGCATAAACTGTAAGTTTAGTTAGTGCAATTTGTTCCAGATGAAGCATTTAAGTAATCTGAAACACTGAGATAAGGGGAAGCAAGCAATAAAGTAGTTAGGATTGCTCAGTGACCTGATCTCCCCATTTATGACCATTTCTCAATAGGGGAAGATATAGATAAGCATTCATTCCATCTTCTGAAACAAGGAGATGCTGCTGATCTCATGATTTTAAATCTTATCCAACTGTGGAAATTTGCGTTCTCTGCTACACATAAGAAGTATTAAAAAAAAAAAAAAATAGGAAAGGAAAAAAACCCAAAGCCTCAACACTCTCTTCA
Source organism: Tetrax tetrax (assembly GCA_009806455.1). Lineage (NCBI taxonomy): Eukaryota > Metazoa > Chordata > Aves > Otidiformes > Otididae > Tetrax > Tetrax tetrax. The sequence continues at coordinate 164,072 of WHYT01017611.1, forward strand.
CTCTCTTGAGGAAACCATTTCCCCTTCCCTTTCACCCCATAGCCAGAAGATGCAAGTGTAGGATGTGTTATTTGATAGGACTGCACCACTTATGCGACTGAATTGCAACAGCACACAGCAGGGACAATAAATAGACAGTAAATAGAACACTGTGTGTGTGCTGGGTGCATAGTTTGCCTACAGGGCAGGCAGTAACAGACATATTTAGCATTTCCTAAATTAGAACAGATTAACTTCATAGAGTTTAATTTATCCATGTCTGTAAATATGAATGGCTGTTAACATCACATAAATTAGAATTCATGTTTTTCTTGACTTGTCAGCATTGAAACACCATTCTTTTGAGAAGTTCTGCTTCCTTAAATAAAATACATCAACAGTGTGCCAGTAAACACCTAGATATATTGTTTCTGTGCCAGTTGGCATTTCTTTTGTTGTTGTTCTTGAGAATGAAGATGATCAGAGGGCTGGAGCACCTCTCCTATGAGGACAGGCTGAGAGAGTTGGGGCTGTTCAGCCTGGAGAAGAGGAGGCTGCGGGGAGACCTGATAGCGGTCTTCCAGTACCTCAAGGGGGCCTACAGGAAAGATGGGGAGAGGCTGTTCAGTAGGGCCTGTTGTGATAGGACAAGGGGTAATAGGCTTAAATTAGAAGGAGGTAGGTTTAGATTAGATATTAGAAAAAAATTTTTTACAATGAGAGTTGTAGAACACTGGAACAGGTTGCTCAGAGAGGTGGTGGATGCCCCATCCCTGGAAACGTTCAAGGCCAGGTTGGATGGGGCTCTGAGCAATCTGATCTGGTTGAGATGTCCCTGCTTCTTGCAGGGGGGTTGGACTAGATGACCTTTGAAGGTCCCTTCCAACTCTAACCATTCTATGATTCTATGATTTTGTCACATACTCACACATAATCATAATCTTTTCCTGGACTCTTCCCAGATTAAGAAGTGGGGGGAGAAATAGGAGTTCCGCCACTGTTGGACTGCTGCTATGAGGCAGCATGAGAGATACAGGAAAGCTATTTCACTATGTATGCAACAACTGTCAATTGATTTACCTTTTCACAATAGTTAATATTGTTCCTTCTTTTCTGAAAGTCAAAGCTGGAGTCTGTTAATGGGACTGAACAAAACCTTTCCAGATCCTTTACAGGTGTGCAAAGCAAGTAACTACAGTAAGACAGTTATGGTGAAATACCTCGGTAATTGGCAGTCCTTATTCCACTGAGATGATGCCTACGTTTGCCTTCTTCAAAACTGAACATCAAATAACCTAGAGCAAGACTGGTCTGTGACAATATAACCAATCTCAAGTTTACACAAAATGAAGTCTCAAGTCCCACACTGAAGTGTACATGTATTTTTTGCATAAATTGGGTGTGGTGTAATTAAGTTTACACCCACTAAGCTTATCGGTTAATTGTAGATTTGATCAATTACTCAAGAAATTTAAGATAAGAGAAACTGTTGCAGTCAGTGGAAGCATTAGACATTCATACCATCAACTGCAGGTACAAAGTTTGCTTCCATTAACGTCAAATAAAAAGGTTTTATAGTGTCATTACACCATTGCTATTTACATCCAAAACAATAATTAATGATGACAGTACATATGTTGCAGTGGATAACAGGAAATAAAGCAAGGGATTTCTCATGTAAGTTCCTAGAAAACACAAAGAAGCCTTGTAATATCACTCCAGCTCTGGAACTGCTTGCCCACTTGCCCCTCCTTGGCTGTTCCCCCTGCAGGCAATCCAGCTCAAGAGAGACAGTAACAGACAGTAAAAAGAACAGATGTGTCTGGAAAGCAGCAGCAGAGAAGTACATCGGCCCATTCCCTTCTTACACCATGAGCATCCATTTACCTTTACATAAGAAAATAATAATATACTACTATTTCAACAGTGCCAAAATCTGTCTCGACCTACTTTCAACAGAAAAAAATGAAGGAGACATCATTACGTTACAATTTCTCCCTATACACTTTCAAAATATTAATGACTGTTAACAACTGGTTTTGTAACAAGTTCTTCTACACAATACACTTCTCACCTCTTCTCTCAAAAATACATATATATGAGAAGAACATAAGAGGTGCAAGGGAATATGAGCTGATATTATCTGCATAAAAGAAGACCTGACCAGTGTAAACAGTTGAGTACAAGCATCTGTGGGCAAGCACACAAGAGAACAGGAGTATGGTAAACCCACATTTAATGTTACACTAATAAGATAGGAACTCACATTCATGCTTTACAGAATTTATTATCTTCATTATTTCATGAGGTTACATTTTACAGAACACTGCAAAACTCTTTGCAATTCATAAAATGTCATGTGACAAAGAAAGACTAAACCAGGAGTTCTAGGGAATTAGTTGGTGGAGAAGAAAGGAGACTGGGAATGCCATTAAAAATACAGAAACGAAACACACAAGTGACAGAGGGACAGACGGCAAGCACAGAGGCTACAGGGGCAGCTAAGACTGACTGTTCTTGACAGCTCCAGAAAGCAGAACCACAATCAAGACTCAAAAGGTGATTGAGCAAAAAGATTTTCTCAGGGACTTTGAGAAAAAAAATCTCAAGATGGAAAATAAAAATTGTCTCAAGCTGAGCAACCACTGAGAGAGAAGAATGAACAGGTTTTGAAAGAAGGAAAAGTCAGCACACCTGAATGACATGTGAAGCAAGCCATAATTAGTTTTCCACCCTTACAACTAACACTCCCTCACCCTGAGGTTTTCCTATTTTTATCCTGGTCAGATCTGTTGTGTTCTAATAAAATCTTTAGTTTCAGGGATTGAAAAGTTTAGTCTATTTGGCATGCTTGACATAAAAATGGAGATGAAGATGCATAGAGGAAGTAATTCCACCTGAATGTGCTGTTTCAGAGTCTTAAGAGATTGCACTGCATTGGGGGGGGGGGGGGGGGGGGAGGAATCATTTTTTAGAAAGCCTTGAAGGTTTAAAATTAGTGTTTCAAGAGCCAGTGCAGTTTATCTTAAAAGTGCCAAATGAAAGTAAAGGATTTCTTTGCTTTATACATATTTAAGAACTCACAGGTAGTATTTCTAAGCATCGCTACCATATGTACCTATGCTAACAGCTGTACCACTGAATAAAAAGCTGTCAGAATTTGCAGATTCAGAACTTCAGATGAACAGGATTTACCATAGCAGATGTATCTAAGCACATCTTTTTATGTGCAAGTACTTTTCATACCAACATCTCATCAAGCCAAAAATGCCTTTTCATTATGGAAAGGATTAAAGGGTGCATATACATGCAGCTCACAGAAATTTCACACAACATTTATTGTATTCCATGATGATTATTTTGATTCAATGGATTTATAATCCATCTATTGCAGTGCAAGTGTCTGCATAAGTCTGAGTGCTATATCAGCAACCACGGCCAAAAAACTTGAAATTGATGTGACAAACCAAGTACCTGTAACGCATGAAAGAACTGGGGCATGCAAAACTTCTTGTCTCCTTCCTTCAAGAGTCTGCATTTATTCTTAAAACTAACAAAGATTTCAGTGCTGTTATTTATAAACTGCTTCTCTATCAATGATTCTCAAAACAAGCACTGTCCTAAAATTATTCTCTTAATGTACAGCTATTGGATAGGCAACTGCTAGAAGTTCAAGGATTTCAGTGATTTTTTAAGACAGGACAAATACATTAGGCTCACCTAGCATGAGTTTTAAAAGCTGGAAAGAGCAATAGGCTTCTACCCTACCTCTGTGTTCTACAGATGGCTGTTCAATTTGGATTGAATCGCCTGTTAAAATAAATTTATAAAATTGCAGCTAGTTTTCAAAACTCCTCTTAACACCTCCAGTAGTCTATGTTCCACTTCACTGCTGAGTCACACATATCTTTCTGCTCCTCCTCCCCACTCAGTTTCAGATCTGAAAGGTTCCAGTCTCTCAGTAAAATCAACAGACTTACCCCCTTTACAGCAAGGCTCCAATTTCACTCCTGCAAGCCACTTATGTTTATAATGCAGTGCGTCTCATGTCCTTTTTCTTTCTCTACCAGTCCTCCCTCACACACTCCTAAAACAAGGGCCCTCTAGACATTCTGCATTTAGGCAAAGTCAGGAGTTTGTCAACTTTAAGAACTTTGTCTGTCTGTCTCATTCTTGCTCCAGCCACAAAGAACACCTTTGCAATAAGCTAGTGAGTAACGAATCACTGTATCACATGGCTATTGATATATCCTATACTTGAGAGACACTCGAAGGATCTTGCAGGAAAGGAACATACAACTTCCTTCAGTGTAGACCATCAACACTGGACTCATTCCCTATGAGAAAATGAAATTACATTATACCACTTGAATTCTACATTTTTATCCCTTCCCTCGTATCAATCAAATTGCTGCAGGGCTGGGAACTTGCTATTGACATAGCATAATTGCTGCAGCCAAGAAGTAAGCTTCCTCGTTCCTGGTGCCTAGAAAACCTCACTTTACTTTCATCCCAAATAAGAAAGAAAAAAATCCCAGGATATATTAAAAATCTATTATTCATTTAACTAGTTTTACACCTTTCTCAGTCATTCCCTAAACTTCATGTCAAGTGTATTCATGAAATGAATATCAATACTGACCACACTCTACCATCTCTAAGCCTTCCAAGTCCTTTAACTCCAGTATCAAATACAGAATTCTTGTCTTGAAAGTTTTCCGTAATTCTACCCACAGCTAATTCCAATTCTACCCCATCAACTCTTATCCCAAATTAAAACAAAGCCAACACACCTACACGTTCTCTAATGGGCTTCTCATTCCCAGCACATTTCAAAAAGATTAATTTTATACCTTCTGCAAATTCTTCCTCAAACATCTTTCTTAGCTGTACTGCATTTTTACCTTATCCTGTCAGAATTTATGAACTTCTGTATTTTGCTCTTGCGGACAAAACTTGACCTTTTGAAAAAATGGTGAAAACTGCTTTGTATGAATACCTCTTTTAAAGCTGCTGTTTAGCTATGCCATGCCAGTTTCTTTTTGGACTTAACTATCTTCAATGCGTGCATGCATTTTCTCCAAGACTCCTATGTGGCATCCTCAAGTAGTTCCCATACCACTTGCAAGAATTTTACTTTTATAAAATTGTCTCTAATATGCTTTTTCATTTTAAGTAGTTTTCTCTAAAAAAACAGAACACTCAAAAGCAGGGTATTTTCAGAGGTAGAAGTGTTTGATCCTGTAGGAGATTTAAATACATTTTACAGAACAACTGTTGGACAGTAACACTTTCAACCAGATCCTGCACACAAGAGTGAGAACCACATAAAAAATCGCTTCTCCATCTTCAGGTTTGCGGACTAACTGCTCCATGAAATACTCGCTGTGTCTAGCAATTTAGTCTCCATATCAATCATTGCTGCAGCCACTGCCACTAGCATGCAGGCAACAGACTGACCAGGGAGCAGTACAACTAATAGGCCAGAAGAAAATGAAAGGCTCCAAAGAGACAAAAGGGGAGAGCAACACATGATAAAGTCGGCTTGTGTGCATTTATATACCACATTGCTCATGGGCCTCCAGGTCCTGGAATTAGACATTTACCATTTTTCATGAGCTGCTGTTTCTCTTAATTTCTAACCCATGATTGCACAGGGGGAAGAAAAAAAAAAAAATTATAATTCAGATACTAGATGTGAATTCAAGAATCAAAAAGCAAACAAATCTTTATTAAAAGACAATAAGAAAGAACAGACTAACTGCTTAATAACCCTCAAAAAATTTAACAGAAATTAAAATTTGACTACTGATACTGTACAAGCCACTGTAGAGTCACCTGCTAAAAATTGACTTGACAGAGCTACAGGCATTCCTGTGTTTTGATGCAAACAGATGTTCTATTTGTATCTCCTTGCTTATTGCTTCTGTCATGAAATCACTTTTCCCTCTGTCTACCCCAGGGACGTCTACCCCACCCCCCCCAACTTGTACCTAAATTCTCCTCTTGACTTCATACCTTTCTAGTCTCAAACCATGACTTTCCCCTCTGCCCCTAGGTTACAGAAGCATTAGCAACTTTCCTTCTTTCCCTTAGTGGCAGGGGGACAAAGGCAGGACCTATCTACCTTCCTTCACCTGCTGGGAAGGACTCCTCTCCTCCCTGCCTCAGGAGGAAACTTGGTGGCTTAGACTGCAGAGGTGAGTTTCAGTATTGCAGACCAATAGTTGATGGTAAAGCACAAAATTTTTCTGCCAACTGTCAGCACTAATCTTAAATACTTTCTCCAAGACATGAGAAAAGCAAAAGACTGAAGTATGTGCTATAGAGACAACTTCAAATTGTTTAATACTTTATCCTAGGAGAAACAGAATACAAATCAAAGGGAAACAATTATAAAAGTCCTCTTTAGCAGCAGCTTAAGGAAGCAGATAGAAAGACAGAGGAATGACACAGAAATGCATCTTTTCTGTCCCTTGTCTTCTCAGGTAAAGGGAAGAGAACAGTTATTTTTCCTTATTAGTTTTTGTGTACTGCTAGGAACAGAGGGAACAAGAAAACAAAGAATTTAGGACAGATAAAAGTAGTCAGTTCTGTCAACCCTTGCAATGCCAAACAGCTAAAAATCCAAAAGCCCCTTTGAACCTCAGCACAGCAGACAAGCTCAGCAGAGCTGAAGAATCAAGCTTATTCTGTAGGCAAAGCAAGCAGGTACAATGCAAAGGGATACGAGTCACACAAGAAAAACATACAAAACAAAAGCAAAACAGCTGGCAATACAGGAAGGACAGTGATGAGGGAGAATGGACAACATCACGCTGACAAGAAGGTAAACCAAAAGTGTAGGATGTAACCTGGATGATAAAGAAAAAGGAAGCAAGGAAGCATCTTTACATGAAAAAAAAAAAAAAAAAGCCAAACAGAAAACATAATTATGGAAGAGAAACTTTCTTTTTTCCACATGTTATTTTAAGCTCTTCTGTTACCTATACAAATAGCACAAAGTTAAAATCCTCTTGTCACATGGTACCAAGTTTAGCTCCTGAAATGACACACAACTTGTAATTTTGTTTGAAGTAGCAATGCAACTACAATGACCTTCTTGCTATGAATACTTCTTAATTCACTTGATTTTTATGTTTTGCTTGGGTTCATTTTTAATATTTTCTTTGGAACTACCTGATAATAGAGTGAAACACAAGTAGCAGAGCATGAAACAAGAATGATAAACATCTAACATTCCCACTGCTCTCCTAACCAAAGCTGCAGTTCTGTGTGGCCACACTTAAGCTTCCCAGTCAATCTGTTTGTCAGATGCAGTCCATCAGTTTTACTATTACTCTATAGCAACGCCCGGCAGCCACTTAGATGCCTGCTACTAACCCATATCACAGTGGAATTCTTTATCCCATTGTCAGATGTCTGGCAATTTAATTTAACGAAGAACAGCTATACACTAACACAAAATAATCTGCAGATGTCACAGGCAGCGCTGCAAAACCCAACAGCCATTTACATGCTCGTTCACCCACCAGCTTTGGACAACAGACTGGAGATCAAAACAAAGACTTTGCTGAAGAAGGTAATGTGTCACAGAGGACTTGGGCTTTTTAGGATGAGCTATTTTCAGTTACTCTTTTCATTTCGGCAGCTAAATTCTCTATTTAAAGGAAATAATTTCAACAGACATTTTCAGGTTTGAAAAGCTTGTCAGAAAAGGCCTGACCACTTTTTACACAGTTGAGCTGAAGTTTGTGACAGAAGTCTTTAAAAAGGGACTTTAAACCTTTACTTCACAAAAAAAAAGTTGTAAAAAAATATACATACACAAATATACACAAAAAGTAATTATTTGAGGTTTTGCCCCAGTATCTTAATAAGCAGACTGATTAAAAACAGTTTTGAAGATCACATCTTCTGAATTTTTCCTACTTAGTGTTTTCAAGTATTTATAGTTCACTTAAAAGAAACAAAGGTATAAACACCAGTTCTTTGCCTGCATATTTGTTGTGGATTCTGTATTTGCCTACAGAAGATTTTATATAGAAGTTTTGAACCTTGCACAAAAGAATTTTACCTATATTGAAAGTTCAATCCAACAACTCAACTTTGGAATAGGAAAAAGAAAGGCAAAATAGTTATGTTCTTTCATCGTCAACTCTGGAAAGTTATTTCGTGTTAACATAGGACAATTAAGATTTTACACTATAATATAACCGTGAACAGTTTAACAAAGTAAGTTATCACTGTAAATGGAAGTTAAAGAGCTCTGAAGAACACTGCCTGCAATATGAATACAGAAAATTATAAAGTGTTAGCTTTCTGGATAAATTTAATAGAAATATTTGACTCAACATACCTTGCAACTCTATAAATAATACAGAACATTGGGAATCCAAGTATTAACAATAAAGACAAATATGTGACTACCTCTTATTTACTGATTTGCTATTCAAGTTCTATTTTATCTACTAAGCTTAGCTTAATAGGAAAAAGTGGACCCTCCCTGGCACCAGGGAAGCATACCATCTCAGTCTTAAAAGAAATATATAAAGGAACATATTTACAACACATGCTTCAGGCTAGCTTTACACTGGATGTCATGGACATATCATAAGACACTAAAATATTATTGCTGGTAATAAGTTGTTTCTTTCAACAAACTGAAATAATGCTCACACAAAAAAAAAAAAAAAAAAAAAAAAAAAAAAAAAAAGAGTCACTGCTTCTATCCTTCCTATATTTAATAATTATAGTTTCTGATCCTGTTCAAGGAATTCTTAAATTGAGGAACAGGAAATAGTTAAAATATCTACATCAGCATGTTGCAGCATCTTCTCCATTCTTCTCTCCTTTGTCAATAAAATAAAAAGCAAACCTCACATTTACCTTCAAGAAGGATTAAAGATCACAGAATCACAGAATTATCATGATTGGAAAAGACCTAAAAGATCATCCAGTCCAACCATCACCAATACTTCTCAGCTAAATCATATCCCTCAACACAACATCCAAACGTTTCTTGAACACCCCCATGGTCGGTGACTCCACCACCTACCTGGGCAGTGCATTCCAGTGCCTGACTACCCTTTCCGAGAAGTAATATTTCCTAATGTCCAGCCTGAATCTCCCCTGGCGCAGCTTGAAACCATTGCCTCTAGTTCTATCACTGTCTACACGAGAGAAAAGGCCAACCCCTAGCTCACCACAACCTCCCTTCAGGAAGTTATAGAGAGCTATAAGGTCTCCCCGAGCCTCCTCTTCTCCAGACTGAACAATCCCAGCTCCCTCAGCCGCTCCTCATAAGGCCTGTGCTCCAGACCCCTCACCAGCTTCGTAGCCCTCCTCTGAACACGTTCCAGGGCCTCAATGTCTTTCTTGCAGTGAGGGGCGCAGGCTCTCCATTCCTGGCAATGATGATGCAGGCTCTCCATTCCTGGGAAGGTGACTGAGCAGATTTCACTGGAAACCGTTTCCAGCTGCATGAAGAGCCAGAAGGGGACTGGGAACAGCCAGCACAAAGCTACGAGGGGCAAACCATGCCTGAGCAGCACAGTTGCCTTCCACGATGAGAGGACTGGCTGTGCAGAGAAAGAGAGAGCAGTGGATGTTGTTTGCGTTGACCTCAGCAAGGACTCTGACATGCTCTCCCACAGCGTCATTTGAGGCACACTGGTGAGATATGGGCTAGGTGACAGGGTGATATAGTGAGCTGCCTATTGGGCTGCAAGTAGGGGTGAGCAATGGCACAAAATCCAGCTGCCAAATGATTACTTCTGGTGTCACTTAAGAACTGACAGTGAGAACAACACTGTTTAAAGATCCATATTAATAATCGGGATGACAGGACAGAGTCTAATCTCAGCAGGTTCAGGGAAAACTCCAAATTGCATAGAGAGATCAATATTCCAGAATGCAGTGCTGCTATTCAGAGCGACCTCAAGAAGCAAGAGAACTGTGTTGATGAGAACTTTATGAAGATCAACCGCGGAAGTAAATGTAATAAACTTACACCTGAAGTGAAGTAAGAATACACAACAAAACAGGTTGGGCACTGAATAGCTAGGGGACAGCTCTGCAGAAAAGGATCTGGGGTACCTGGTGGACACGATGTTGAATAACAGCCAACAGTGTGCCCTTTGCAAGGGAAGCAGGCTAACCAAGTATCAGGCTATACTAACAGGAGCTAGCCAGCAGGTTGAGGGAAGCGATTTCTTCTCACTTCGCCATGTAGCACTGGTGAGAGAGCATCTGGAGTGATGCATCAATTTTGGGCTCACTGGTACAAGACAGACCTTGATATAATGGCAACTGTAAGCAGAGGACTGCCAAGATGACCAAGGGGCTGGGACATATGACATAAAAGGAGTGGGTAAGTGAACGAAGTTTGTTCAGCCTGGGGACAAGATGGCATCCAGGAAGACCTTATTACTGCATTCAGTTTTCAAGTGGGAGCGTGTAGAGAAGTTATAACTAGACTTTTTGGATGCGCAGTGATAAGACAAAAGGACATGAACACCAGTTGGAAAATGGGAAATTTCAGCTAGGTGAGAAGAAAAGCTCTTTTCCCATGGGAGTGGTCAAACACCGGAAGAGGTCGTTCAGAGACACTGTGGCATCTCCATCCTTGGAGTTACTCAAAACTTCTGGGCAAAGCTCAGAGTAACCTGCTCTAATTAGAATGACTCGTGAGCAGGGATTTGAGCTAAGTGACTGCCAGAGGTCCCTTTTTACCTACATGATTCTTCAATAAATCCAAATGACTAGTAGTAGAGAAGAATACAAAATATTTCATAAAGGTAATCCTCTCATCTAAACCTTCTTAAGCCTCCAACAGAAAAAGATACAGCTTTAGCCTGACAGAGGCTTTTCTGGCACGACAACAAAGTTTTTGCAGTTATAGAAGTTATTCATCACTTACTTTTGAAGCTTCTCGGAAAATAATTGTCCTACTCCCATCACAAAAAATTAAGGTCTAGATAAAGGATTAAGATATCACATGACAACTGTGCTACTGGGAACTTACAGTGTAGGAGCTGAAGATGCTTAATTTAACATTTCAGTCTTATTACAACACTTCTCTGACTTGAGAAA